>VXBQ01001174.1:137024-214760 GCA_013400175.1 Phainopepla nitens | reverse complement strand
TGGGGTCCCCCCCCGCCGCTGGACGGGCTCTGCCCCTGCCGAGCCAGGAGAGCTGCTGTGCTCTGCACGGCCCAGCAGGAGCGCTGGCCCCGGGCACTGCCTGCCAGGGCTGCAGGAAACATCCCCGGGGATGCTGTGGGAAGTGTTTCCTCGCCCAGGCCTCCGCCCAGATGCTATTGTAATCTTTATCTTCAAGCAAGAGACAGGGAGTCTGCCAGGACACGGCTGGTGTTGGTAGAAACTGTTGTCATAAGCTGCCTTTGGGTGGAAAAAGGCTGTGTAAGACAAAGCCTGTTTGATTCACAGAGTAGAAACACGAGTTCTCTTCCCTTGGATTGTGTCCCTGGGCTCCAGCTCCTGAGGAGTCTAAAAGCTTATGGGTTTAGTCTCAAAGAAAGTATTATTTTTCATCATAGATTTTTTACTGATCATGTCCCAGAGATAAATCCCGATGTGGGCAGCAATCCTTTTAGGCAGCACCAATTTTTCTAGGGGGCACATCCCATTATCTTATCCTGCTTACAGGACCCTTTCAACTCAAAACAAACCATCACTGACTACAATAACATTCTTGAAGGACACTGAAAGGCACAGACTAAAAAAAAGTCTGAGATTTTTGGGGACTAAGAATACTTAAAACATGTTTGGGAGAGAACTGAAGCAGGTGAAACTTCATCCTAAGGAAAAACACTGCCTACCTAGCACTGATAAGACAGAACTGCACAGGGGTGGGATCTTGGAGGTAGAAGTTGGCCCAACATCCCACAGAGAGAGGAGGCTTGGAAGTGAAGCCACAGATTTTTTTTGTCATTTATTAGACCATGCCAGTAGCTGCTGGTGCTGCAGAGGGACAGGAACCAAGTACCACGGTCATCCCTGGAGTGCACTTGAAAAGTGGTCAGAAAAGTGGCTGGAGTAGGAAGAAATGTTCATTTCTCTGGAAAGGTGGATAAAATGCTTAAGAAAAGAAATTTTGCTAAAATTACAGTCTGTGGATTGTTGTTTGCTGGGAACAGAGTGATTCTGATGTATTTTTTAATAACAAAGGTTGCTGGACGTGGGAATAAAGAGGAGTTATTAATAAATCCTTGCAGAATGGCCTGGCTGGGCATGGGGTGAAGCTGCAGAGATCTCCAGGGCTCTTGTCTTGTCTCTGCCCTTCCCCTCCTTGTCTTAACCCAGTTGTGCCCGACCTGGCTCTGCTGCAGCCAGGGCACTGCGACCTGACCTATGGCCAGGGCTGTTGGGAAACTTTGATTAATTCATGGTTGTAAAGCATTGCTGGGGCTTGGCAGGAAAGGCACAAAGGGTACATGAAGTACAGGGAAGGAGCACAATGATGTGATGTTTATGTACAGAAGAACTTAAAAGTCAAGTTTTCTTTCTTAAAATTTCCTTTTTTCTTACAGATAAATTTCACATGTATAATTGCAATTGTAGAGGGTTTTGTTGCAACCTAAGGACTGTTGTTCAAGGGGCAGAAAATCAGTGTAAATCTTAAACCCTCTCCGTGGCTGTCACATAATTAATTTCATGTTTTACCAAGATTATCTCCCCATATGAATGATGAGAATAATATGTTTTCAATACTGTTCATTTGGTAATTAATCATTGCAGGGAAGAAACTTCATTTCAAGTGCTAGTAAAGTACATGTAAATTATTAATCAGAAGGTTGAACTAACAACACATCACTGGATGCCATCCAGGACAGACGAGATGTGATCACTTGCACGCTCTTCTTAAAAGCAGGAATTTTATCCAGCCATTTCAAATCTCTCAGGAAAGCCAGTAAGTGACACATATGCTGAGGGAAATCATGCTCAGAGTGAAGGATTCAGTATTGCACCACACACTGTAGAAAAGAAATGAAGACAAATAAAGTATAAAATTATGCTGAAAGTTCAAATGCAGCGGTCTGTCTTGGAAGACAAAAAAGATGATAAAAAAAAGTCCAAGCTGGCAGTTATTAGAATAGTAAAAACATAGTGCTTATGTACATAATGGTTTAACTTAGATTAAAAACCATAACTTATCTGAAAACCCTCTTTTTAGTACGTCGGGGGTTAAATATGGTTCACAGCAGCTCTCACAATTAAGTTGTTTTCCCCTCGCTTCAATAAACTATATTAAAATCATTTCCTGAAAAGTAAGAGAAGATCATTATTTTGTTTGCAAACCAACCCCATGTTATTCCTTTAAAGGGAAACCATGTGGAGCTCCAGCACCAGGACCAGACCCGAGGCCAGGCACAGCCAGCAAAGAGCCCCACTCCTCTCCTGGTGTTTCACAGAATCCTGGAATCCTTTAGGTTGGAAAAGCCTCTAAATCATCCAGTCCACCTTGATGGGAGGGGTCTGAGGTTCACAGCCACCTCTTCCCTCTGGCTGTTTGTGTTTGGTATGGGATAGCACTAAAACATTTCCCTCCTCTCTCTGTGAAATGTTGGGCAAACTTCTACCTCCAAGATCCCACCCCTGTGCAGTTCTGTCTTATCAGTGCTAGGTAGGCAGTGTTTTTCCTTAGGATGAAGTTTCACCTGCTTCAGTTCTCTCCCAAACATGTTTTCAGTATTCTTAGTCCCCAAACGATCTCAGACTTTTTTTAAATCTAAGGTCATCCAATCCACCTTGATGGGAGGGGTCTGAGGTTCACAGCCACCTCTTCCCTCTGGCTGTTTGTGTTTGGTATGGGATAGCATGAAAACATTTCCAAGGATAAGAGTGCAATGTGCCATCTCCAAGTGACTGCAGGCTCATGTGCTCGCCACGAGAGCAGCTATAAATGCACCATCAGCCATGAGGCTGGTGCTGAAAAGCAGGAAAAGGCATGAAGCTGTCAGCAGCAGGAAGGTGGGCTCCCCAGGCCACGTGCTGCACTGCTGGCACTGCCCTCCCCCTGTTTGCCATCCACCCTCTCCCCTTGCAGGATTCCTGTCAGTGTTTACACAGGATTTCCCACCTCAGCAGCTGAGGGTGATGCTCCTCTTCCCTCAGCACTGCAGGAGAGTTGCTCAGGGAGCACTGGGCTCTCCCACTGACACAGCCAGTGGTTTCTGAGGCACTCCCTGACATGGAGCATCCCCAGAGGACACTGACAGCCTGTCGTGGGACACAGGCACACACAGGGTGGCCCTAAGTGGCGCCAAGAATTCCTGTCTCCATCCCCACACCAGGAGCTGGGTGGCTCCATTGTGGAGGTGACAAGGTTAAAAAAGATGGGGAGAAATGGGAATATTCCTCCAGGCTTCGTTGTGGATGCAAAGGGCCCTTGAGGGATCAAAATATGAAGATGGAAACTGTCATCTATTTTTGGAAATGTTTTCCTCTCAGGGACTAACTCCAAGGCTATTAATCAGCATAACAAGAAGAGGAAGAGACTCTCAAAGATCAATTGCTCCTCGCTGGAGAAGTAGTTCAAAGTAATTGTGTATGTGTTGGGGCTCTTTTTGGTGTAATTGAATGGTACCAAAAGAGTCAAGTATATTTAAGAGATAATCTCTCCTGTGCTGTAGTGAACAAAGCAATAAATGCCTGTTGAGATTGATTAATCACTGAGGAGGTGCCAAGGAGTTTAATCCATCCCAGAAGTTTTTTATGACAAGGATCCTGCAAAGTGGTGGGGATTATTATTATGCATGAAAACTGATAGAAAATANGAAGATGGAAACTGTCATCTATTTTTGGAAATGTTTTCCTCTCAGGGACTAACTCCAAGGCTATTAATCAGCATAACAAGAAGAGGAAGAGACTCTCAAAGATCAATTGCTCCTCGCTGGAGAAGTAGTTCAAAGTAATTGTGTATGTGTTGGGGCTCTTTTTGGTGTAATTGAATGGTACCAAAAGAGTCAAGTATATTTAAGAGATAATCTCTCCTGTGCTGTAGTGAACAAAGCAATAAATGCCTGTTGAGATTGATTAATCACTGAGGAGGTGCCAAGGAGTTTAATCCATCCCAGAAGTTTTTTATGACAAGGATCCTGCAAAGTGGTGGGGATTATTATTATGCATGAAAACTGATAAAAAATAAAAAAATATCACTTGAAATACACAAATATTATGTTTCTGCAGCCTCCTGCAGGAAACCTCCACCCCAGAGACTGGGATAAGGATCTGCTGGTGAAACTGCCTGTGGACAGGAAAGGTTCATGCAGTGTAATTCCTAGAAAGCTCTCCCGTTGCCTCCCTCGTTCTGGTGGAGATAAGGAGAGGAAAAATGTGGAATAAGAGTCTTCTGACAAAGAAGCTTCAACAGACAGACCTTTTTGTCTTACAAAGCAGCAGAAGAACAGTCATTCAGGCACACAGAAGTGCTTCCAGATCCAGAAGAGTTTCTCCAGGATCTCTCTGGCTGCACCTCCATCACGAACCACCCAGTGGCACAGCCAGGAACTGTCCTGTTTATTTGGGAACACTTGGTGGATGCAGCAATGTATCCCTAAACTAGATTTTGGGAAGGATTTTCTTTTGCATCCCAGTTTCAGCTCGGAATTCCACTAACTCCTAACGTGCTTTATGATAAACGGCAGCTCAAATGCAGCCTCTGTGAGCTGCCATAAAATCTGGAGTGAAAGCAAGTGCTTCTCCTCATGGAGGTGCAAAGTACATTGGTCTGGTGCAAAGGTGAGGCTACAAACCTAAGCTGGACGTGGCCACCACTGGTTCAAACCCACAAAGGGCTGCGTGCTGGGAGTGCATTTTCACTGACATTGTGCAAAATCCAGTGAAAGACATAAGCAGCACGAAAGCACCTCAGGGCTTGACTGCTGGCCCTTCAATTCAGCAGGACTTTCTCCATCAGCTTTGAAAAGTGTGGAGTCAGAGCCCAAAGGAGAGCCACAGCTGCTGTTACCTTAGCAGGGGCTGCTACAACTGCCTTGACTTTGCTTGCACAGGATGTGGTAAGAGCATTTTCTGGTTAAGGAACTGGATGGGACCCAAGAGATCAGATTTCAGGGTTTATTTCTGCCCTAGACTTCCCGTGTGACCTTGGGAACGTCTCTTAGCTGTGGGTGTCTGTCCTCAGCCACACACCAGCACCACCATTTCGTTTCTGGTCCCAAACTGGACTTCTAGCAAGGGAGGATGGAGGATGTCTTGCTGAAGTGCCCCACATACTTTGCACGATGTGGCCCTAGCATTGGCTGACACCTCTGTGATGCAAAAGCACTGGAATTTTGGAGCAGAACACGTTTTTCACATGGTATAAAAACCTTATTTTGCCTGCCTGATTGGATAATGCTCAGAGCTGTAACTACTCAGGAATGAACCGTCCCTAACTCTTCTGAGAATATTTGTCTTGATTAATCTAATATGAACAAAAAATAGTACGAGAAAAGTCTGAAAATTGCTCTTTATTATTACTTGTGCGTAATAGATGAGTTTAAAATAAAATTCATATTCTCTTCTTCTCTTCACCCTCTCCTGAACAGTAGCTGGTATTTGATATCAAGAGATTTTTTCCTATTAAATTAATCAGAACTTGTCAAGTTCTAGGTAACGTCAAGGGGTTTTTTTGTGGGTTTTTTTTTGGGAGGGCTAACTTCAGAATGAATACCAGTGAGTTTGAAAAGGGTATACATTTTTCATTATGTCAGATGAAAAGAACATCCTTCCTATTTGTATGATAGCGCAATAAAAGATATCACCAGTGACTTCAGCTCCCGGGTAATTTTTCACTTGTCTATCCGGTTCATTTTTCTTTGATCAAACAAAGACTAAAAATACTGTGGCATTTTACTACTTCAAAACTCAGGCGTACGTAGACTTTATCTTTCCGAGGGAATATTGGAAACTACTGAATATTTGAATTGCCTGAACTCAGATGAGGACCAGTTTCACCAAGCGTAGCAGAGCTGCAGCATGGCTTCTCCCTGCAACCCCACCCCAGTGCTGCCCCCAGCCAACGCACAAGCAGGGCTCAAGCAAGCACTTGCAAGCTGGGGGGAGTTGCAGTGTTTCACTTTTATTGCCCAGATATTTGAAAATCATCCTATTTTTCTTTTTTTTTTCCCACCAGAGGAGAAAAATGGCAATGTCAGAAGTGGCTCGGGCTCCTTGGTTGCTTAACCGTCCCCTCCAGTTGACTGACCCTGATTAATTCCGCCCCTGTGCTGCCTGCTTGCCTTTGTCTTTTGCTTTCTACCTTCTTGCCGTGCTTATCTTTGAGCACCTCCCCTAATCCCACTCACTTCTCTATCATTTATTTTCCTCCTTTGTCCCCAAAATCAATGGCAAGGTTCTTAACTCTTGCTGCCTGAACTTCCTTGCCTTTATCTCACTTCCCCTCCTCTCTGCAGCGGCGTGTTCGTACTTCTCCTGTCTCCACCACGCGTCCATTCAGCTTTTTTCTGAAATGCTTTTCTTCCCTGCTCCATCGCTGGCTCTCCACCTTTCCCCTGAAGTCTCCTTGCTCCAGCAGCTTTCCCAGCTCACCAGGAGCCCTCTGCTCATCCTTTCTGCTGAGGCAATGACAGCCCACATCCTAAAGGGCCTTTATTCCACATCTGCTGTTGAGCCCCTCTGCAGATTTCTCACCAGTCACTCCACCAGCATTGCCAGAGGAACCTCTGCTCCCAGATGTGCCCACATCTGCATCTGCCCCTTCAAAAACACTGTTGCCTCAATCTTCAACTTTTCCATCCTGGCCTTACAACCACCTGGATTTCCATGATGAAGCTTTCCCTTCTCCCAAAGCCTTCCCTGCAACCCATCCTCTTTCTTCTCACCATTAATAATCCCTGCTCCCTCCCTCATCTAAACTGCTCCGTGTCTCTTGCCTTTTTTAGCCCGTAAGTGCTTTGGGACAGGGAACATGGATCATCTATGTTTATAGAGTGACTGGTAAATTCTGTGACACTGTATAAATATTTCCTTTATTAATTACAGTCTCCAGCATGAGACCTTTCTTCAAAAAAGGTCTGCAGAAAGGAAATACATATTTTGGCAGCATCTCATTGAGTGTGTTGACCTCGGTGTATAATTTCCCTCGCGGCACAGGAAAGCACATCCCGCAGCGATGGCTATCGGCGCGGCAGACACGCAGCCCTCCTTCCTCGTGCAGCAGATAAACTCCTATCTGTTAACCTCCTGTTTGTCTCCACATCATCACAGACCCATTACCTGATAAGCGAGGGTGACACTTGCTACACCTCAGCTCCCACAATTAGATCTGAGTGTCAGAGAACACCATGTCGGTGCAGGTAAGGGGAAGGGAGGCATTAATCTTCCCTGGCGGCACCGGTGCCCACTGTTTGTCAGGGCTGGAGTAACATTTCACTTCATTCCCTCTCTTTGACATGAGGCTTTCTGTGGTGTTCAAGCCTTCCCTGTCAGTGGGCACTGGCTGAGGAGCTCATTGTGTGGATGTTTCCTCAGCTGGCCAACAACTGACTTGTGTGCTTCTCACTCATCCGGCGTCTTACGGTGCTACTGAGGTGGGGAAAAACTCTTCTGGTGCCTGGGCTGAGTGGGGGGCACGGAGGAGCCTTGGCAGGTGGGTGTCCCACAGTGTGGGTTAGCTGTGTTTATTAGGGAGAGCAAAGAGATTGAGTAAAGGGAAAATCCAGGGAGGAAATATATGCCCTTGCCAAAAATACTATAAATAAATCCTGCCACAGGCAGCCCAGCCTGGTCTCAATAATGCCCAGGCTCTTCTCTCAAACTTTTCCCCTGATCTGCAGAGCTGTATCTGTACAGCCACACAGACACAGCAACAGAAGTGTCTTTACTCTCACATATTTACAGTCACTTTTAATTTTTATAGGGAGGCAGATTAAATTTTGTTCGTAAAATACACTTTTTATCATTATGACTGTTCCCACATTAGGAATTGTAACAGTTACAACTACACCAAGTATCTAAATATATTTTAAATAATCAGCTGCCTTACCCAAATAGATGAATATGAAGCATGTAGAGACCTCACTCTAGTCCTTCACCAGCTCTCTCATAAAAGAGTCTTAATGAAATATTGACTTAGTGCTGGCACTGTTTCAAGAGCTTGCTTGCACCTTACCCCAACCACTGTAATATCAAAAGCCTAATCACAGCATAAATCATCACAAACAAACAAACAATCAAACAAACATGTTTGATTGCTTTGCAATGCGAGAGTTTAACAAGGCTTTCCCAACTGGGATCCTGGAAGCGAGGTAAGCCCAAATTGACAGCTGCTCTGCTGGAAACTGTAATGATTGGGACCCAGCAGGAAAAAAGTCTGTGTGAACCAGGATTTTAAAGAGCCAATGATGCCTCAGTAGAAACTCTTATGTTGCAGAGACTGAATAGCTATTGAGCCCATCAATACCTGTGCCCTATTGCAGAAGAAACACCAAATATTTCTACCCCTGCGTTTTATTAACTTCCTTTTACAAATTTCCTCCAGAAAACAGAGGAATAATGAAATGATGTTACAAAATGGTGCAAAAGGCAAAGGCAAAACTGTCAGAGGGCTGCAGAGGGTCCCATGGTGCCAAAGGACTCTGTGGCAAAACAGCAGATTGAATTCAGTTCTGCCAAGCTCAAAGGGAAGCCCCCAGCCTTGTCTCTGTGTACTCACTGATGAGCTCCTCTTCAGCTCTCACCACTTAGAAAAGAGATCTGAGAGCCACTGCTGATAGTTTGAAGAAACATCAGTCAAAGCTCTAGGCAGCCAAAAAGGCAACTAGAATCTATAGGCATGTGTGTCTGAAAGCTCATTTAATTTTTCCAGCTGTATAGTTGGTGCAATAAAAGGTGCTACATCTGTCCATGAGCTCTGATCCATCTGTATCCTTCCACCATCACAACTGCAGCAAAATGCCACTAAACCAGACAAGATCATTGTGCCATTAGATAAATTTGTGTGTGCTCACCTCTGAAATATTGTGTGCTGTTCCCTCATATGCCCCTCAGCTTGGAAAACGAGATGATTGAAGGAGAAATATGATAAAGATCTGTAACAGCCTGAGTGGCATGGAGGAGGTGTAATGGGAGTGATTATGTGGTACTCAATTCAAGAATAAGTGTTTGCCACATGAAACTTCTGAGCAGTTAAAGCAAATAGCAGGAACTCCTTTTTTATTTTTTTTCCCATGTAAAACCTACTTAAATTGTGGAATTAATTTGCCTTGGTGTGTCAACTCTATAAAAAAATTAATGGATTTTAAAGGGATAAGAGAGATTTACATGGGAAAAGTCCAAAGGATGGATTGTACTTCTCTCTTCCTCTTTGCACTCCTCTGTTTATACTGAGCTGTACTAACTTGTTCCTCCTTAGAATGGTCTCACACCTCCTTCACAGGTGTCCCCACCTGATTTCTCTGGGCTCATTAATTACTGTGCAGCTTCTGCTTTATGTGGCTTCCTGGTGCTGGCTGAAGAATATGATCAAATATGGAGAATATATCAAAATATGGCCTTGGCATGCCTGTAGCTCCTCACAGGCAGCAGGCATAGGGAAGGGAAAGTATGGATGAGGACACATTCGGTGTCTCAAAATTAAAATTTTCCCATAACTACATAGAATCAGGCAGAGTCATTTAGGATGGAAAATATTTCCAAGATTATCGAGTATAACCTGTGACTGATCACCACCTTGTCACCCAGACCAGAGCTCTGAGTGCCACATCCAGCCATTCCAGAGATGGAGACTTCACCACCTCTTTGTGGTTACAAAGATTAAGGTGGTTACAAAGACCAAGCTGCAACCTGGAGCCATCACTACCAGGGAAACAGTATTTATCTATCTAATGATTTTTGCCTGAAACAAATGGCTTTTTGTATCTAATGGCTTCAAACTGCCAGAGGGCAGGGTTAGATGGGATATTGGGAAGGAATTGTTTCCTGTGAGGGAGAGGAGACCCTGGCACAGGGTCAGGATCCCTGGAAGTGTCCAAGTCCCAGGACATTTGGAGCTTGGAGCAACCTGAGACAGTGGAAGGTGTCCCTGCCCAAGGCAGGGGGTGGAACTGGGTGGGTCCTAAGGTCCAACCCAGACCATTCCATGTTTCTGTGACTATATTTGTATTTATTACCCACCTCCCAGCAAAGCTTTGCCCTGTGCTGGAGCCAGGGACGTGGCAGTGTCACTGCTCCCTGGTTAGGAATGGCTTCAGCTGAGCAAACCTCTGCCTGTGCAGCTGCTGCAACTTCAGCTGAGAAGGAGTCGCTGCAGAACAGGGCAGCACAGTCCCTGTTCATCCCTGCACAGCTGCTGCCTCAGCAGCACTATCATGGTAAAGGTTTCACACAGTGTGGGATAAGCAGCTTTAAGTCGTCTGCATGCAACCACAAACAGGGAGTGTTAAAGTCAGGATTAAAGCTGGGGTCTTCTTGGCTTCACTGCTGCACTTCCTTAGTCCACAGCTCATTAGTACAGAGAGACAGAAATGCTGGCTTCGACCTGGGATTTATTCCAGTGTCCTGGAGCACAGGATTAGGAGTCTCTTCCAAAATGATTCCTCATTAGCCTTCAAAGTTATTCAGAATATTTTCATATCCACAGGTCCCTGTTGCCATCAGAGGGCACAATCTCACACACACACACACACACACACACACACACACACACACACACACACACACACACACATCAACCTCCTTCCCTCCCCAGAACAGCTTTTCCTCGTTTGGGGCTACGCTGCACAACTCCTGTTCCTGCCAGTGGGAGTTGTGTGTGCGTCTAAGAAGAGAATTTGGCTGCAGAACAGTATTTTAAGTACTATATTTAACATATTGTATTATGACATTTACAATATTTCCCCCAAAGCTTTTCTCAGATTGAAGAGAAGCGACTCTCTGCGTTGTGCTGGCCCTTTTTCCTCACTGATTGACAGGGAAATTAAATCAGTTCATTGCTGGTATGTTGTACACGACTAATTGTGCTCAGCATGGTTGAGCAATAGCTGATTCTGTGAGCCACCCCATGGACTTCCCCAGAGCCTCTCCCTGTGAGGGAGGGCTCCTCCTGAACGAGGCTGGGGCTCTGCCTCTGCATCTGAATGAAGTTCTTTGTCACTAGAGAAAGTTTGGGAGCTGGGGGCTTGTTTTATTTTGGGGGAGGTTGTCCGGGTTTCTCTGGGTACGTTCAGCTCTTTGAATGTAGTTCTGGAAAACTGGATTGAAATAACATTTATAGCAAAAAATCTGTTTCATTTGATGTTAATTATTTAATATAAATTCAGTTATTATGCCATGCCCCAGTAGCACACAAACTGTTCAACCACAAACAGATGAAAGACTACTTCAGGGGCAAACCAGTAATGTCTGGAGACATGAGTCAGATAACGGAGTCATGGAGAGGAGGAGGAGGAATCTATATCCAAGAATAACTGAACACAGCCCTTTTAATCTAGAAATAGGACTACAAATTCCAGGAGATAAATGAGTCCTCTGAAATTTTTCGTTCTGTGGGCCTCAGAAGAATAAAGCAGTGTGCACAATTTTGTAGAGAGGGAATAGTTCATTGAGACCAAAAAAAAAAAATGTAACTTCAAAACAAAAGCATAGGAGTGCATTAATTTCCCTGGAGTCCTTTGGAACAGTTTGGATCATATCTAGTGTTATTCATACAGCCTTTTAGAACAAACTATTACGAGAGGAAACTTCCCTATACCCAAAGCCCAAGCTATGTCTTAAGTGTACAACCAGAGGCAGATCAAAATTCATCAAAAAACTCCCCAGTGCCCTCAGACAGACACGTGATGGTCACAACTCCTGCCTCTGAATGCCTGAAAGCTGCTTCTGTTGGAAACATGTAGCATTCCTCCTGTTCCAGTCAGGTTTTGGCTGGATTTGAGGATTGCACCTCGGATTTATGTTGGTTTGGACCTAGAGCAGGCAACTTCCCATGTCCCTGCTGCCAGAACCTTCATCCCTGGAAAATTCAGGCTCACTGCAGTGTTCAAGGGAGTGATCTCCAATTTGTTTATTTAATGGCACTGCATCCAGGGTCCATTACATGCTTTGGGATCTACTTGTGAGCATCCTGAGCATCCCCTGCTGAACCTGAGCAGGGATGGTGCCTCAGGAACCTCTCCCCAGCACAAGACCAGGTAGGGCTGTGTCAATACAAGTCCATTTGCCAGAAGCAGCTGCTGATGTCAAAAGCTGAGTGCCATTCTGGAAGGTAATTTGAGCACTTCAGAATGTATACCTGACTGAAAGTCAGTGACACTGAAGGGGAAATTTATCTTCTCTCCTTTAGCTGTCCAGAAATCAGACCAGGCTTCCAGGGCTTCCTCACAGGCAGCAGAGAGCAAGGTTCCTGAGGCTGGTGACAGATGTAGATGACATGGTCTGCCCTGTGCAGGCTCTGAGATTTCTCCACTGGCACAGAGAGAGCCCAGGCATTCATGTGGGACAGATATCCAACTTGTAAACAATTAGAGATACATAAATTAGGGGTTTAAGTATACTAAAATGTAGTGCAGGGTACAGATACTGAAAAAAACCACATTAGATGGTGGGTAACACCCTGCTGATGTGACTTCAGAGTTTCCAGAGCCCAAGAAAAACTCTTTTATAGGTCTCTGCTATGCCTGAATCTCAGATTTCCATGCAGCTGAGATGCCACTGTTAGGCTCACAGCACAGGGGGTAAGTGTACCCTGGTAAAACCTCTGCACAATTAGGAATCCAAGTAACTCCAGGAATTTAGCTGCCAATTCACACTCAAAATAGCTCAGGGTTGGCTTTTTAGTAGTCTCCTCTCTGTGCTTTGTACTCCCACCTACAGAAGGCTCATCCTCCAGAGGTCTAAGAAGAATATATTGTGGTTTTGGGACAGCAGAGCACTTGACAGCACTGGGACAGGCACCCCGTGGTGATAGAGACCAGTGAGAACACTGAGGTAGATCCAGCCTTTACCCAAACCTTTTGGGGAACTGCCAGCCCCAAAGCCCAGCAGACACCTCAGGCACCAGGGAAGCTGAAGGAACTCTTTTAATGTCTGTCCCTGTAGTTGTAAAGTCTGTCACTGCAGCTCACGAGAGACAACTAATCAATAACCAGGGAACCAAATAGGCAAATAAAAATAAAATCCATTAAGATGGCAGAGGTATTTACTTGTTGTATTTACACCATGGAGAGCTGCACTGTCAGTCAGTGCTTCCCCTTTGCAAGATAGAAGCAATTTGTGCAGACTGATCCCAGTTTTCTCATTAATATGTAAATGAGGCATGCCAGTTGTTAGGTTAGAAGAAAGCTGTCATGTTTATTGTGACAGATTTAATGGATGTGTTTGGATTGTGCATTCAATGTGTTTTCAAGAGCATGTCTTATCTTTGTTTAGGCAGTAAATCAAACATGTAAACAACAATTCATTAGCATCTGTCAGAAGCTCAAAGCTACATTGTTATAGTGGAAAATCTCCCCAGAGGTGAAAAAAAATATATCTGACTTATTCCAGATTAGTTGGAATATTTTCTTTCTGTTTGCCAACTTGTAAATAATGATTGAGCTGCCGCATAGGTGCACTCAGGTAGCACGAGGGGTCAGACAGAAACACCAAACACCAGGAATCTGCATGCACTGGCCAGAGGGGGACTGCAGCCACCCACCCCTGCCACCACTGGGGACACACCCCTGCCACACCCAGGTCTGGACACCATTTAATGCCTGGGAAAGAGCTGCAGCCCGTGGATCACCACCAGCAGCTCAAGCCCAACATCACCAAGTAGGAAATTTTGGTGTTGGGTGGATGGGGTACATGGAAAAAATAACTGAATTTAGAGATCTGGCTATGAGTGGTCTCACAGAAGGTCAAGGCTGGATTTGTTGGTGTGAAGAAGGGCTGGACCTTGAGAAGCTCTGGTGATTCATCCCCCAGCAACATCCCTGTCTGTGTCCTGCTAGGAACAGCCTGAAGGTGAACACGCTGTGCAGGATGTCTCCTGTCAGAGATCTCAGTGTGCTTTGCAAACATCAGCCAAACCTTATCACAGAGCCAGGACAGAAGAATTGTATCCATTGAACTGATGGCTCTGAGCAAGGACAAAGATTAAATCATGTGCCCGAAGACAGGATGGTGCAGCCAGGTGGAGTAAAGGGGAGCCTAAAATCATAGCAGGACCTCAAACTTTATTCTCATGGGAATTACTTCTGTTTTCAGTTTCTAGTTCACAGAATCACAGCATGATTTAGGTTGGGAATGACCTTTACACCATCTAATCTGATTCTGCTTTGTTTGCAGTGGTCTATGAGACAGGAAAGTGGGAAGAAACCAAAGACAAGTTCACTTATGACCTTCCCTAAACCCACATCTTCAGTGATGAAGTGTTTCTGCATTAACTCACTCTTCCATCCCAAGTTTCTATGCATTTAATAGAAATAATAATTTGGAAAATGATACTTAAGAACAAGTAATTACAGTACATCAAATATTTATGATTTGCAATCAACCTGAAAATGTTCTTATCTACACAGCAAAGTGTGATCTCTTCCAGTGAAAAAGATGCAATGGGCTTCACTATCAGCAGGTTCCTTGGGATGGTCCAGCTGTTCCCACAATTTGGGGTTTAACTACACTCTTGCAGCTGAAACAAGAGATGTTCATTAAATACGAGTCTGACTTGGTCATGGCAGTTGAGCAGCTCTGCCAAGTCCTCAAATCCCAGAATCACAGGAAGGCACCTTTAAAGGTCATCTCGTCCAACATCCCTGCACTGAGCAGAGACATCTTCACAGAAATAAGAAATGTTTTAGAAGTCAGGTGCTCCTGCCACTGTTCACTCAGAGGAACTGTGAAACTCTGTAGTTGTGGGAAGATTTAGACCTTGAACAAGGTCGAGATTTGCACGGAGGCACTCTGAGCAGAAATTGGGCAGTTTGGTTCTGAGGCAGGGATGGATTTGGACCAAGAGAGCTGGGCATGGTCCCTGTGGCTGGTGGCTTTCCCTTCCCTGTGTGCAAAAGGACGAGGATTCCTGCACGGTGAGGACAACACAGAGCAAAGATGGGGAGCAAACTCCTGCTTCCTTGTTTGTGGACACAGAGCCCAAGGTGGCTCCTTGTGGGCACGTCCTGCACTCCAGTGAGGAATGAGGGATCCTCAGCAGCCATACAGGTGATCCAGCATCTCTTTAAACCCAACTGGGCTATTAAACACAGCCCTTCCTGGGCTTCTGCCCTCTCCCCTCAGTTTCATGATGGATCTGACCTTCAGAGACCTTGGGTTGTGGGGCAGAGGGAACCTGTGGGTCGCTGCTGACCCCTCGGCCCCTGCGAGCCCATCAAAGCTCACTGGGCCAGATTCTCATTTATTCAACTTCCTTCCTCCAAAGGAACTTACAATTTAATCAGAACTTCTTAATAGTACATGAATTCTAAATTGCAGTCATTTGTTGCCACTAGCCGCAGGCTTTTCTGTCTGTTAGAAATATCTATGTTATTTCTTTCTTTTAGAGTTTACGTAAATAAAATAAAATAAACTTTTACAAATAATGTTTGCCACTTAATGATCTCAGCCAAAGTATCTATCTGAGGAAATAGAAATCCTTCCTTACAATTCATCTTAAGGATGTAGTTTCAGTTTCTTATAAAGTAATAATGAATGTACTACAGATAATGTTCCAATAGTGCAAATGAGAGGAGCATATAATCAAAATGATAATAGCAGGTATTGTATGGCTGGTATAATAAAATCTATCCCACTATGAAAATCATATCTCAAGGCAACATTCTGTCTGATTTTTGTAATAATTGTACAAGAGAGAGCAGGGCACCAGGCAGCCAGAGAAACAAAGGTGCCGCGGTGGTTCATTAACCAGGCGTGCCCCCACAGCCCATCCTGCCCGGTCAAGGGTCTCTGCTGGGCTTTGAGAGAGGAATCAACCACTCAGAACGGAATAAAAATCCATCCTGGAGCCAGCCCACACCTGCAGTGCGGGCAGGACGCAGGTTAAGGCACACAAAGGGCGCAGTTGTGTGTTCAGCACTCCCTGCCTGGGCAGTCCTGTCCCTGGGGGAGGTGGGCTTTCCTCTGGCAGAGCTGGCCAGTCCTCACAGAGCCACAGGATCATGGGGTGCTTTGGGCTGGAAGGGGCCTTAAAGACCCGCTGGTTCCAGCCCCGTGCCATGGGTGGGGACACCTCCCTCTAGAAGCCTTGTGAAGCTCCATGTGGGTTTTGTTCTTTCATCACAGCCAGACTTTTCCAAGGCATCTTCCTCATGGTGGGACAGCCTGTGGCTGCTCCCCAGTCTGGGGGTTCTCTCCACACAGGTGAACCTTGCATTCCTCATGCATTTATTTGATTTCAATCTGCTGTACAGCGCTCTGGGATGGTGCCTGTGTTTCTGACTGTTTGAGGGCCTTTAGAAACATTTGTGTACATCCATAATTACTGAGTTTTAAACCACAAACGACTGCCTTTGGGGCCAGGAGGCACAGCAGATACAATCTGTCATGTCGACTCTCATTCACTTCACGGTTGTGTTTTTTCTTATAGAAGATGGCCATGCCAAAACTCCTCTCAGGGTACCAACAGCATCAAAGCTGCCTCTCCAGCCAGCAAAACCAATTCAACAGGAGAGGCAATGCTCTGGTTGAAATGACTGGAGACAGACTTTTTTTTCTCCTCTGGTCTAGCTTTTCATTATTTGTCATCATCTTTGATGCCTTAAGCCTTTTGCTTGGGTGCTGTCCAGAACTCTGGTATTCCCAGTGCACTGCTTCATCCCACTGTGATCCCAGTGGAAAGGGTCACAGGACAGAGCTGATCCCCAGCGGGGTGTGGAAGATGCCACATGGAGGGCATCACGTGGCTGTCAGATTTCAGCAGCCTGAAGTTATTTGCAAGATTAGGATCCTAATCTGGAAAGTGGATCCAGTCTAGCCCTCTGTGTTACTGCCATCCAGGCTGCAGGGGGGTTTGTGTTTGTGTTTAAGTGCTGCAGATTAGCCGAGTGACACGAACGTGTATTTACATGTGTGTGCCCTTAAGTGAGGAATCATTTTCATTCTGTTCCCTGCATGCTTTTCTACTCTGTTAAACACGTATTCCTGTTTTCATTACACTCCAGAGTTTGATTGCTGAGCTGTGTTAAAGGATCATTACAATGCTTCACAGTGCTCGGATGGGAAGCACCATTATTAGCATCTGCTTATGGCATTCTGCACATGGGGTCCACCTTTGCCAAGGAACTCCCATGCAAGGCAGGGCTGGGACAGGGCTGCAGACCCCGTGCAGGGCTTCCCTGGGCCAGCTCCAGTGTGTGACCACGTGTGGGGCAGGCAGGAACATCCCACCTGACAGTCCAGCTGCTCTGGGGCTGTGTGCGGCCCCCAAAGGTTTTATGTATAACACATGGGCTGGAAACAAAGTGCCAGCTCCAAAAACGAAGATGCCACTTCACTGAGAAGGAATTGCCTCTCGTCAGCAGTGGCACAGATAAGGAGTAGGATCTTGACACAAAGGAAAATTGAGTGTGGCACTAAAACAAGCATGAAAACATGATATTGTAGCTCCAACACCATGCAAACACCATTGCATTTGTTATACACACAGGGGAAGGGCATCCCATGCATGGACAGAGGCTGGACAGGGAGAAAGAAAAGCATCTGGGCTCACCCATTGGTCTCATTTGTAGAAAAAGCCATTAGAGGTTTGGAAAAGTTCTCACACAGCCAAGTGGCTTCTGCTAACCCCCTTCAATGCTGTATTTATACATTTGGTCTGGTAGAAAGACTGGTTTTACAGTCCAGAAAACAACTGGGGGCTAAATCTGCTTGGCATATGTAAGAGTTTTGTCAGAATAAAAATAACTCATAAAGTTATTATAGTTATGCCCAAGTACCTTTTCCTTTATGATGGAAAATCCTAATCCCAGCCACAGGTGAAGGCCTTCATGGGTTAAAGAAATATGTTGATTTGAAAGAGAAAAAGAAGATGTTGCTGAAGCTAAGAGAACATAAACACCACAAAAGTAAAATATTATAAAGCAGAAATTTATGGATGCTAAGTAAAGCAAAGTAAAAGTTAGAAAAGACCCAAAAAGAAAATTATGGCAAGCAGAGTAAAGAAAATGATAATTCCTTTAAAGCATATTAGCAGAAAACCAAAATAAATTCCTAAAAATGGTGTTGACCTTGCTAAAGGCAAACATTGATTTGTTGGAAGGTAAATTTTGCATTGCAATCTATGTTATTAGCCATCAAATCACCAGTAATATGGCAGAAAGTCAAAGCTTTGAACAACTTTCTTGTCTGTACTCAAAAAACCATCCAGATGATGTGCTCATAGCACCTGCATGAAACTTTTCTTTCCACCAGCACTCCAGAAGAATATTGAACACTACAAGGAGACAGTTTAAAACTGGCAGGATAAATCTGTGGGTTTGCAGTTTAAAACAGCCAGGTAAGGTGTATTCTAGAACCTGATTTTTTTTCCTGGTCAGCTCTTGGCTCGTACCTCTGTCCTCCCTACAGAACCTCCTGACATGGGGCTTTTCCCAAGAGCCTGGAAAACAGCAGTGAGGAGTTTTCTGCTTCCCCAGTGCTGCATCTGCCCTTTGATTTCCCAGAGATGCACAGGCTGACCCCTCAGTCCTTCACCTGGAGCTCTTAGAGCCTCTAAGGGCTGCTGAGGGAATCCCTCTGTTTTCCTACAGCTCTTGGTACTGTGTTTCCACGTGTGGTGCTGCTCCATCAGCTCAGCACAGAGCTGTTCTTGCCAGCTCCTGCCTCACACCACAGCTCCAGGGGCAGCACATCTGCACTCACACACCTCACAACTTGCCTGGCTTCTTAACTTCAGACTAATTCAGAAACAAAAGCTGAATTAGAGTTGGTAAAGAGATGACAAGCGACTGCTGGCAGCGAAAGCCACAAAATCAGAAGTATAAAAGGAGAATTAAGTTGTTAATCAGATTGAATAATTTCAAACAGAGTGGAAGAATTTTCCAATGAAAAAGATGACTCCAGCATATAAATGAATCTTTTGTATAGGAAGAAATGAAAGTCATTAAATGTCATTGTCTTATTTTAAAAGCAGCAATATCCTGTCTGATTGCAAGTACTTAAAGTGGGATGATTAAACAGAAACCTTATCTTCAGTGTTCCAAGGAGAAAATTGGAGAAGTTATCCAATTATGGATAATAAAGAACAGGGAAATATTGGAGCAGAGGGGAACTTGGTTAGGTAAGTTCTGGAAGAACATTTGGCAATCAGTCCCGTCCGACATCCCAGGCACAAACAAAAGGGGATCTCTCCCACACCACACCAAATGTCACAGCTTCCAGGGGCCTTTGAACTGCACACTTCCTTGTGATTTTGCATTTTTGTAAGCTCTCTTCAGACCTGTATAAAACAATAGCCTGAGGCCCTTGTAAATACTAATATTCTGTTAAAACATCTGGTTACTGTAAAATGGGATTGTCTTTATTTCCAAACAGGAGTTTACAAGCAGATTATCAGCTGCTGGCTGGCTGTTACTTTATACTCTCCAGCAATCCTCCATGCACAGGCATCTTGCTCTGCCTGAATGGCATTTTTCTAGATTGCCAGTGAAATTTTAAGTAGAAACAGTAGTTCACATGGCAGAGGGAATGCTCTGCTCAGGGTCTTCTCTTTCTGCTGCAGATATCCAGATGTCCATAAGCTCAGAGCCTCATGCCCTCGGTGCTGTTATTCCTGCAGTGCCTGTGTGAGCTGGCACAGAGGACTGTCCCCATTCCCTGCACAGAGGGAATGTGAATGGGGACAATATAAAACAACCTCTCACAATGTAGCACAAACAGTCGAGGTTTAGATCTTTGGCCAAGAATGAAGCTTTGCATTCCAAATTCAAGAGAAAGGTTTCCTTTGCTGTGCCAAGGGAAAGAGCTCTTTGTCTGGACAGGACCTCCTATTGCTGTCAGGAGATGCAGGAAGCTCCAAGCAGAGTGTGGAAAACTATCAGGAGCTAGAACCCAAATTGCTGCATTTTCAGGTGGGCCTGATGTTTCTGGGGAACACGACCTCAGTGAAAGGATGTACCACTGCCTCCCAAGGGTCTGGTATCAGAGCCTGGGCAGTGATTGCATTAGGGACAGCACAAAGCCTTTAACTTTTGCACCTTTCTTAATTTCACCTTTAAAGGATGTAATTTCTACCCTCAGGTTTTTTTCTCTTCTTTCACCGTTTCAGCAGCTTGGGCTAAATACAGCCTGCAGCACAGGGGAGCCCCTGGAGGGGAAAGCAGTCCCAGCACACCCCCAGTGGGGCACATCCTCTTTCCCATGACCACAGTTCCACAACCACCTGCTGGGAAAAAGAGGAAGGGTAATTTGTGTATTTTTATGTCTGTGTGGCTGATCTCAGGCTCTGTGCCTGATGCATTTGGCAAGTAAATAACTAGACATGAAAGTGGAACAATGTACCTGTCAGGGGGGTTGGTGTCTATGGGAAACTTGCTTTTCAGTTTGTAAAGGGAAAATGACTCTTAATGAATTCAAAGATGCTTCAAAACAACCCCCTAAAAAAAGAAATCAGTCTTTAAAGTGCACTTAGTTACGTATAATTGATGTCATTAGAGGGATCTTTTGCAGAATTGTTATTTATGTAAAGAAATTACCAGCTGTAGGACTTGGTGTTTCTATTTTTCAAGCCCAGCAATCGGGTAAAAAGTACCTTCAGAATTGAAACTTGCAGTCAGAGGCAACCTGAAGCTCAGCCCTGGCAGCCTGACTGTCTGCAGATATTCTGGCTGAGTAGAGAGGATAACACTTCATAATCTGGTGTGACTTAAATCTCCTCTGTGCCAGATAAGATAGCGAAGGGAGAAAATCAAATCAGGTTTCAGGGAGAGTTATCACACTTCTTTGTACAAATTTATACCTAAATCTGCAAGCTGAGGAGCGTGTTGGGAACCCCTTAAGCAGGATGGACGGGAGGGAAGCTGCCTCTCCTGCTCCGTGCCCCAATCAGCCTGGCTGCTCCAAACCCAGGATCCCAGGTTATCCACGGAGCCCCCTCCCTGCCGGGCTCTCCACAGCCTCCGATTTACGGGCCACTCCCTTCCACACCCTCATGCTTGCATTGGTGGGATGCAGAGCTTCTCCCACCCTTCTTTTTCCAACAGCCACTCTCCTCACCGGACACCCCTTTTGTTTTCCAGACCGAGAGACATCCCTAATGGGTAGGAAACACTCCCAGATCTCGGGGCATCTGTTCTCTAGCCCGCCTTGGACTCGTAGGATGTGCTTTTGTGATGGAAACGATTCCAGTCCCGTTTGCTGGCTGCCATGCCGCAGCGGGGCCGGGCTATTTGCCGGAATAGCGCTGCCTTGATTTTTATGGCGGGGCGGAAATATTCTACAGGAGCAGGGATGTATTCCTTCCCCCAACAGCTGAAGTGCAAGCTTTCATCTTGAGCCATCCTCCTGCTCTTCCGGACCCTCAGCTGAGCCGGTCGCTGCTCAGCTCGAGAACAAACAGATGTTTCTCTTGCTGCACAGTATGTTGTTTAATCCCACGTCAGGGAACAGTCTGGTGCATTCCCGTGCAACTGTCAGCTTGGGAAGGTATTTTGCCCTGGATGTGTAAGGAAATGCAGCTGATAATAGTGTTAAGGCTTTACAGCAATGCTGACTTAATGCCCTTCGGGGTTGGATTCTGAAATGTTGCATAGGAAAAGGAAAGAAAAATATGGTACCCAAATTTTAGACATAGAACTGGGAAGATTGGGATCTGCTGCAAGATTATGGTTTCAGACGTGTAAATCAGCCCATATATTCCTAACAGTGATCTGTGCATGGAACAACTCTAATTTGGCCACTGAAATATCCAGGATCAATTCACAAGCTTCCACGTCCACATGACCTGAATGAAATCTGGGTGTGACCAGAGTGCAGAAGCAAACCCCGGGTCCAGACTGAGATGGGAGTTGTGGTGCCCATGTCCTGTGCAGTGTGTGGGTCTGGGAAGAGGGGAGCTGTTGTAGGAAGTGGCCATGCTCAGCCTGAGGATGCTGAGCACCCCAGGACATGCAGCTGCACCAGCACATCTCTGCCTCAGGTGGGGAGGGCTCGGCTGCCTCCTGTGCTGCCTCAGGAGAAGGTGCTGCCCAGAGCTGTCCTCGGGCACAACCAGCCCTGGTGACCCTGCTCCCTCACTGGCACAGGGGAGGACTGTCACTGATTCCACACTCAGACCCAGGGGAGACACTGGAGGTTTGACTAAGCACTGTATCAGGACAATAATTTGCTTTTCCGTGATTTTTCCAGAGCAAATTAACATATGTAACTAATGCAGAGCTGGATCTTGATAGGAAATGAAACCCAGCTCTGTTTTGAAAACAGACCTTACAACATGAGGCAGAATGAGGATTTCTGCACAGGGTTTGTAACCCTCTTGCAGCAAAACAAATGATGTGTTCCTGACAGAATGGAAAGGTCCCTGGGAAGCTCCCAGAGGTGGCTGAGGGGCTGGTGAGGCTCTCTGAGACCTCAGCCCACCTGTCACTGATCCCTGCACGGTGTCACTGCCTCAGCAACGCTTCCTACAGTCAACATCCTTCCCCTTCTGCCCCTCTCAGCCTGCTCACCACAACCCTTCCCCTTCCACTGAACTGGGTCACTTCAAACACCAACTCTCCCCGCTGTCAGTTGCCTGTTTGGGACTGGAGTTAGGATTTCAGGATGCAAAGCTGCCTCTCCCTTCTTCCCATCCCTGGGTGTTGCTTTGGAAACACCCTCGCTCCCTGCCAACCCCGTGAATGGCAGCCCATAACCCAGAGCCTGGCTGCTCTCTCCTAGCAGCAGGGCCATTAGCACCACAAACCCATTATCAGTAGCCCTACACACTGGTCCCACTAAAATCAATTTATCGCCTGGACTATTTGCCTCATGAAAGGGTAGTTGCCTTTTTTTTTCCTTTTACCTTCATAACCAAGGTTATCTCCTCAAGAATGTAGAGAGTAAATGAGGTGGTTCAGCTTATGGATACAAATAGATCTCGCTTTTTTGACTTGCAAAATGAATTCCACTGTGACTTCGATAAAACTTAAGTATGCTAATGTTCAGTCAACCAGTTGTCTATTTATTTCTGTTTATGCCAGCATACCCATTAGCAACTTTTTCTTGTTTTCTTTTAGAATATTAAATGGTTCAAACATATTCTAAAAATTAGTTGATTAGCTTGTTAGGGCACATTTCCACTGCTAGTTCCTTCTGTAGCAAAAGAGAAAATGAAGGTAATTTTGTTTGCAAGGAACGTATGATTGGAAGCTGACTGTTGAAAGATGTGCCATGTCAATGTAATGAGGGAGTGTAATATCTTAGTTTGCATCAATATGGAAATAACTGTGCAGTTTGACAGACCTGATGCTAAAGGCAGCACCAGAGCACTCATTATGCATTCAGCCTCTGATTATGAAAAATAGTGTGTTTTCCTTTAAAGAGGAATACACATTATCAATCAAAACCATGCCAATTATTTCCAAAAGGGATCACAGCTAAACAGGCGTGGGGTCTCTTCAAATATAACTGCACCTGAGAAAACAGACAGATATCAAAGTACATGATAGTTTAATTTCCTGACAGTTGAATTAATTAGGCAATATAAACCCTGCTTCCTGATTGGCCTGAGCTTTGCCAGGCAGGCTCCATGAGTTTTGATGACTTTCTTCACTAAGTTGCATCCCTGCTTAGGGGTTTGGTGTCCCTGGACCTGCTGGGGTGCTCCTGAACACGGGAATCAAAATGAACTGAGCTCACAGAGTGGCTCTTTAGGACAACAGCACATTTCACTTTTTCTGGCACCATTTTCTTTCTTGTTAACCCTTTTCCTCCTGTGCTGTTTGAAGCAATATTTGGTCTTTTGATCTCCATGAGATTCAGCTGGGTGACTGGCATGATATCTTCACTCCACAGGCAGTTAAAGCCAATTGCTCCAGTCCTTTTGCCATCCATCCAGCATCTCAGCCCTCTACACACACAACACTCTTCATTTGGGCTCTTTTAGCATTATTTTAACCCTGGCCTGCAGGGGTTTCTGGGTAAGTTTGATCTCCCTTGTCTTATTTTCAGCAAATGACTTCTTTAAACTGCAGAATCAGGCTGTATTCAACCACCTTAACAGAATGGCCACGGGGCTGTTATTACGTGTAAAAAGAAACATAAGAGGATAATTGCAAAGTCACCAAACAACATATATAGACACAGACAGTTATCTGGAATAAACAGTGCTAGCAAGGAGTGGAAGGGCTGCTAAAGTCTTTTTCTTACTTAACTGTTGGCTTTCTGTGCTTTGTGCAGGGGGAGTTCAGAGAGCAGAGCTCAAGGATGTGCCACTAACACTCACATGTGGCATCTTGCAAGGCAGAGGCACAGCCAGACTTCAGAGGGTTCAGTGTAAAGCAAGCAGTACCACACAAATCAGAAACTTCCCCAGATTTTCTCCCTGTTCCATTTCCATTCCATCAATTTGTCCCCAAAGAGATGTCTAAATGAAAGCCATGTTGTTGTAAATAGGGAAAGTCAGTTGATCATGTAGGATTTCAGCCTGCTTTTGCATTTGAAGGTCTCTAATGTCAAGTTGTCTGTAATTTGTACTGAACCAGAAGCAAAATACTGCTGTGCTGTCATTGGAGTGTCAATGACTTCTCTGCAAAACTGAATCTCTGTGACATTTACACATCCTAAGGACCTGTCTGAGCTTTGCATTCCACTGAGATGATGCAGGAATAACAGTTTCTTCAGGCTTCAAATTGAAGCTCTTCTGGCATTTTGCAGCCATAGCAAGGGGGGAAAAATGGTAACTTGTAACTGACCTTCTCTTCTGCTCCTTGGGAGCAGCACAGGCTTCAGAGGGATGTATGGGACTTAAGGCACTGCAGTTGTACTGGAGGCACATAAATTGCTGTAGAATTAAAGCCTAACTGGCTCTGGTGGCTGTATTTTCACCAATCATTTGAAGGGAATATGGGTGTAGAAATGCAAAGCTCAGTGCTGGTTTTCTCAGCTGCAGGATACCAAGCAGATGTATTATTTCTTTGTTAGCAAGGTACAAATAAACACAAACTTAAGGAATCAGGAATGTAAATCCTGACTCTCCATAGGAGATTTCACTGAGAAAGCCCAGTAAAATTAGTTCAGAACTGGACTACACAGATTTGTTTAAAGAAAACAAAGAGCTCCTAATTTATATGTCTCATAGGAAAGAATACACAAAATAAACAAAAAGGTTCAATAAATACCATTCTATGACTAGTAGGCCTGAAAATGAATGCTGTACTTTTTTTTTTTTATTTTTTTGGTTGAGAGACTGAGCAACTCTCATCATCATCTGTTGTTGTCCACAGATGTACCTGTTTTAAGTTTTCCCCCATCACAGTCCATCTTGATCTCTTGCCATTCAACGAAGTTGCAGTCATTTAGAGTACTTATGTATTGCAATAGTTTCTATGACAACAGATGATGGTGATGTTAAGAGTAAAGAATTTTAAGTTGGGTCTATGAATAGGGAGATAAAGACACTGAACTGCGGAGGGAAAGCTTTGCTTCCAAACATTCAGCTTAAATATCTCCGCTATTAATATTTACCAGCAAATAATGACAATTGTACGAAAAGCAAATACGCCTGGACTTGAAGTTTTAGGCAAGGAAATGTTTTCCTGAAAGTCGTTATTCTGTGGGTTTGGTGAGTTCCTGAGCAGCCCAGGTTGTTGGGGAACCGGATTCACGGCAGCAGCCCCTGGCCCGCTCGGTTCCATTGAGAGGAAGGTGTGAACGCTCCGAGCCTACATCTTCACCCTGCGTGGGATTGAGCAGCTGAGCGTTGCTGCCAAGCCCTCTCAAACACAAAAATACTACGCTGCTTAGTGATGATAGCTCCAAAACCTGGCGATTAGAACTCCTTCGCTTGTAGAAGAACTTCCTACCAACACCTGGGAAGACAACACTTCTCTCCCAGTTCTCCTGCAAGCCCCCGAGCAAAGCCCACTCGCTCTGTGCTTTTCAGACTCACGCTCCTGCCATTAATCCGGTTTTTCTCCCGGCTGGTTTATCACCACAAAAAGCTGCACTTCGGCTTGCTGGGGTCAGGACAGGCTCTTCATCTTTGGGCAGTGCTGAGCAGAAAAGAGCTTTGCCCTTCAGCTGGGGGCCAATATCTGATCGTAGGACGCAAAGAACCCGCCAGGAAAAGTCTTCCCCTGTGCTTAGTAAAAGTCAGCATACAATCAGATCTCTACAGCACTAGTTTAGGTTGCATAATTGATTCAGTATTATTTGGACATGGATAATAAAACCTGCTTACCTAGAGCAGTCCAAAAAGGCCATTAGGAACCCACAGTTAAGAAAGCTTAAAGTTCCTGCCAATCCCAATGGCAGCTGCGAGGAGAGAGCGAGGAGCAGATCACGGTTCTGTGGCCAAATCTGCTGTAATCAGGGACCAGCAGCACCACATCCTGCCAGGGCTAATGACAGGAGGTGCTCAGCTCCCTGGGCCCGAGTCCTGCTGGGAGCAGAGGCTGCAGAGCTAATGCACTGCCCTGGGGTGATGGGGTGTGGGACAGCAGGGGTGACACAGGGAATAATGCTCTGTCCTGGAGAGGGGACAGTGCTCCCACCCTTCCCTCCAAATCTGCTCCCCCTTGGTGCAAAACCATGAAGGCACCACTGATTTACCCACCAAGCTTACCACTGTAGCCAACCCCAGCCTCTTTTATCAATTCTGGCCTGTGTGTAACAGAATAAATCCACACTCTTATTTTCAACAGCTGTCGAGTACTGTTGCTGTTCTGGCCTCCTACTCTGCTCACAAGCAGAAAAAGAATTTATGGACAGAAGGATTTCTTTGAAAGCAAAACTAGATGAGTCCAGTTCTGTTATGGGCTAATCTGGGCAAAAGCATGTGCCAGCTCTTGTAACCTTCTCATGCCTGCACTTTGTTTTCCACTAAATGTCAGCTCTGATAGACTAGCCAGCTCATCTGAAAGGGCAGGTTTTTGCTTCAGTAAAAACAAACCTAGTTAAAAAGATAGACAGTACCTCAATAAAAAAATACCACGGACGCATGAAATGTTCAGGCTTAATTGGTATGGCTGCACTGCACCGTTTCCTTGCTGGCATATGCTAGCAGAGTGTATTTGTTGTCAGGGGATTTTCAAGGTTATAAAGCATCTTAAAGGTGTTGGGGAGTGTGTAAATTAAACTGCTACAGGTAGGTAATGTTCCCATGATGTCAGGACTAAATATGCTGGTGCCTCCAGGTAAGAATTTACCATGGTCTGGAGTACATGCAGGATCCTCAGTTAACGTAAATCCTGCTGGCTCCGTTGGTTTTACTGCAGAGATTCACCCTCCCTGCATTTTGGATTCAGGGATCCAGCCTTGCCACCTAATGTCTAGAGCACTCCAAGGCACAAAAAAAAGTTAGAAATTAAAAACCCCACCCTCAATAGCTGAGATTTTTGGCTAGATGCTGCTTCTCTGGAGGGATGTGATGCCTCGCTGGGTGCCAGCTCATTTCCTTGGAGCTGGGGAGAGAGGGATTTTGGCAGCACAGGCTGCCCCAGCATAGCCCCACCTGGGAGCCAGGCAGCTAAATTAACAGCGTTTATGTTCCAATAAATTGTCATCAAGGGCAAGGGGGACGTTTAAGTGGCACGTTATTTACAGGACTGGGGAATGAGGAAGTGGAGGAAAGACGAGCCTTATTCAGTCATTTTGAAAGCGATGAATGAAATGGAGGAGCCTTCAATTTTTTCACTGGAGGTGTAAAGGAAGGAAAATACCTGCAGCTCCACACTGCAAGTCCTGTCCCTCCCTGGGAGGGTGGCACTTGCCTGAGCTCTTTATCTTGCTGGTGAAGTCTCAAGCATCTGCCTCTTCCCTGGCCCCTCCCCATCTCTGCCGGGATCCGACGAGCTGATCTGTCCTGTCCCCTTGAATCAGCCACAAGTGCCTCTCCCACTGCCCCAGACCCACCTGTGCTGGAGCATGGGACCCCCAGACTCCCCGCCCTCTGAGGGCTGCAGGTGAGGGGCTCCAAACGGGCTGGAGCAGCAAGGGGCTGGCAGGGAAGGACTCGTCAGGAGTAGCGTTCCTGATTCCTGCTCACTGATTCCCCCTGGGCTCTCTCCGCTAAGAAGAGCTTCCGGAAAAGTATTTAGGGAAATCTTGTAAGCATTAGCAGCACGATGGAGCTCTGCAGCCTTCGTGTAAATGTTATTCTGGGTTAAAAGCTTTGGACGAGTATGTTATAAACATAAGTAGGTCTGTGGGGATTGTTAACTCTCCCTTTGCCAAGGGAACCTCCCTGTTCCTGAGCTGGGAAGGCTGTGGAATGAAGTGCAGCCATGCTGGTGGGCTGGCACTCCTGGCACTTTGGATGCTAATTTCAGCCATGGGGGAGTGCAGCACACAGGAGCTGGTCAGGTATGTGCTCCTTCCCACCTAAGCAGTTGCTGCTCCAGCATGGTGTTAACCCAACAGCAGCCCTGGTGAATCCCAGGGCAGCAGCACCTCGCTGGAGGTGCCAGTGTCTGCCAAGATGTGTCCAGACTGCCCAGACAGCCCCCCCAAACCCCTCTGCTGCCCTGTCCATCGACTGTCAGGCCACGCTTCCCACCAACAGCCCCTGAGCCTCTGCTGGGGCGGTGAGAAGCTCCCCCAGCCCAGGAATGGAGCATCTCCCTCATGGAGAACCAAGAGTCACTGAGCCCAGGGCTCTGGGCCAGGGACAGTGACCCAAACCAAGGCTGGATTTTAAGGTGTACCAGATCTCCCCAGAACAGGGTACATGATCAGTGCAGAGCCAGACTGGGCACTGCTCACCTGGAACACAGGCTGGGAGAGCTGGGGGTGTCCAGCCTAGAGATGAAAAGGCCCCACAGAGACCTCAGAGCCTCTTCCAGTGCCTAAAGGAGCTCCAAGAGAGCTGGAGAGGGACTGGGGACAAGGGATGGAGGGACAGGACACAGGGAATGGCTTCCCAGGGCCAGAGGGCAGGGTTAGGTGGGATATTGGGAAGGAATTGTTCCCTGGGAGGGTGGCAGGCCCTGGCACAGGGTGCCCAGAGCAGCTGGGGCTGCCCCTGGATCCCTGGCAGTGCCCAAGGCCAGGTTGGATGGGGCTTGGAGCACCCTGAGATGGTGGAAGGTGTCCCTGTCCATGGCAGGAGTGGCACTGGATGATCTTTATGGCCCCTTCCAACCCAGACTGTTCTGTGAACCTGATACTCACATGGACATCTGAAAATACCAGCACAGGGAGGACATCCCTTAGGAAACACAAATACCAAAGGAGTAGAACAGCAACCAAACAGCAGCACCTGGCTGCTGTTCATGCCTTTTAGGAGGACTTTCCCTATGGGAAACCTGCCTCTGGAGGTAAAGCAGAGCAGACCTGAAAGTGCATGCCCATGGCAGATGTGAGGCAGGCAGCACTGCCATCCCCAGAGCACTGGGCTGATTTCAGGCAGCAGGGATGCAACCCCCTGGAATTCCTTAGGGATGGGGGCCCATACAAGCCTGGCTCACCTGCTGCTCTCAGGAGGTTTGGAAGGCACTGAGCAGCACAGAGATGAATTCTCCTCCTCTGCTGTGGCAGTGCCAGGCAGCCTGGGGCAGGGGGACAGTCACCAGGAGAGCACCTCATGACCACAGTGGTGGGGACAGCAGGGACACCAGCCTTGGGAGGGGGCTGCAGTGGCTCCTGTGCTGCTGCCACGTCTTTTTCCCGCTGGGGGGGGGAACAAATTACCCTCATCCTTCCAACATTAGCAGCCATTTCCATAAGCAATTAACCTCTGCGTTACACCATCAAGCATCTGAAAAAGGTGTTGTGACACAGTTATTAAAGGATGGAAGGACTGGGTGCCTGGCATACATAATAAAGGGTGGCTTTGCTTTCCAACTCGAATTTCTAAACAGGGGCAGAATAAGTGAAAACTTCACCAAACAGAAATATTTCACACTGTTTTGGGAAGGATTTGTTCTAGGCTTGTAACTTAAGTTTTGGGGTTTATTCATTTGATTTGAAAGAAAGACTTATTTTTCAGCGAAGCAAATAACTACAGAAATTGTTTCCCACATTTGTCACATTTTTAAAAAGAAACTTTTGATTTGATTTGATTTGATTTTCTTTTACTTTTATTTTTTAATTATACCCCCATGAAACTGATGAGTCCTGGTTGAGGACCAAACAGCCCTGGATTTACTGCTCCCCAGTGTGTGAACCTCACTGAGATCCTCAGCTTTGCTAAACCTTCCCTGGCTATTCTGGCCTCCCAGGGCCTCACAGCAGTGCCACAACACAGGGGAGGTTTAAGAGAGGACTGCAGGTTAATCACTTTCCTGGTAATATGAGCAAGATGAGACCATTCAGCTGGAAAACGGGGAAAAAAGCCATTTCTTTGTAAAGGACTGTGCAGCTTTCCTTTATGTGCTGCTTTTTGTTCTCAGCCAAGAGGTTTCAGCCCTTCTGGGCTGGGGAAAGCCTGTGAAATCCCCAAACTGTAACACCTTGTAATATGCAAAAAGTGTCCAGAGATGTATATTTCTATAACGTTTATTTTTATAACCCGTATTTTAATAATGCTTAAACCTGTTGGGATTTCACATGCAGCTGGAATCCCAGACTGGTTTGGGTTGGGAGGGACCTTTAAAGGCCATCCCGTTCCACCCCTGCCATGGCAGGAACACCTTCCACTGTCCCAGGCTGCTCCAAACCCTGTCCAACCTGACCTTGGGCACTGCCAGGTTTGGGGCAGGATTTGTGTCTCTGCTCTTTAGCTGTCAAGGGAAATTTTTTTGGAAATTTGCTCTCTCAAAACCCCTTTTCTTCACCCATGCACATGAAGTTTTCTCTCCAAATCCCTGTGGAGGAGAAAGCACCATGGCTGCCTCTAGCCAGGCTGCCAAGGTGTGTGGAGCCTCTCTGCTCTCACAGCACCACTGGGACTGGCTCTGTAGGAAACAAAATCTTCTACCAATATCTGGTTTTATGGCAAAAACCATTAGAAATATTCAGTGGAGTGAATGGTAGAAGAGGGAGCTTCTCCCAAATAGCTCTACAGGGTTTTTTTCTTTCCTAATTTCCTTTTTTTAGAACACAATGAGCCCTTATGGTTTAATGTCTCATTTTTTTGCAGTGAGGAGAACTTGACAAGGAAGGGTTAGGCCAACAACAGCGATATCTTTTTTTTTATTATTTAGGAAACAACAGTGACACTTTTTATTTAAAGATCAAAGCAAGGCAAACACCATGACTCCAAACCTCTTCCCCTTTTTTCCCCATAAAAGAATGCTATGGAGTTTACTAGTGGTGCCCCTAATGAGGTAACTTCAGCCCCAATTTCACATTATTAGCACTCTGTCTAGGAGAAGCTGATGATCTTTGGCCACTGTAAAACATGATTCCCAGGCCAGGTGTTGGGCTCTCGGCCAAAATGCTCTGTTTTTCCCAACATTGCACTACAAAGGGCCTCAATGATGATAGGAAAGATATACTTCCTTTAGGGATCAGAGATAATTAACTCTTTATAGTTGCTCTTTTATTATTACTGAACCCATGCCAAACTTTTGCATTGCTTTACCTAATAAAAGTACCTCCTGCACTGCCGGTAGTATCCAAATTACTTTTTTCATTTGTTAACAGTCACGCCTTTAACTGCTTTTTGAACTTCTTTGTTGTAAAAAACTCTCCAAATTAGTCATTCCTGAGCATTTACACTGCAGCTTCTTCTCAGTTTCCAAACTTTGCAACTTAATAGTTCCTACCAAAAGGGAGGAATTTAGAAAATAGACAAATAAGTCAAAATAACAACAGCATATGTTCCATGCAGCCACCTAAGGACCGTATTTCAGGTACTGTGTGCTGTTATGGTGCCACAGCACTGAATGATTAGATTTACAGGTTCATTAATAATAATATCACTGCTCATTTGCAAATCTCCAAGAGCAGTATGAAACAGGGCAGTCTCATCACCTCCCCAGCTTTGCAGACAGGGAGGAGAGAGAGGGAAAAAATTATTTACCTGGTGCTAAAAGAGCAGCATTGGAAGGGGCTTCCCAGGGAGGTGGTGGAGTCCCCATCCCTGGGGTGTTTGAGGAATGACTGAATGTGGGGTGGTTGACAAGGTGGGGATTGGGCACAGCTTGGACTGGATGATCTCAGAGGTTTTTTCCAGCCTGGAATGGTTCTGTGATTCTGTGAATTTACTCATCCCCAGGAATGGGGCTGTGCCTCAGGGCCAATCCCATGGCCAAGGTCTGCCCACTCCCACGCTAGAGACTGATACAGCTGCCACCTCTGTCCCCACCCGTGCCAGAGACATTTGGGGTTGGGACTTGTAAGGAGAAACATGCATAAGACATCAGTCAGTGAGAGTTCCTGGGGTTCCTGGTGCTGAGATGCAGTGGAATAACCATCCCCTGGACAAGGCCTGGGCTGGAGTTCTGCCTTTCCTCCCAGCCTTGCAGAGGCAGGGCACATCCCTCACCCCAGCTCGCTGCCTGTGCTGGAGCATCTGCCATGGGGACAGCATTCCTGCTGTTGGAAAGCCCTGCTCTCCTCTGAAAAAGAGAAGAATGTGTTCTGAGAAATGCTGCATGTTGGATCAATACCAATTCTGCTCCTCAAGTTGGTATTTCCAGGGGGTTATTTATCTACAGCCTCAGAGTTCTCAACTGAAGAGCAGATTGCTCAGTTTATACCCTGCAACCAGGTGAAGAAAGATTTGCAGATTTGCCACTCAATCTGAATACACATGGAAATGAAGAGAGAGGAAAAGAGATAAGTAATATTCACTGCATTTGGGATTTGCTTTCCTTTTGAAGCTGCATCTGAACACAGAATAAAACCATAATCTTCCCAGATCCAGGCTCCAGGATTTTAATCTGGATTTCTGGCTGATAGCAATTAAAAGCTGACAGCACAGAAGTATTTTATTTAAAAGAATGATTGGCCTAATGGTATTCAACTGAAGCATGGCCTCCAGATTGGAGCTGGTCACATGTATAAAGTGTGGGGAATAGCTGAGTTACTCAAGATCACAAGGGGAGTTAATAGAACTGGGATCCACATTCAACATCTTTTTCATTATCAGCTCTTTGTTCTACCCATTAGTATACACTGACTCCCTTTGGTAAGATCCTTTGTGTTTCCAACTTATCAGGGTCTCATAAATGAAAGCCATGTGCTTTTATCTACTCATTCCCTTTAATAAGTGTCACAAACATTCTGTATGATTGATTAACTGGTAACAGGAGAGAGACAAAATAGGAATATGCATATTAGCAGATTTTTCTTTGCTCAAAGAAATGCATTTTATACGTACGTGGCACTCACAATGTATCAAGCTGCCAAAAGTTTTAAACAAAGGAGGAACTGAATTGCAGTACAAAACTCAGTGACAAGGCCAGATTTATCCTTGGTGTAACTCACTGATGTCAGCAGAGTTAACCCAGAGATGAAATAGGCTCACCACATGTACATGAACCACCCCAGTAAGCTCAGAGGGATGTTCATGGATTTTGCAGCCAGAAGGGACTCTTGGGATCACATCATCTGACTTCCTGCAGAAACAGGGTGGGAAGATTTCACCCATTTCCCCATTACACCCAGCTGACGGACTGAAAGATCACATTCCCTTCCTGTTGGCAGGGGAGCTGTTTGGAAGTGCTGTGGGAAGATGCTCTGTGTGCCCTGGAAGCGCTGAGCGGCCTCCCCTCACCCCCAAAGGCAGTGGGAGGCTTTGCTCACTCCTGTCATGCTGCACTTGGCTCTGCAGGGACTGGAGATGGAGGCTGAAAGGCCTCATTGCTCCCAGTTTGAGAAGACTTCCCCTCGGAGGGTTAGTGCCTGTGCTGCTCCTCTCTGCACTGAGGGAACACAGGCTGAGGTGGGAAGCACTGAGGGCAGTTGGAGGGTGAATTCACCTCTTCTAGGCATGGAGGCTCGTGCAGAGGTAAAGAAGGACCTGGCAGTGGTTAGCATTGCCATCCTAAAAACCACCTGATCCCAAGGAATGATAGCTCAGTGGCAGCCAAGGCCCAAGAACAGATTAACCTGTTCAGTGCTGACACGCAGGTCTGTGTGAGATCCACTGCACCACTGCTCCCTGTGCCAGCTCTGGGGCAGGAAATGAAACGGTGACATGCACTTTTTGGTTTGTTATATGCAAGAAGGAATAAGCTCTGTATGAGTGTATTTACTGAAATGCCTCCTCTGCACTCCTTTGGAGGTGCAAACTGAATTGTAACATTTCTCTCATTTTACCATCTGTAACTCCCTGAGTGTGTTGGTGTCTTACCTCAACCACTAAGAGCACTTCTTGCTCTCCAGAGAACCCCTTCCACCATATCAGTGCTGTGATTTCTCCCTGTGATCCACAATGATGCCCAGCCAGTGCATTCCTACTGATCATTTCACATGAGGACCTCACATTTCTTATTTATTGACAAATTAGGTTCTGTAAAAGTCCTGTGAGGTGTTATATGATCCCTGAATTATGATGGGAGGCTGAGCCATGGAGCAGACTTGGTGACATTTTTACTCTTTGCAAAGCTAGACCAAGAGCTAGAACCTCATCTTGCATGACTGAAGGCTTTGTTTGGACCAGAGGATGTGTCTCCCTCTCATACAGAACCTCTCTGGGTGATTTCCCACTCTGCTGTCTAAATGCAGCTGAAGAACAAGTCAGTCTTTTCCCTTATGCTGCAGTTTATTTTTACAAAGTACTACACAAGCACAAATCCATTTGGATTCATCCCATCTATATATTTCCTGACATAACCTGCCCTTTTTACCTCCTGAACTCTGATCCTGAACCCAGAGCCATGCTAAGCCTGAGAAGATCTCCGGGATAATTCTGCTCTGCACTCCCAGCTCTGGCATCTTATCTCACAGCCAGTTGTTTGGAGGGACAGGCACATTTGCAAGATTATCTTTTGGCTCGTGGCAGCAGAAATCAGAAACAGATTATTTGAAATGAGCAGCTCCTACCGTTTTATCTCCAGGCCAGGTGGACATGGATGACCTAGAAGGATATATTTAGCAGGGAACACTTCAGACCAGGGTGCATGTGTGTATCCAGTTACTAACTGTTAATCATGTCTCCTTCCCCTAAATTGGCCAACCCGAAGGACACCTGGCAATTCTGGAACATTCCTGCTCGATTACTAATATCAATATTAAGTGAAAGAGCTTGAAGAATGTCACATTAGTTTCTGATGGCTCCCTTCCGCCATACTTCTGGCCAGCAGGCTTTGGCAGATGTGGCTCCATTCTGTCCAAATGCAATCCAGGGTTTAAGAATGTGCTCACTTTCCTGGGACCATCTGTTTGCTTTTCTGCTGAAGGAACTCCAGCCTCTTTGGCAACCTCAATGTATTGTACTCAATAAATCCTGACATGTAGCAAATTTTTTTGGCAGATCTTGAATCTGAATGTCATCCAAATTGTTCATTATTGATATTAAAACCGATTTGTGCATCACCAACCATTAAAGGAATGCACTAAATATCTCCACGAATGAGAAATCGAGCAGTCCATCAGAATACATTTATCAGCAGCAATGGTAAAATGGAAGAAGAGCTCCAGGTCTTTTCCTGCTATTGCAAAAGCCCACATCTAAGAGCAGCTGCAGGACCCAAAAGGTACAAAGAGCCAATGTACAAGATAAAAAGTCAAAAGGGAGGTGCCCAAGGATATGGACCTGATATGGTCCAACATGTGCTGTCTGGAGCAGGGAGCAGAATCTTGCATCTATTCCTCACTCCACAAATCCAGTGTGACCACAGGAAGGTCTCCACCCTACATGGGTTTGACATCCTCTTCAAGTCATCATCCACACTGCAGGATCTTCAAGGCATCATCAAGGCTTGTAAAATAGTGACTGTGAATTTTTTTACTATATCCTGATGTCCAGAATGGGCATCTGCAGCATGACAAAGTATAATGAACCTTGCAAAGTGAGTTTCTACAAAAAATAACGATGTGTACTCTCTGTGCCTGTAGAGTGTATACCCACGTTATCTTTAATTAAAAATGAATCATTTTCTAGATAAGGAAATTGGTGTAAAATTAAGTTCACCACACTTATTTTTAAGGTCTGATTTCCACTGGAGTTTTGCATAAGCGCTGTGAGGTTTTTGGGCTCTAGTTGTTTCTGGTGTTTCAGTTGTCAGCATTCAGACTCTGTATTTCATATGATTTTTCACAAAAAAACTTGCAGAAGCTTTGGAAAAATCTTACACTTGATCTCCCATATAGAAAGGAACTTCATTTCTTATTAAAATGTATTTTTTAAGAAGTCTATAGTTAGCCAATGTAACAATCTATCCTGACACACCACATTGAGAACAAGGATTTTGCTGACATTTCTTCATCTTTCCTTACTCCTGATCCAACAACTATTAAAAATTCTCATATGAAGTTTTTCCCCTTCATAGTTGGACACAGATGACAAAAAGTAGAAATCAGACAACTGTTTCAATGGCACTCAGACTGCACAGTCTCAGAGCAGTAGCTGGATCCAAACCCAAGGGTTGGCTCACCATTCTGCTTCCTTCGTCTTTTTTCTTTACAACAGGTGGCTCAGGAATGTCTCATTCCTAGAGAACCTTTTCTCCATGAACTAAGTGGGTTGTGGAAAGGTGGGAGTCAGTCTCTTTTCTCAGGTAACAAGTGACAGGATGAGAGGAAATGGCCTCAACACGTGCCAGGGGAGGTTTGGGTTGGGCATTAACAAAAATTTCTTCACCAAAAGGGTTGTGCAGCCCAGGGCAGTGGTGAAATCACCGTTCTGAAGGGGTTAAAAGCTGTGTGGCTGGGGGACATGGGGACATGGGTTAGTGGTGGCCCTGGCAGTGCTGGGGAATGGTTGGGCTCGGTGATCTCAGAGCTCTTCTCCAATCTAAAGGATTCTGTGACTCCTTCTATGTGGAGTGAACATGCAGCCTCGACAGCACGCTAAACTTTTGAACTTTTCTTATATATTCTCCAGACACTCTCGCAGATCCTTCCCCAGTTAATTTAATGCTGCTGAAAGCTGCAGATTGATAGCTCAGGAGACCAAAGCCTGTTGTTACAAGCAGGTAATTATTCAGTAGGATAAATGCTTCCTCCCACCACCCTGTCACAGTGACTCCAGCCCAGGAGCAGCCAGACAAGGACTGGGATGGGGGCACTGCCTCTGCTACAGCTCCAAAATTGGTCTCTTTGTCCAGTTCAGTGCCAGTCACAGACCTAGAATGGATTTTAGGATGTAGCTATGTCTCCACTGGAAAAGGGAGGGAGGGTGGCAGCAGTCACAGATCTGTTACCGAGGTGGCTCCGTTACAAGCGGCACACAGCGATTTCAGTGAGCAGCCTCAAGCCAGGGCACAAGGCTTGGAGGAAATGTGTTAGCAATATCACCCAGTGTGACAAGGCAACTGTACTTTCAATCAGCTCTGCTCCTTGAGCTGATCGCTCTCTCCTGCTCTGCTCCTCCCAGCACAGCACAGAGTAGGGGAAAGCACTCCACTGGCTCTGAGGGGTTTTATTTCCTTATCAAGATGGGTGTATTTTATCATTGCTGCTCTTCTGGTTTGTCTCACTTTCAGCAAACTGCTAGGCCTATTAAATGAACAGAGGATCACTCAACATATTTCAGTTGGGATTAAAACCCCTGCTCTGATATCCTGCTTTTTGCTGTTACAGCCTCTTCTCCTCTCCACTTGGCCGTGTCACCCTGTAGGGGCTGACACTCAGTCAACAGCTCCTGCTTTCCTCTGGTGTATTCCTTGCAAAGTGGATCTGTACAAACCAGTGCAGTGGGAACAGAGATGACAATTGGAATGGATCAGTTAATAACTAGTGAGATAAAAGTCTGCTTTTAAGGTGAGGCTCTGCTCCTGGTCATTCATTACTGCTTGAAAGCTCCTGGCTTTGCTGGGGCAGGCATTGCCCAGGGTGGGACACAAAGGGCTGGGTACTCCTTTGCATATTTATGGGAATCCTCTACTAAATGAAGTGGCAACTTTGCTGTCAATCCTATTCCATCACTGTCTCTACTAAAGGTAACCCAGGGTTGTATAACTGGCTGAGAGGACACCCTCAGGATGTCAGGAAATCTGAATTCTATTTCCTGTACCATGTTGGATAATGGATTCTCCATGGGTTTGGATTTCCATATGAAATCTGGGATACTAATTCCTAACCTGTTCCTGGAATTTATGGGTCCTAATGGATGAGAAGTTATACCTAATTAAGCACAAGTGATTGGTATGGAAGAAGATAAGGGGCTGGCTCTCATCTGTGCCCTGGTGCTCAGACATGATCTTTACCCCAGCTATTTCTGCTAAAACACCAGTGTTCCAGCAGAGCTGGTAACATCCCCAGTCCCAGGTATAATATCTTTGCAAGTCACTACATAATGCTGTGGCAGATAATTCTGACAGCCAGCTCCCAGAGGAAATAACAGCAATCAGAAACCCAACCACCTTCCAGTGAAAGTACAAGATGTACTCCTGAACTTGCCTCCTCAGTCATCAGGGCTCAGCAGCATGTACAGTAGAGACAAACCCTTTCCAGATAAAACACCAGGCTGCTTCCACAGGGGAGGGCAGGAGAAAGAAAGCATCTGAGGGATGTTACTCATCTCCTTTAACACACTGCTCTGAAGTGTATCAATGCACGGTGCAGGGGTGGCACAAGAAATGACACAGCCTCACAAGTCATGCAGGGCTTGGGGCAAGTGCTGGTGGCCAGCTGTGCTCCATTTCTTTGGAAAAATGGAGCCAATAAATACTTACTGCCCTGCAAAGACTGCAACTTGTTCCTTAGGAGCAGAGCTGCCACTGAACATGCACCAGCTGGTAGGAAAAGCTTTGCAGTTCAATAGCACCTTCTATCTGCAAGACTCAGCTAAAATAATAATAGTTGCTCTGCTGTCTCTAGTGGAACATAATAATGAAATGGAAAACAGATGATTTTTTTTTTAGCCTGTAGGACATGAAAATAATTGATTTAGAACTATAATGTTTAATAGTAGGACTGTGGAAGTCCTTAAACTCCCTAGGAGCTGGGAGCATATTCCAATGGAAAGATGACTAAGTGCTGCTCATTCTTATTTTACTTGTTCTTGTTCACCAAACATCCTGTGCTGGCCAGTTACAGAGCAGATTTGAGGATATGGGACTGTGGGAACCTTTGGTCTGAAGTGACATGAGAAATCTTACATCTTTATGGTTTTACTCGTGTTGGATTCATTAGGAAACTGACGTGTTGGAAGTAGGATAAGCAGTGGCCTTGTCATGTCAATGGCCATGACAAACAGAGGAGCCATGTGTAAATGACAGCTGGTGGCATTTGCAGGAGACCTCTCTCCTCTGCAAGAAGGATTTCAGGGTACCAGGAGAAAACACTCAGAAGGGTAAAACTATCCTCAAGATCAGGGCCAGCCACTCCTGCTCTTTTATTTCAAGAATCTCGATGTTTTTCTTCCAGCTCTACTGAATTTATAAATCTTTGTAGAGGTTCAGATGCTGGAGTGGAATAAGATGATCTTACTTTAGAAGCATTAAATGTATTTCCTCACAAAACAATTGTCACTCTGTGACAACAACACGTGACCATCTGATGGCTGCAATAACAACCTGAAAGGGTTGGGAGGGGAAATTGGAACGAGATGACTTTTGGGGACCCTTCCAACCCAAACCATCCCTGATGATTCTTTGTCTTGTACATACTCATTGAAAACTTGGGCTGAAGTCACACACCTCTACCTCAGCAGCCACTTTAGGTGACCCTAAAGAACCACAAACTATTATCTCTACAGATGTTCCACAATTGGAAGATTATTTGATCAAACCTAACATGGATTTTAATTATTTCAGCAAATATTGAATCCCCTAACAACTGTTGTTAGAAAGCAAATTCCATGGGGCAGGGATAGATGGGACCTTGCACAAAACATATTGACCACATCAATAGCAAACAGGGATCTAGAATGTCATTTACTGAATACAGATAGAATTCAGCAATTTCTTTTTATCTGAGGGTGAAATCCCCACTGTATTAGCTGATTTCAACAGAACCACTTGCCTGCTCAAATCAAATCAAGTATTTTGGACATAAATTCTGAAACAGTTAAAAGCAAGACCTGAGAATTGAGGTGCAGCTGAGTGATCCCACTCATATGATCTGGAGAGGGGAAATTTTGATTTGTGTGACAATTTTATGATTAGGAAGGTGGAGCTCTATGGGATGGCAGGGCAGAAATCCAATTATATTGGAGTAGAGAAAAGCCAGGGAGAATTTGGGTGTATCAAAAGTGTTCTGTAAACTCAAGATTATTAATAATATTGCTATGTGTTAATTTTATCCCTGGAATCATAGAATCATAAATTGCCTGGGTTGAAGGTGATTAAAAATCATCTCATTCCACTCTCTGCCATGGGCAGGGACACCTTCCACAATCTCAGGTTGTTTCAAGCCCCATCCAACCTGGCCTTGGGCACTGCCAGGGATAAGACATCCACAACAAATAGTTACAAACTGAACATAAAGTTGAATGCAAATGGGAGAAATTCCTGATGCATGCCTAAAATATGGAGCTAGTCTCTCAGGATTTCTTCCTTTTAATTCAATTAATCCTGAAAATTAATTACTGCAAATGATTTAGTTAGTCAAAATAGAGGAGTCAGATTATAAATAGATTGTTTTAAACAAGTTACATGAAACCATGATACAAAAGCTCACAGTAATTAGCCCTCTACTAATAGTTAAACAGAAATTAGAGTAAGCCTGTTTTGGTTCTTTTTCTTTTATCAAAATGGTCTACTTCTCAGATTTTTATCACAGTGGACCGGTGAGCCATATGTACAATGCTATCAAAAACGAAACCAGCACAAAATATTGACACGTGGGGAGCAGAGGCAGAAGGGGGATTTAACATTTCACCAGTGTTGAGAAGCAAGTCCAGTTCCTGTTCCCAGCTGCAGGGCTGGTGCAGGAATGCTCTCCATCCCAGCATCCTGCGTGGCTCCCCCTGCCCAGCAAAGGCAGCCCAGCTGAGGAGATGCTGTCAGCCCTGCTGCCAGCTCCCCTGCCCAGCCCCCCGGGCAGGCACTCCCTGCTCCCTCACAGGGTGTGACACGACTTGTGCTTCCTTAAGGAGCTTGGTGGGAAATAACGCTGAGGTCTGCGAGCACTGACAACAGGACTGCTGGATGCTCACTGTGCTCCCAGCAGTCCTCACAGCAGCAAGGAAAAGCACAAGTTTCTTTCCACAACAAGCAGTCCATTACTGTTTTACATGTCTGGTTTGATGATTGACTGACACTGGGACAGAGATGCTGTAAAATCTTCTGGATTAACGGGAGAAGGGGTTTGCCAGACAGAGGAGGATTTTGCACAGATTAAATCCTGCTAGTGCACCAGTTCTGCAGGAAGTGTCTGAGGAGTACAGGAGGAAGGTGACAGGGAGCTCTTGCTCTCCCAAGCTGCCCGTCAACCCATTGCATCCAGATGTTCTGGCACAGCTGTGCAGCCCTTTAGCTGCCAACCCTCCCCTCTCACCCTCCTTGCCCTCCAGATTGAGCAAAGTGCTCTTGCAGAGCCCCCCAAAGCACCTTTCCCTCTCCTGGAAGCCCCAGGAGCACCCGAACTGGGTGCTGGGTCCCTGGGAGTGGCTCCTCAGCTGGGAGACCCAGCCTGAGGGAACACGATCCACCTAACACAGAGAAACGAAAATAAACTGAAAAAGGAGGTGGCAAGCTTCTAGTAGCATCACTTCTTTTAACACCACTCCAGTTGGCAGGTTGGAGAAAGAACAGCACCTTTCAGGAGCTCTGCTTTATGGAGAACAACCACATTATCCTGGAGGAGAGCCCCTGACAGGGCTGCAGTGCTATCGCTCTGCACAGGAAATAGCTTAATCCTATCATCATGTCCCTTCAATTTTCCTCTGTATTTTGATGTATATTGTTACAAAGATACAATTTTATTTGAAATGGAGTTTATTTCAGACTCTGAAGTGTCAAATTTAATTTCAAGAGTTTTTATGGTAGGAAATTTTTTTTTTTTTTTAGTGAGTGATTAGAATTGTAGTAAATAATCAGTGGTTTCTGCTCTGCAAATATAACTGTTTCCAAGGCAGATAGAGATCAAAAATTGACATTTATTCCCTCACTGTTACCCACACTTTAGATTTTTTCAAATGCTTTTATTCACTATCGCCTCTGGACCAGCATTATCAAAACATTCTGTTTGGAAAGATCATCCTGTGGGGACTCTGCACTGCAGGAGTGCAGCTTTTCAGACTGCCTGTATCAGTTTTGGATGGAAATCTCTGCACTGTCACTTCAGAGAACTCAGTCCAGCAGGTGGTTTATGATGCCGAGAAAGCTGTACTGCAAAAAAAGAGGAATGTTGGATTTTGTTAGTAGAAACAAAGTTTAGTGTGGATCCATGCCAAGGAAGATGAGGTTTACGAGTCCAATACTCCTGGTGCACACGAGACATTATATCAGTGGTGAGAAATTTATTGCAATCATCTTCCTATTTCCATTTCTGCCTCCTTTTTGGTGACATAATAGTATAAAGAGGAAAGGTCACACCTTGATGCCAAGATGATTCATAACTTTAATACCAGAAGGAACAATTGACCTAAACAATCTTTGGCTAAAGTGTATTTCCAGCAGTGCTTTCAGTCTTGATCCGAAGCCAAACAAACAGAGAAATATCCACCACAAGGATACTGTAAGATGTTCAGAACCACCTGCCTGAGGAAGGAGGCTGATACCCAGTGGAAGGTCTCTGAGAAGCCAAGGCAGAGCTGACCAAGCTCCACAGGGAATGGTGTTTCAGTGGAGCCCCGTGGCAGGGGCTTCTCTGCAGGGTGGCTCTTGCTGCACTCACTGAAACCAGCCTGGAAATAAAGTGATGATGGCTTCCCCAATGTACAGCACTGGCAAAGCCATGGGAACACAAGAGGGATGAAACCCAGATCCAGGAGAGCACAGTGGCATTTGCTGCTTTGGGAAGCTGCTGCTGTGAGCCCCTGGGGCAGTGAGGTGAAACTCCTTCCAGTGCTCTGCCTGCACTGCTTGGCTCTGCACGGAGGCAGGCGTGAGATGGCAATGAGAGAGCAGAAACAACGTGGGAGGGAGAGATCTGGGCCACCATTTCTGTGTCTGAACTACAGGCTGGGCTCTGGGAAGAGACCTGGGAGCAGGAGAGTGCCACAGATACAGCCCCAGCCCTGACTCCTGCGAGTTGGAAGCATTTGGACTCCACAGGAAGTTCTACCTACAGCAGGTTAATATTATCCAGAGAACACCCAGCCAAGCTGTCAGAGAAACTACTGCTTTAAAAAACCAGAACTGTGTCACAGCATGACAAACATATGCACAGATTGATTTTGGCTACAAACCAAGAAATCTGTACAACCAAAGAGCCCAGCTTTTAGTTGTAGCCACGAGGACATGATTTGGATACGACCTGCTCCTGCAACAGTCAGGCCAGCAAGGAAAAGGCAGTGGCTCTTGAAGTACTTCTGCTGGAAGAAAATTTTGGTACCAAGTATGACAAGAAAAATGTAAAAGAGAAAATAGAAGCAAATAGAGATGTGAGCTGTATGCTTGGCAAAACAGGCTTGGGTGGGAATAAACCAGAGAAATCCAAAATAAAGACAGGAATCTTGAAAGGGGTGATTAACAAAAGCACAGACCAAGGTTCAGAAGTTTTTGTTGTGCCCAGAAGATCCCATGTGAAGAGGCAGATTGTCTCACACTCCTGTGTTACCCCTTAAATCCAATTACATCTGGTCGAAATAAAAGCTGACAGACACAGCAGGTGTTACCAATGCGATTTTTGGGAAGCAGCTATCCATACACAGAGCATCACCAGGACCCAAATGGTCACCTTTGGCAACCTCAGCAAAGAACCTGGCTACTGAATTGGAAAGTGTTTTCCTAGCCCAGAGCACAGAGGACTGTTGAGGGCGACAGAGCATGGAGCCAGGTATTACTGAGCTGCTGCTCACAGCTCCCTGAGTGAGCAGATCCAGCACCTCAGACCATTCCACATCTCTCCCAAAAGGGCCTCTCAAGTTTGCTTTCACAAGCCAGTTTCTCTCTTCTCTTCATTTTCTTCTCACACAGGAGCTAAATAAAATCCTGTGCAAGTTTTGAAAAAGAGGTAATAAAGATAACATCCTGTGCTTAGATTAGAGAGTAGAAAGGGATGGAAGGGATGCATAATCAACCTCAAGGACATAAACTGCCAAAACAGCCTGGGAATTGGAATGAAAATATAGTCTGGGTAGAGTTTGCTGTAAATTGACACTTGAGGAGGCTCTTGAGCATTCCCAGGAATTTGGTAATAAGCTCTTCCCCAAGTGAAATACGGCAGTTTGGTGGGGTAGTGTCTGCATGGTTTGTGTACAGCACAGCCTTTTTGGTTTTGCACTGCAAATACCAACACTGTGCCACCTGCAGTGACAGGATCAGTGACACATCACCATGTCACCAGCCCCAGCTTCATTGGTGTTTTCCTCTTTTGTGTAGAGACTTTCAAATGGTGCCTGGTAACTTCATGTAGATGATCACAGCTCTAATTGACACAAAGCTCCCAAGCTCCACGTTTATGACCCCAAGATGTGATCACATTACAAACATAAAAGATTTCCAATTATATTATCTTGATTTGCATCAATGCCCATTTGCTCTTCTCCTAACTTTGTCTTTTTTCATGTTTCCTTTTGCTTCCCTGCCCCACGGATTCAGAGCAGCCATTGCACAGTGCCCAGTTCATGGATGGGGAAATCTCCCACACAGAGAAATTCCTAACTTAGCCCCAATCCGATGAGAATCCTGCAGAACTGAAAGGAAGTGAAGCCTTTAAAACCGAGTCCTGACTACCAGACTGGCCTCTTTTCCTCCCAGGAAGTCATTAAGCCCCTGCAAAATCTTGAACCTCTATCACAATGGCATTTGCAAAAGAGGATTTTAATGTTTAAACAGTGCTTGAGTTAAAAATATATTGAGCATTCCATTTACATTTTGGACAAAGTATATTGAATTTACCATGAAAATATTCCTATAGAGGCAAGATAAAATAAATGAAAAGACAGCTCTCCTTGTATTTCATTTTTTTCCTGTAGAACTAATATAGGATTAAAGAGGAAAACCTGGTAGCTGCAGGAACAAGTTTGAGCAATCACTTGTCACTTGCAGTTAGCAGAAAAATGTATTATAACAAGATATTACTTGTAGAATTTCCTCTATATATCTTTTATTCATTCCAAGGAATCCCAGGCCAGGCATTTGCCATACTGCATTGTCAAAAATAATGCCCAGCATAAATGGTGTGCGAGAGACCATGAACATCAGAGATAACAAGAGTACTAACACCTTATGGGCCTTAAAAACCCAGAAGTGGTATTTCTGGCCTCTCATTAAAACTGAAATAAAAATATTGTTTAAGAATGACTTTTATGCTTAACTATTAAATGCAGCATTGATTCTTTGCTTATGGTTTTCCCCACTTTTCTTCGTATAAATTGCAAAGTGAATGTAAACAAGAAAGTAAATTTTTATGGCCCCATTTTGTTGCTGGGCAGGAGAATAACTGAGAGCTGAAACAACCTGGCAACCTAAATGAGCATCAGGAGCAAGAGAACACCTATAAAACACCACCCAGAACTAAGACAAGGAAGAACAAAACTGGTTGAGAGGGAGGCACGCTGCAAACCAGAGTGTTTTCATGGAGGGCAGGAAATTTTGGGCAATTTTTGTGGGTGAAAGAGATGTAGGCTCTGACCTGCATCCTGATTATTCCAGCTGCATTTACCAAACCTGGTGAGCTTCTTTCTTGTGTTGGAGCAGCTGAGAGTTGTGGTTTTCTTCATCAGTTAAAAACACTTCTATCCTCACCAGTTCCTAAAACTGGTTTGTGGTTCAGATTTTGCAGGTGAGAGATTTCTCTCTCCCCAGGAACTGTTCCTCATGGCAGGACTGCAGCCCTGCTAAGTGAGGGATGTACTCTGGGCTGTTTGCAGAGTGTGGACTCACACTTAGGATGGATTTTCAGATGCCCAGTGCAGAGCTGGAGCTGTGTGAGAGCAGCACTGACCTCAGCTCTCAGCATTCATCCTCCCTGAACACCCACACCTTAACTAATGTGTTGCACCTCTTGGCCTTCCCTGAAGCTCACCCAGAAAACACAAACTGACAGCTGCTGCTTGCTACTGAGGACACTTTGCTGAGTCTTTCCCTTTTCAGATTTCCATATTCAAATCCTGATTAGGTTTTTGTAACAGTTTCTTTGGCTTTAGTTCTCTCCCTGCATTGTCTTGCCAGTGTGTTTGTCCTGCTGTACTCTTCCCTTCACTTTTCCCACTGGGAAAAGCCACTGCCAAATTCCCATTGGTTTCCATCTCTTAGCTGCTTTTTATTCCAGACTCGGCTGATTTGGGAGTGTGAGGGCAGAGGGCATGGGCTAACAGTGGGAATGTGGGCTGGTGTAGCTGGGCCAGTAGGGTGACTGCAGGGAGACCAAGAGAACTCCTGAGCAAGGCAAGTTTATAAAGCAACTTCTGCCAAAACTTCTGGCTCATGTCTATCTCAAACAGGTAAGCAAGCTGGGAGTTCATCTCTTTCTTGGAGAGGTTCTTCTTTCTTTACCCCCTGCTTCAATCTTTTCAGCAATTCTTTATTTTCTTCTAATTCATCACTCAGCTTTTTTTTCTTTCCATTTCTCCTTCCCTTGACTTCCAGAGGCCATGAGGGTAAGAAACATCTTTTCTCCCAGCTCACTTACCACAAATAGATGAAAAAAAAAAAAAAAAAAAAAAAGATGGGTTTCCCAGATTCTCTAACATATCCTTGTTTTCACAGTAGAAGCACAGCTGTAGAAAATGGAGAGCAAAGCAGGGGAGGGGAAACACCAAATGGAAGGTGACCTCTGGGTTTTGGTCTCTGCTCTGGAAGCTGTAGACTGAACCAGACTCTCTGATAACATCAAGCCTCAAGGAGACTTAAGGTAGGATAGCCAAGGATGACAACATGCTCTTAATTTTCATCAGACCTGGAAGGTGGCATCCAAATTTTCTCAGCACGAAATTTGGAACTGCTGCAATAATTCAGGCAAGTTCAAATGCCTGAGAGCCACACAAAATCACCATATGTCCTATGTGAAACAGAAAAAAAAATTCAAAAATAATGTGCAAATGTTTGAAAGAATATTTCCAATTAAGAGGGTTTTTATACCCCACTTAGAAAGGGTGCTGCTGTACTTCCAAGAGTTACTGTCTCAGCTACAGAGCTCCCATGAAAGGGAAAATTATAACCATAAAGGGAAAATTATAACTGATCAAATTTTAAAGAAACCTCTAAAAATAGCTTGTCTAAAGCCCATAATGTCACAATGACAAAGTCTTAGATCTCAGGTCCTCCCAGAGCTTAGAGCAAGACACATGCCATTAGGAAATTTGAGCTTTTCCATTAATTTTTCCCTGGGATACAAACATTGCTTTTGACTCCATAGGCTTGAAAGGTAAAGAGCTGAAGCATCTTTCCAGTCCCAGCTGGAATATCCCTAAACTCCCACCCAGCAGTGTCTGGGAAACAAGATCTAGCACTAAGCAGAGATTTGCCTTCCACAAGATGTGGGTATGTCCCTGCTTCCAGTTCCAGAAAACCAGGAATTCAGAGCAGTGGGTGGGCTGGAGAGAGCCCTGGCAATGATGGATTTGCAGACAACACAGGGGATTTGGTTAGAAGTGCAGGATAATTACAGTTTGTTATCCTGCACTTCAGTTATCGCAGCGGCACTAAACCATCCATCCAGGGGCCATTTGGGATGGAAGATGACCTCTAAAGTTAAGCAGACATTGCTAATAACCACTTTCCTTGCCATTAATATAATAAACCATTGGTGATAGGGACCTCATCTTTTGGAGTTAAGTCCTACAGTGCTCACTAAAAGATTAAAAAACCCCAAGCTCTTGATAGCCAGTGCAAGTTTTGCTTAGGCACAGTTTCTTCCAGTTCCAAGGTATTTATCAGCAGCAGCAACACAATTTGTATTATACAGCCTGAGCTCACTGTTAAAATTTATACCAATCAGCAGAGTCATTAAGTCCTACATTTGCCTTCCCCTAATCCACTGTTAGATTAAATGGTTCAATTAATAATAAATATTAGCAGTTTATTAGATGAATAGTTACACCACTACATTAGTGTATGTGGTTGCAGAGAGACAGAAATGAAGCACCAGTTTCCCACTAAATCATTTTTAGCCAGGCACTGTACCATATGTTGTTCTGCTGCACTCCTCTCTTCTTTACAAAAAACAAAGCCAAAACCTTCGGCTTCACCTGCCACTTCTCGTTATTCAGCCACGGCCCAAGGACCCTGATGGAAATGAGGAACCAGGCTGTGCTCTGAGCAAAGCCATTGAACTCAGCAGGCTGCAGGAGGGGAGCCAGCACAGGCTTTGACCCATTTATTTGAGAAAATTACCCCTAGACAACGAGCTAATCCTCCCCAATAAGCCTGGCTATGGGCAGGAGGAAGCACCAGATTAGAGAATTTGGTTTGCTGAAGGGACTGATCCTTAGCAGCTGGAGAGGCTGTGCTATCCCAGGCTGAACATCCTGGTGTGATAACCTGCCAGATTGTTGCATCTGTACATGATCTGTTTCCATCTCCAAAACGGATTGCAAAATTTTCTAATTTTATAAGGCAGAGGAAGGATCAGCTAAGGGGGAAAGTTGTTTTGGTTACATTGTCCAGGAAAGTCCCGTTAATATTAATTTGCTTTTTGTCAAATATCCATGGTTATAAATACATGGATCAGTTTTCAAGCACGTGGCCTAACTGGTGGGAGAGTGGGGAGATGATAGTCAGGATGCTGGACTCTGTTCCCAGCCTCATCCCTGGCTGGACACTTGATTTCTTCCAGCTCTCCCAGCCATGACTAATGAAGAATCTTCTTCTCATTGCTGTAAATTTATCTTTTCCAGGCCTGACCTTTCCTTATAATTTTCTACTTCCTTTGCCTTCTCCCTGGGTTAAATCCATCCTGCTTTGGGCCTCAGTTTCCCTCACCCATAAAAAAAGGATAATGATACATTTAATAAAGTGGTTTTGGATGCAAAACACTGTCGGGGATGATTAAAGATATAACCAGGGAGTCACAAATACATTGGACCATATTTAGCTCAGGGATACTTGCGGAGGGGTCAAAAATGTGTTTTCATGCTCTTCTCTGCTTGTAGTTGAAATCTTCAAAGAAAATCAAGGAGGTTTGCAGAACTGCCTGAAAACCTTGATCAGATCAAGCAACTCTACTTGAACTGGCATTTCCCATGGGAAAGGAGAGTTTCCATCCTCTCCTCAAGTTTGGAACATCTTTGATTTGCACGAAGGGAGCGTGGCAGAAGGCCTCACCATCTTGGCATGACACTGGTTGAAAAGATCATGGTCTGCCTGATCTTCTGAGTTCAAAGAGACGGTAAAAATGATTTAACTTAGGGAAATGTGCACAGTGGGTATATTCCTATCTCCCATGGATGAGAATAGCTGGGGGAGCACGACTACAGTCCCACGCACAGAGATGGGATAATTGCAGTTGTACGGTAGTGGAGGCATTGCCAATATCCCATAATTAATTTACAGAGTATTTCCACCTCCTTTCCTCCCATTAAATGTAGAGAAAATAAATGTTCTTAGGAGTTGGCAGTTTCTCTTTAGTTTGCATATTCCTCCTAAATATGAACATTATGTTGTTTACTCATCTGTTAATGACAGCTGATTATCAAACCATAAATATACATGTATCTAATGGTTTGTGAACACTAAACATTGGGATGCAATAAATGTGGCTGCATGCAGGAACACAGCACCCAGCAATTCCCATTTAGCACTTCAGCCTCTGCCACGATGTCTCAGTCTGGGCACTGTCACTTCTCATGGATAAGGAGAACTGAATTTCCCAGCTCCTGTTCAGATATTTGTTTGTTGCCACATGCAAACAGGTTGGGGTTTATTTAGCCTTAGTCCTGGCTCTTCTGCTCCCTCTGCACTCGAGAAGCTCCCACTTTGTAGGTTTGGGTTTTTTCCTCTTTTTAATGCTATTTCCATCCTTTCTCCTGACCTTTGGAAGTCAAAGCCCATTAAAGGTCTCCTTTTTATTTTCCATCCATCCCTTTTCTGTAATCTTATTGAAATTCTACTGGTGAAATTGTGTCCCCCTGTTATTCTGATCACATGAACTTCTGCTTCCTTGAAGCCCTTCCTAATGTGTGATGTTGCAGACGTAATTTAATTTTCTTTTGTGTCACCTCTCTTCCAGCTCCAGATTTACTCTTCTTTTTCTGTAGTCCTCCAATAATTCCCTTTTCTCCACGTACCACAACTCACTCCTCACTCTGTACTAGCAAAGCTCTCTCAAAAAACTCAAGCTGGGCAAGAAACAATGTTTTGGTTCTGAATTTTTGAGAAAGATTAAGGGAACATGTCGAGCTGTGATGTTTTTGAGCTTGGAAAAAAACCCAAAGAAACAGGCAACTCCTCCCTTGCAGCCAACATGCAAAATGCTGAGCATATCAAATGCCTTGGTAGCAACTGCCCTCAGCTTCAGCAGGCTCTGTTTGAGCTGGGAATAACCCAGAGCAGCTGTGGCTGCCCCTGGATCCCTGGAAGTGCCCAAGGCCAGGCTGGACAGGGCTTGGAGCAGCCTGGGACAGTGAAAGGAGTCCCTGCACATGGCAAGGAGTGGCACTGGATGATCTTTAAGGTCCTTTCAACCCAACCAATTCTGTAATTCTGTGGCTGAGGGCATCTTCCCACTCCAAAGCCTCTGGGAACAGCAGCATTTCTTGTCCTGTGCATCTGAGGATAAAACTGACAGGTCCATGATCTGTCTTGTTAATGCATCTGAACGGTCTTTTTCATTTCTGCAAACGTTTAGATCTTGGAGTTTAAATTCAAAATTCAAAGGAGAATTTTGCATCACAGCAGTGTGTTCCCAACTGCACTGAGAACAACATACCATTGCTTTGTATGGAATCAGAATAGCTTGGTCAACTATATTTGGACAACTCCTAAGGAATATGGTGAGCATTTCTTGTCTCACAAGTAGCTTTTGGAATTCCTTGAGATAGGATGAGGCATATGTGTAATTTTCAAGCCTGCAATTTTTATGCTGTTCCAAGTTACAGAAAACATTTAGCAATTTTGATCAAACAAAAGCACTGCTGTGATATAACTCCAAAAGCAACGTATGAAAAATTTCATTTGTCTCTTTAGCAATTATTGATGAAGGGAATAAAGCTGCAGGTGAACACAAAGGGCTGGCTGTTTGCATTCCTGCACTGCCAGCACGCCAGATTGGAGAGCAAGCAAGTCATTTTGCCTGGAACTAAACCAGTGGAGTGCTGACAGATAGGTGTTTGTGCAGTGCAGCTCAGCGATGAAAATAAGCTGTTACTGCTCACACTGACCCGAGCTATTTGATTTCTGTATGACACTTTTCTTCTTCAAGTGAGTCAGGAGGGTTTATTGGGGTGATGTTGGTTCAATGCCCAGTGATGCTGAGCACCACAGGAGCTCAGGTGCCCTGTGAGATCTGTATTTGTGGGGCTGACTCCCAGGGAGGTGTTGGCCATCCTCTCCCATCTCATTTTTATCGCACAAATCGAGAGGATTAAATAACAGTAGCTGGCTGTTTTAAAAGGGCCGTAGAGTTTTATGGATGGTTAACAACAGAGGTGTGTCTAGAGGTTAAGAAGAGCCATAGCTCATAATTCCCCACAATTGCTGCCAGAGGTGGGCAGGAGATGTGCCGGGGAGCAGCAGGAACACCAGGAACTGGCACAGCCAGGGGCAGAGCCATGGCATGGCACGAGGACACTGATCCCAGCCAGCCAGCACTGCCACCTCAGTCAGGAGAGGGCTGCACAGCTCACCACCTGAGAGCAAAGGGCAGATCTGTTTTCATCTCTGAGCAGTTTGATTTTACAGATGCCCAGGGAGGGCAGGCAGTCATCCCCAAACCCACTGGGACGTGTTCCTGTGTCACCTGCTGCCAGTGACCCTGCCTAGGCAGAGGGGTTGTGGATCATCTCCAGAGGTCTCTTCCAATCCTAACAATTCTGGGACTCCTTCTCTCATCTACCACCAAAAGCTGCATCTGAGCTTGATACCATAAAGGTGTTTGCTACCCCAGGCCAGTGGAATCAATGCAGAGTTGCTGTTGTTTTGCTGTGAAGCAGCTCCTTCCTGGCTGGTTTATTAGCATGAAAAAATGCACAGCAAGTATTGACAAATTCACACTGTTCTGTTTTCAGAATTTTTCTCCCAGAAATAAACCTGGGAAGTTTTCTGCTTTTCTCCAGAAATAAGCCAAGAAAAATGTTGAAATCTTTCAGATATGGAATTTCTACCTTGCATTCAGGTTGGCAGGAGATTACATTTCATTTGGCTTCAGGTAGAGGCCAGTTTGCTAATTAAATGGCAGACCTGCTTTACTAGAGATAAAAATAAAGCAAGCGCTACTGAGAAAAGGGGAATGGGGACCAAACAAAAGGAAAGGATAGGAAAGGGATGAAGTCAATAACAGATAAATCCCAGTCCCAACACAAGTACTAGAAAGACAATACTCTGTTGTGCACTGAAAAGCTGAGGTTTATTAGCTGTTGATTAAGTCTTGCGAGGAGCAGAAAGATAGTTGAGGAGAATGAAGGAAAATACAAGCAATCGTTTCTATTTTCCTGGCAAATTTGATCTTCTCTATTAGGATTATCAGAGAGCTTATTCCCTGGATGTGGGCAGTGAGGCAGATTTCCAATGCCTTTCAATTGCTTTTCTGGCTGAGGCTGGCTATTCTAATGCAACGTGACGGGTAGTCACAAACATAATCTGTAGGACCCAGTGGTGCTCAAATGCAGATGCTACTCACAGAGTCAAAAGAGAAGAGCAATCTCCAAGTTTCCTCAAACTGGGACGCTCTCAGAGCCAGATTTTGTGCAACACGGTAGCCCAAAGCTCAATATTGCTGCATTCACGACTTTGGTTATGACCAGGATATTCAGGCATTTGAAAAACAATCAGTTTCCAAATTGGAAAAGATTACATATTCTTTTTCCACAGCTGATTTTACTTCCCAGGGTGGGGATTTAGGAATCCCCATATTGGATCAGACTGTTGGTTAATTCAATCTGCTATACCTACTCCGGCTGCAGCTAATAAATGATCCTTCAGAGGAAGAAAACACAGAGAAAACAAACCCACCACAATCCATCTAGTTAATTGAACAGTGCTTTACATGAGGAGAAAAATTCCTTCCTGATGTCCACAGGTGATGAGCGGGTGCCCTGAAGCATGAGATACGATTACTCTTATCATTATCTTAGCTTGCATAGCAACAAATGTAATTAGCGGTCATAAAATTATCCTGCTGTTTGGGATTATCTATTTTTTTTTAAAGCAACAGAGCCAAGTGTGTCTCTGAGGTAACTTCATTGGAATAAGATGAATTTGGCCCGTAAAGTCGAAAATGTATCCGTAGGTAAAAACAATAGGGAAATACAAAAAGGCAAGAATTGAAAATCCCTGGCTGTGGCCTCCTACGGCTGCTGTTTCTCACATACTTGGGCAGTTTCTTAGGAGGTTTTATTCAAACTTCATGTTGGTGAGATAAGAGGAGAAACAAACTGCTGGGACTAGTGACAATAAGCAAGAGTAGAATTCAAGATTTCAAGCAGAAACGAAATAAATACCATGAAGCAACGTGTTGTGGCAATTGAAAGGCAAACTCATTCCCAGCTCTCAGTGCATGTGTGCAGCTCTGAAGAGCAGGAGTCACCAAAAGTGCATTAGCATGATGGATGTGTGGCCAGAGGAGTGTTGGGACTGCTGGGTGAGATGAAATATAAACAATTAGACAATATTAAGCTAAATCACACATAAATCACCCCCAGTGTCCACTCACAAATGGAGATCCCCCTGCAGAAGCCAGGGTCAGAGGACCTGAGCTCGAGCATCTTGAAGGTCCCTTCCTACCCAAACCCTTCTGTTGGTGCTTCTGACGATTCACCTCATGGACAGTGGCTTTTCTGCTGTGCTGATTTTTATTGCATAGCCTGTAAGAGCTCTGGCCTCAGCTGGGGTTGTTCCTGTGGGTGGGATAAGCAGTTCAGCATTATTAAACTGTGGGTAGATATCCAGAAGGTGCTCCCCACTGGAAAATAAGCAGAGGAGGCTCCTGGGAGCTGCCACTAAAGTTTGGTTTAGGGCAAGGCCCTCCTGCTGAGGGCTCTCTGGGGGCTCCAGTGGCAGGCATTGTCCACTCTGGGTATCCTGGTTTCCATGTGGGTCCCACCACCTGCCTTGCACAGCCCAGGCTTCACCTGCAGCCCCTGGGAACTCCTTTCCTGCTGCAGCAGAAGTGCCACGGCTGTAATTCTCTCAGCAAACAAACAGCATGTAAAACTTTATCAGCCACTTGGCCTCACCACTGGAAGTACTGTAAGAATTGATAGAGCATCCAAACGACAGACTGACAGACATAAACCAGGGGAGCATTTTATGGCTCCTTAGAGGATTCTTACTTATTTGTCAAGGTTAACTGCATCTGTGAGGCAAGGCAGTTTTGTTGTCATTAAATATTTTTCACTGCTGTGTCCTTCTGCTGAATGAAGATGCCCTCCAAAGATGGAAGGTAATTTATGCTGCGACTTTCTTGCTCATCATGAGCCCCACGGTGTGCCTTTAAAAGCCCCAACTCCCATTCCAGTGACTCCAGGAGAACCTCAGCATTTGTTTTAACATTGAAGTGACTCAACATTAGAACTAGGGATAAAACCATGGGATGGGGCCTGGATCAATACTAAACGGCCTGAAAAACAGAAGGTCACATGCAAGTGCCTGTCTTTACTACTGTCTCATTTTTAGATGGGGTTTGGGAGCAGTGATTTCAGATTTGGGAGCATGTGGGATATGCAGATCCTTGGTTTTGGCTGTAAGGCACTTGGCTGCCCGTGCTGGACTGAACCTGCTGGTGTGAAGAAGCACCTGGCACCCAAGAGAGCTGCAGCACCTGCAGGGAGCCAAAGCCACAACTGCTCAGATGGACTCTTCTGCCAGAGCTGGAGCTGGTACTCGTCCTGCCTGTCCCCTGTGTCCCTCCCTGGCAGGGAGCACACTGTGGCACTGGGTCTGACTCTGCATCTTGCCCAGAGGTGATGAGCAACCACTTGGACTCCTCTGTCCTCCCACATTTTGGGCACCCGAACGTCGTCGCTGTCATCGCTGTTGGCCACCACCAGGGAACAAAACACGGATTTAGTGCCACCTGCTTCCCATGTGACAAGGACTCTGCAAACCTCCGTGCAAAATGTTCCATTTCTAAGTCAGAGCCTTCTAACTGAGCAACAAATGCTTGTTGCACAAACTGTACCGACAATTTTTGACGGATAGAAAATACAATATTTAGTCAGACTGCTGTAAGTTAAAACACAGCAGACAGTAAAAGGATGAAATTATACCCCAACAGACTTTTAAATGAGAAAATAGTCTGTGTTAGGGAACATTATTCATTTAAATAGCAGAAAGCTTATAATTTCAACGAGGCCACAATTTCCATAAAAAGCCTGCATTTGGGATTTTTTTTTCCCTTTTCCCTCTTACAGATTGCAGCTAAAATGAATGAACCTTTCTGCTTACAGAGTAATTCATTTTTATTTTACTTTGCCTTTCTCATGTCAATTACAGAACACTTTGTTAAAATGATTACATAATTTTTGCAGAAGCTCAGTACTGCAGGCTGGAGGAGATAAACCCACTTAAATGTGACCAGTGTACTCTCAAATTCCTGCCCTGAGCAGTTTCTCATCTCGACATCACTCACACCATCTTCCAAAACCCCTGCACAGAATCAGTGTAAATGTCAGAGACAAAAAAGCATCTTTCTGTGCTGAGGAAGGTACCACGTGAACTCTGTTTTTAGGCAGCGAGTCAGAGGTCACTAGCTGCTAAAAACTCTGTATCCTCAGTCCTCATCTCATCACTTGGTTCCTGTCTCGTGATAAGGTTACACTGAATGGTGCTGGCATCCTTCAAGGTTACTGTTCCAGAAAATATTTGCAAATAATTTGACGTGCTGTCAGCTAGCAGGCAGCACTGAACTCATATAATTCAACATACTAATGTGGGTTTTCACGCCTAAAGCTATAAATAAGCTTGATATTCGAAAGTTTCTGTAATGTTTATTTAATAGCAATATTTTATAAATAAATCTTGATTATTCCATTGCACTCCAGTAGAGATTTTCTTCCAATATAAGAGTTGCTTCTAACCCCAGGCCTCTTTTTCTGACCCTTCCCCTGCCATTCATATCTCCATTAAAGAAATAAAACACTTCCTTCTCAAAACCTTTATCAGACACTGGGGAATTATGGCCATAGCAGCTCCTGCTTTACCTCCTCCTCCTCCTCCCTTCCCCTCTACTTTGCCCAGATTACTGCTCTCTCCCCTGGAGATTTTGCCTGATTGATGGCTGCACAGGGATACCTGAGGGAACTCCTGGAAGTCCAGCTAGGGAAACTCTTCACGTCAGGCATTTCCCACTTGGAATCACTGAGTGGGCGTGCACGAGGAATAAAGGAAATGGCATCAGCTCCACTTGGAGCAGGGGCTTTGGATCCCAGCAGCCAGACCCCAGGTGTGCTTCCTGCTCCACAGCTGCCTTTTAGGCTGCCCTCCCTCTTCCTGTGCCAAGGAGCACCACGCAGCAGATGATGCTGGAGCTCAGGTGCTTTTCACAAGCTCTGCCCCTGCATGGTTCCAACTGCATCAGCTCACTGCTTCCACCTTTGTGGCTGACAAGAAATGCAAAGCCCACCAAAACCCACTTGAAAGGGGTTCAAGGTATGGCATGAAAGCCCACCAAAACCCATTTGAAAGGGGTTCAAGGTATGGCATGAAAGCCCACCAAAACCCATTTGAAAGGGGTTCAAGGTATGGCATCAAGCATTGGTCAAGTCTTTTAGGTCCTGGGAAAGCTGACCCTTTCCCATACAGCAGCCACTGCAGATTTTTTCCTAGTCTTTCCATCAAAAAACAATTCATGAAAGATTTCCAATTCAAAAGAAGGCTTTAATTGAAAAATGACCCTCATGAAGCTGCATCTGATGTGGGTCATGGCACTCCTGTGACACAGTGCTGACTATGCCAAGGGTTCTGGGTTTGATCCCTCTGTGGTCCATTCACTTAAAGGTTGGACTGGATAATCCTTGTTGGGCCCTTCCAACTCAGAATATTCTGTGGTTCTGTGATTTTGTTTTTTGAAAGACCCTGATTTTCAGCACACTGTCCGCAAGTCAATAAAATAATTCTTCACCTGGGGAAGCCAGTAATGCCTGAAAACAAATCATGAGACTCAAGCAGGACCCAACACATGCATGCAATGTATCAGAGAAACTGGGAATCACAGAATATCCTGAACTGGAAGGGACCCACACGGATCATCCAGTCCAGCTCCTGTCCCTGCACAGACATCCCAACAATCCCACCTGTGCATCCCTGGGAGCAGTGGCCAAACTCTCCTGGAGCTCTGGCAGCCTCAGGGCCATGCCCATTCCCTGGGGAGCCTGGGCAGTGCCAGCACCCTCTGGGGAAGAACCTTTCCCTAAAATCCAACCTAAACCTGCCCTGACACAGCTCCAGCTGTTCCCTGGGTCCTGCCTTCTCAGGCACCTGATTCTGGAAACAGATAGCTCATTGCTGTGGTGAGGTGCAGGAAGGATTTCTCTGCCCCACGTTACTAAGCAGAAATTCAATTCCAAGATGCCATGTCTAATACAGAAGGACCTCCCCACATCTGGTCTTGGATTCTGGGGAGAAGGCAGAAATATCTGCAGCTACAGACTGTTTGATGGTCCTGCACAGGGTCATGGACCCACTCACAAAATTCTGCTTGCCAGACTGGAGATACAGCAGGAGGTCACTGTAATTCAAGTGTCAAGGAAACCAATGGCCAAAAAAATTGGTGCGACATCAATATTTCATAACAATACCACCCCTGAGGTTCAGAGACATCTGCACCAAGGACTGGACCCCAAAGGAGCAAAAACCCATTTTCCTCCAACAGCGGAAAGGGAAGTGGGAATTCTCATCAATGAAACAACTTCTTTGTGCTGCACTCTGTGCAAATATTTGGATTACTAAAACAAATTTATGAAGCAATTACTTTTAATGCTATATGAGGAAATTAAGTACTCATTGATTCATGATTTATAATCTAAAGCTAAAAGATCATGAAAAAGTAAATATAACTTAATTAAACGTCCTTTGGCTTTGCTACTGTTGCAGATCCAACTCATAAAGTAAGTAAAACAAACCATTTTTAGAACATAAATGGGTATTGGTTCTTCTAGTTCAGAAGACAAATAATTTACTGGTTAAATACATGCAGCAAAGTTTAGCCATGTGAAAGATTTTTCCAGTGGCCTTTGGGTCTTGAAGGAAGGATAAAAACTGACTGGTACAGATTCAAGGAATTCATTGTGCTGCGAATGACAGGAGCATTTGCTATGAAAAGAGGAAAACAAAAGGCTATTTCCGTTCTTTTCATACTGGGAAAAATATTTTAATATATTCATGGGGTAGAATATATTGTGAAAGGAACGTGCCTTTATGGTCTCTCCATTGGCAACGCACTTGTGATTATTCACTCCTGACACTGAGCCCATTAACCTGGGGAAATTTAATCTAATGCTATAGTAATGTTGCTATTTTTCCACTCTGAAGTGTAAATAATTTGAAAAAAAACCCACCCAGGTTTTTAGAGAATTAAACATCCCAAGTGATGTATTCAGTTGGTTAAGTAGTCAGTTTGACTCTTCCTTTGTACTGCAGAAGCAAAAGGGTTGAGTTTAGAAAAAGAATGACAAACAAACCACAACTAAATAAATCATGGAAGCCTATCCATTGTAACTACACATTTCAGCATGAAAGCTTGCCAAATATTCTGGGTTGGATCTCTGCCTTTCAGTCTGTGACTGGGTGTCACATGTCCACACTGAGGGAGGACATTCCAGACCACACTGATGCCCCTTGCACCTGACACCTTTTGAGTGAAGGATGAAGATGAGGTGTTTGGATGTCTCTGCCCCCCCTCAGGAGTCTTTCTGTGTCCTTTGATTCCAGGTACAGCACAACAGATTTAGAAGGTAGGACCGACCTCAAGAAATTGCATGGAGCTGTGTCAGGGGAGGTTTAGGCTGGATTTCAGGAAAAGGCTCTTCAAGCAGAGGGTGCTGGGGCACTGAACAGGCTCCTCAGGGAATGGGCACAGCACCCAGGCTGCCAGAGCTCCAGGAGTGTTTGGACAATGCTGTCAGGGATGCCCAGGGTGGGATTGTTGGGGTGTCTGTGCAGGGCCAGGAGCTGCACTGATGATCCTTGTGGGTCCCTTCCAGCTCAGGATAGTCTATCTGTAAGTGGTGGAACAGTGGTAAACCCAACACTGGGGACAAATGCAGCGTGCTTTCCATTTCTTAAAATGAATAAGGGAAAGAAGAGAGGTACAAAACAACCCTCCCCACCCAGCCCAGGCCTCTCAAGCTCAGCTACACTGCAGATCTTGATCTCTCCATCAGATTTAGGGGGTCCTGCAGCGTGAGACCATCATCTTCATCATCTCCATTTCACTGATGAAGGGGGGGCCATCACCTTCCCTCTGCCCAGGTGGTGAAAGTCTGCAGCAGGGCAGTACCCTGTGTGAGGAGGGGCTGGTGGGCGTGGCTGGTGAACAGGTGCTGAGCCTGTTCAGTGCCCCAGCACCCTAAACAGCTTTTATCCAGTGGATAACAGATACCTGGCCATGTCAACAAGGTCTCATCCAAGGGAATGAGCCCTGTGGGGGCACTGCTGCATTCAAGTCAGAAACTTGGCATCCCATGCAACCCTGCACGGAATTACACTGGGTCCTTTGTGGAGGAAGGGAGCTGAGGTGGCTCCAGCCTTGGATTCCCAAACCCAAAGGTCTTCTAAACCCTTGGGAGAGAAGCTGCTGAGTATGGAGATGTACAGAGAATATCCAAGGCTGATGGAGTGTCACAGGAGACCCAGCCATTCCTGACAGGGGAAAGGTGCTCAGGCCTGTCCTGCTGCAAGGACACAACAGCTGTCTGCCCTTCAATAGCAGCACACTTTGTGTGTCAACTAAACACACAAACCTAGCATAAATAAAAGCATTAGAATGTTCAGATTCCCAAGAAAGGGATTTCTCCCCCAAAATGCATCAGAGAATTAATTAGTAAATAAAAAGGTGGCTGCTGTGCACTAGCCAGACACAGTCAAGTGGAGCTGGGACCAGCGAGCAGTGATAATAACTCGTCAGGAAACATCGGCTCTGCTGAGAAAAGAGACATCACAAACACACAACATTTCCAAGAGACCTTGGAGCAGAGGGAGCATCTGTCTTTTTAAAACCTCATTACTGTAGCCTACGAGGGCTGCAGCTCACAAACCACAAATTACATCAGGTGAGTAAGTTACCATCCATCAGCTGCTCTGTGTGCACAGGAAACACACCATCATTCCAGACAACTTCACCCTCTCTGCTTTTACCCTCACCTGCAGCAACACACTGCCTTGCAAAGGACATAGATGGAGACAGCCTACAAATGCAGGTACCCCAGGCTCAAGGATGTGCCAGGGAAAAGTCCCTTTGCTGTTATCCTGAGCCATCCTCAGGCTGCAGGTACTTGATGGAGATACCTAAAGACTAAAGATCCTGCATGTCCACAGGTTCTTTCTGGTCTTGGATGGAGAAAGATTTGGGCTGCCACAGATTTTCCAATTTAGGCAACTCCAGTAGAAATATTAAGGGTATTCCACTGTGTTATGAAAAATAAGGCGATTAGTCTCTTCTCATAGTTCAGAGGGAACATGAAAAGCTAAATTTTTTCAAGTAATGTAATTTTTAAACATTTATGGTTTTAAAACAGTAAATTAGCTTCCAGCGCACTGCTCAAGATTGTAGTGTACCCAGGAAAGTATTTAGTATCTTGCTTAATATATAAAGCACCTGACACAGGAAAAAAATCTGGCTGCAACAATAGCTGTAAAGTCAATGTGAAATGGCTGCACTGGCAGTGACTGTATCTACCTGGCATTTTTAAACATGGATTTTTACACATAGGTCTGTTGATTGTCTGACATGTTTGGCTTCAGGATGTACAGCTCCTATGTTTTCTCTGTGAGAATTCTTACCATGGATGTTAACACCCTGTAGCAGTTCATAGGATCATAGAATCCTACTTTGGTTTGGATTGAAAGGGACCTTGAATCCCATTCCATTCCATCCTCGGGGCAGGAACACCTCCCCCTGTCCCAGGCTGCTCCAAGCCCTGTCCAGCCTGGCCTTGGGCACTGCCAGGATCCAGGGACAGCCCCAGCTGCTCTGGGCACCCTGTGCCAGGGCTCCCCACCCTCACAATCTAGACTTTTTTTCTATTATCTGTTCCCCCTTGTCCTGTCGTGACATGGTCAAACAGTTCTCTATGACTTAAATCAAAATATAATGGAAGGTACTGAGAGTATTCTCAGTTGGGCTTTTGTGTCTATAAATACCCATGGTAGCAAACCTAAAATGAGTTCCTTTCCTTCTCCTAACCAGTAGATCCAGGTTGCAATATATACAGTCTCCACTGTACTTTCAATATTTTAATCCACCTTCCTTGGCCTCAGTGAATTAATATTTTCTTTCAAAGATTTCTAAGAGATACTACATCTGGAACTGTAGAAAGGGACCCCAAACTGCACTTACATTAAATTTGGAAAACATATAACCTCTTTCCTGCAGATTGACCAAAACATTGTTAATCTCAGCTATTTGTTTCTGTTTGTTCTCATTTTGACAAAAATCTAATATTAAATTATTTGATAATTACTTAAACTAATATAGTGTTTCCTGTACCTTGGTCACCAAACCAGAAAAATCCAATATTCAAAGGCTCTGTTCCCTGTTTGTTTTCTGTGTTGCCATCCTATATCAGTCATTCTTCTATCTCAACATACAATACCTGTCACTTATCAAATCTTTTCCTATTGTCTCTCCCTCACACCTTCTTGCTGCAACATTTCCATTAAAGCAACTCCTTAACTTTGTGTGAGTGGTCGGGGGATGCTGCAGTGCCACGTTCATTTGCATAATGCTGTTTGAAAAGTGGTTCCTGTGAAAATGATCATGTCATAAACGGGAGGAGCCTGGCTCAAGGTGAACAATGCACAGCACAAGTGGATCTGTTCCTGGAGCCTCTCTCTCTCTACTGCTGTTAAAAGGTCACACACAAAAGCTCAGAATGTGAGGAACAGAAAGGTGAAGTGTGCTGTGTCATAAAATGACCTCAAACAACAAGAAGATAATGGTATATGTATAATAAAAAATAATATCCTAAAGTCCTCCAGAGATAAATGCAAGCTATTTTCCTTTATCTGACAGTTACACACAAAAACAAAAGCAATAACAAAGATGTGTGATAAAGAGATTGACAACCTGTTGTGAAGTGTGTTTGGAGATAACCACGAGTGGGACTGAACACAGGCAGCCAAGACAAAGGGACAAATCACACCAAATTAGCAAAGGGGGAAAGAATCATAATGGAGGAATACCCTGATGTGCCATTGATCTCCTTGGACATGCAAGCCCAGAACTTGCTGGATCTATGAGTGAGGTCTGCTGGAGCAGAACTGCTCCCTCAGATGCTACACAGGTGTTCCAAGGGACAGTCTAAAAAGTCCAACTTCCATCCATTATTTCATTCTTATGCAGCTGAATGATCTGCCCAACCTTTTTATCCACTCCAGGATGTACACTATATTTAAATGCCTCCTATTTTTAAAAATCAGCATGTTTCCCCAAAGAAAGTGGATTCTCTAGAAGTGAATGAATTGACTCAAAGTCAATCAAATGCAATGAATGGAAGGAGCACAGCATTAATTCACAATTATGTTGTGACTGCCCTACAGGATGTGTGTGTGAACCCCCTTAACCAACAGTTCAAGGGAGCCTGGGATGGAGGAGGGAGCCCAGACTGTCTGGCTGCCAGGACCCCCAACTCCAAAATACTATTTCAGGAAGTCAGGCCCCAAAGGCTTCATTAGTACCTGCATCTTAGGTGGACAGACAAACAAATCCCTGACTTAGAGACACAGATGCCACTCTGATATCTCCAACATGGCACAGATTCTTCATGACACTTTATTTTGTTGTCTTTTGCTGGAAGTTTGGCCCAAAGTTGTTCCAAGCCCTCTCAGTGACCCAAGAGAGATGTACATCCCTCACCCTCTGCACACAAGTTGCTGGCTTTGGGATAGGGAGCACCTCTCCTCCCCACCACTGCTGAGGGAATAGCAGCCTGTGTATTGCTCCTAAATGAAGCCCACGAGGTTTGATGTGATTAGCAACCAAGATTTACATATTTGCAGCTGAACTGAGGCCAGCTGAGGTGCAGCAGCAGCAGTGTGAGCTGCAGGGGATCCATCTCTGCCTGCAGTGGTGAGAGGGATGGAACACACCACTCAGTAACACAAATGTGTACTTACATGTTGAGTTGGGAACACTTCACCACGGAGTTTATGTGTTTGTTTACAAGAAGCAGAAGTTTCCCTGATGCCAGAACCTACTCCCTGTAGGGAAGAAGCAGAGCTCCAGACAAACCTGCAGGAAAGTCCTTTATAAGCAACGGTCTGTTCTGGATAATGTCTGTCACCAGTGCTAAAGCTGAGTGGGATTTAATTCCACAGGGAGATCAGGTTGGAAGTGAATTTGTGGCAGAGTATGCAGCCATCCTAAGGAAGCTGTTAGGACCTGTGACCTTGAGCTCACTCTAGAGGGCTCTTTGTGGGACCACTTTGCCTGTGGGCAGCACGATAAAAGTGTTCAGCCAGCCTGCCTACAGAGGGAATGTGACAGCCATCAGTGCTGGAGAGATTGATTTCGAGTGAAAGAGCAGTGAAGGACACTTGTGTTAATAAAGCAGGGCTGGGAGGGCAGGGAGACACCATGTGCAGCACTGGATGGGCTGTTTCCCTCTGAAACTTTCAGGTGGTCCTTTATCTGTGTCTGACACATGGAATTGGGCACAGCTGTGGATAGAGCTGTGTGTGAGCCCAACTGCATGGCTAGCAGCAAGGAAGGGAAATCCATGCTTGGAGTACTGGGGAGGTGCACTCCTCTGGGAGTGGGAAATGGGAGAATTTCCCAAGTCAACGTGGAGCTGGGAAGTGCTCTCAGTGCCAGGAATTCCACTGCAGCACAGCTGAAGGAAAAGGGATGGAACACTGCTGCTGTGCCCACCACTCTGGACCAACAGGAACAGTGCTGTGCCAGCAGCAAATCCTCTGAGGGATCAGCTGCACTCTGGGGAAATGACTGAGGGCGCTGGGAATCACCCAAACAGCTCAACTCACAGCTTATCTGATACCACCTGCATCCCAGGGGGTGTAGCAGGGTGGCTGCTCCATGGATAAGTTGTGTCTGACGTTGGATATAGCACCTCAAATACCCTTCCATGCTCTGTTCCCTGTGACAGAAGAGTTTTGACTTTAGGCAGAGGCTCTGCTGCTGGTGACCCCCAGCCTGCAGAGCCCTGGCCTTCCCAGCACATTTATCTGTGACAGGACATGGGCACATGGTCCTGCTCCTGTGGAAGGAGCCAAAGCAGGTGAGATGAAGTTCATGCTGCTTTTGTGCCAACTTTATTGCAGCAGTGGGAGTACAGACAACACCTGACTCAGAAGAAAGCCCTCTGTGAGGATCCATCAAAAATTCTCAGATAAATCTGAACTCTGAGAGGCAGTTTGTATTGAATCAGCACTTTGCATCGCTTGCCTGTGGCATTTTGGATCCAATACCAAGAGTCTTAGTGCCAGATTTACTGTATTGATAAACCACAACCTCAGCTTCTATCCAACAGGGCAAAACCAAGAGGGAAAGGCTTTATTTCAAGAATCTATGCAATATTTAGAGACAAGAAAGAACATTTGGATGGGAGTGAAGAACAAAAAAAACAAGGAGGCTGATGGCATCTTCTAAAGCCTCTGAGTATTAACAAAGATGTGATTTCTGAATAATTCAATGCTATAGTGATCAGCAGCAGAGCTACAGCTCTGAAGCCAAACCAAGATTTCATTACACCCTAATAATGTGTAGTCTTTAGGCTGCAATATTCATCAGATCAATACTTGTTTTTCTGTCAGGACACTGTACATTTGTTTTGTTACCTCTCTAGTATCTCCAGAGAATCTGTTGTTTTACACAAATGGAGTCAGCCCAGTGACTCTGTTATTATAATGAATTTTTCTGAAAGAGACATACAGCACTCAGAAAATTGCAAACTACACTTCTAGCTAGCATGATTTCTAGCACTTTTAATAAATGTTTGAAAGAAACAAACCACCCAGAAAGCCAACAATTGTGTTTATCCCCTGCCTGCAAGGATCTGCCTTCTCTTCAGATAACCAGTTCCTTCAAATTACTAATACAAAGTTTTAAGAGCAAGAAAGGCTCCCAGTACCTGCAATTCAACAGTTGGAAATCAGCTATAATTTGCATCAGAAATAAAGCCAGTCGTGCCCAATAGCTTGGACAGGGCAAGCTGCAAAATAAGATACACTAACTACCTACCCAGGCTCATGGCACAGCGCTCCCACGGCATCCAGCACTCCAATTAAAAGTGTGTCAGCACTTCCCACAAAACTCCATTTCTGAGGGCTTTCTACCAGCTGCTTAACTTCACGTAGCATAAATGTTCACAGTCCAGCAGCAAAGATATTATGTGCAAATTGCCCCTGCTGTGTAGGAAATAAGCCCGGAGAACCAAAAGCTGAAAAATACATTAAAATGTGCAATACCTATGTTATTTATGTACCCTCAGTCTCATCTATACATCCTGCAGCAAGTTCTCTGTGATGGAGAGCATGTAGGGGCCCCAGAGAGTAATATGGCTCCCATGCAACAGCTAAATGTGGGCTGAGCTGATGCTGGATCACAGAATTCCATAATTATTTGATATAGAAGGAACATAAATCTCATTGTGTTCCACCCCCTGCCATGGGCAGGGACACCTTCCACTATGTCAAGTTGATCCAAGCCCCATCCAACCTGGCCTGGGACACTTCTAGGGCTGGGGAATAAAGGATGTAGCACAAACAGGACACCAGCAGCACCTGGAACCCCCAAACCCTCTAGGAGGCTTTAGAGGGGGCTGAAATTCCTGCTTGTTCTCTCCCTCTGGTAGCATGCAGAGGAACACTGTGCAGGGAGCCAGGTAAACTCTTCAGACCAAGACATATCTCAGTATGGATTTTGGGCTGGGGCACATCAGGCCATTTAGGAGGCAGATGGAGAACATTTTTGTCTTTATGTTTGTCTATTTAATCAGAAAAATTTGACCATAAAAAAATAAATTAGTAAAAATAGTTTGTGAGACTGCAAAAGAAAAGAAAAAAATTAAACCAAAACAGGCTCAAATAAATAATTTAGGTCCAAAATGTAACCTACTGTGTTGGTCTTTATATTTCATGTGATGGTCAGTGTGCTCATTATTCAAACAGATTTCCTTTTTTCTTTTAGTATTCTCTTTGTGCCTGATGAATTTTCCCAAAAACAAAACATCGCCTACTGGTTCAAAGAGAAAATATGATTTCAACATTTTTATTTTGCTCTGTCACAGCAGAGATCCAACCCAGCAAACACTGGTGGGATCACATATGGCACAGATGCTCTGCAAAGTTAAACCAGTACCAGATCATTAATCTGAGCAGCTCCAGTAATCTGAGTTACGTTTCATTTGGTAATCAACAGCAAGATGTGAAATCCTTCTCCCTCCCGTGCCACACGCTGTTGGCTGCCCATCAGCTGTGCTGTGACTTCACCCAGCTGAGCCAGGGCCAAAGCACTTCCCAACCTGCCAGCAGAACACAGCAAGAGGGATGCAGGATATTCACCAGGTGAGCGTGTGGGCAGCAGTATCCCTGGAGGTGGAAGGTATTTCTGACCCAGAGCAGGTGAGATGCCAGATTTTAACTGTCTGTTCCCACTCAAAGCAGGCTGTAAGTTACTGGTGAATGTGTGGCAGCAGCACTTATTCCCCCCAATGCCTAAATCTCTCTGTCTAAAGCAGCTTCAGCTGGGTCAAGGAATAACACTCTAATCCTTTCCTACAAAATTATTATTCACACTATGAATAATAACTGCAGTCTGTGGCTGTCCCTTGGAATCCTGGAAGTATCAAATTATTCATAAAGACAGGGTTAATGTGGTTCTCACTGCACTGTGGCTGACAAGCTCATGGGAGAAAGCACTAACTGCTCCATGGATGGAGGTGACCCAGCCAATGCTCTTTCAAGTGTTATGGTTTTAACCTATGAAGTCTGACTGTTGCCATGGCTAATTTTCCCCAAAACTTGCCAAATTTTACTAAAATGAGAGCAGGAGTTCCTGGCTCAGGGCTGGGAATGGGGACACCTGGTTTCTAGGGCTGTACCTGTCAGTGCCCTGTGGGTCACTGGGACAGTCCCTTCCCATGATCTCAGTAACTGGAAGATTTGAGAGGAAAGAGTCCTCCTGCAAAAGAGCTGGGGAGATGAGGGCAGAGCTGCTTTAGGGATGCCATTATTGTTATTCTGCCAGTCAATTGCAATTAGGAGTGATTAGTTCTGCCTGGTGCAAATGACTCTGGAACAGGAGGGCACTGATGTACATCAAACACCCCAATTCAGTGCTTTTATCATCACAGGAATCTTGTCACAGACATCAGAGGGGTCGGGACATGCCCGGGCACATTCAGACTCCTCATCTCTGTGCAGATGTATGTATTTTATTACTTAAGACTAGGAGCAGTTCAATGTTTATTTAAGGCACAAAAGAGATCTCATTATCACTCTGTTTTATAACACAGCATCCATAATGCTTCTCTTTATGGCTCATTCCCTGGAATGAACTGGTTTGCAAATGAGAAACAGACATTCAGGGCTTTTGGGCACAAATGCCAATCCTGACTCATTGATTCTTCGCGGAGCTCAAGCCTTTTCCGAGGGTTTTGTAGAGCTGTGTGGAATTGGATTAAAACCTTTTCACTCGAAAAGTGCTGCTGACGGTCACTGTGACTTCAGCTGCCAAAGGGTCACCCTGGCATTTGGGTATTTAAGAACCTTCCTGGCTCCTTTCTGTATGAAATCAGGCCCATTTCAGAGGTGCAAGGTACCACGACAGTGCAGTCCCTGTTATACAGTTAGAGGACACAGCTCCTGATTTTATTTGAAATTGCAATTGGTGCAAAAATAAGGCTTCTAACACCTTTACATTTTGGCATAGCTGTTGACGCTGTTATTTATTAAATCTGATGCTTTCCTGCTACTAAAACCTACAGTTTTCAGCTGAAGTATAAAAACTCCTAAATTCTCCTTATGCTAATTTATTTATACGAGCTGTGTACGCATTAGCCCTGCAATGAGACTATTAGTAACACACCAACTAGGCTATCTCTACTTTGAATGTTTAAATATTCAGTACCAAATGATGCTCAAAGATTTAAAGCTCAAAACATAGTCGGTGCTTTTCATCATAAAACTCTTTTGCACTGATGATTTTACAGAGCTTTGCTTGTATGCAGGCACTTAGTGGAAGACCAATTGCACAACCTTTTTTCCCCTTACAAGCATTCCCGAGGCTAAATAAGACTTTACCAGCAACAACAACACCCATCAGTTATCTATGCTGTAGTGTAAACAATGAAATTCTTATTATGTACTCAGAATTCACAGAGCCATTTCCATGGTAACTCTGTTTTCATGTCATATCTTTAATGAATAGGTAATGAAAGAAATGCTGCATTTACAACTTCATTACTAGTGAAAAAAAATACAGCAGTAAATTTGAATTATAGTAGCTGTCATTTTTAGAACACGCTGAAGATCATGCAGGAATTTCAAGCCTGTCATTCTGAAGTGACAAAGTAAACACAAGCAGAAAAATATACCAGACACTCTTGGTTTTAATTCCACTCTCCAGTTTGTTCTGCTATTCATAATTTTCTGATGCAGAGTAAAAGCTTAAATAATAAGACAAGGTCATGGTGGGATGATGGGGCAGGCACAGTTGGAGACAAGTTGTGCACTTGTGAACACGTGTACCGGCGCTAGTGAATTTTAACGACTTGATCCATCATATTTTAATTACATAAATCACTGAAGTGCTGACTTCTATAGGTATTACTTTCTGGAGAGATACAAAATGCATCACGGGCTGGAGATGATGTTTACCTGCGGGAAAGGACTGGAAAGTGATTTTGACTGGTGTGATAGACAGGGAGGGAGATAATGGGAGCCAGGCAGGTAGAGGCAGGCGGAGGAGGATTGCAGCACAGCCCCCCTCGGTACTGTAACCACCCCACGGAGCTCCAGGGAGTGAATCACCGAGCCCATCCAGCAGGAGCTGCCAGCTCGGCAGCCTGGGAGGCAGCTCTGCCTCAGCCCCTGCTGGAATGCGAGACACGGAGCCAAGGAACTTCCCGTCTTTAACATTTCTGCAGGCTTAGAGGCTGCACCTTTCCAGTGCCCCTCCTCAGCAAGAGCAGAACTGCAGCACGCTGAGAAAGGCGCTGAAATCCTCCTTCTTGTGAGTGTGTGAATGGTGCCCCAGGGCAGCAGTGAGTGCCAGGGGATCCCAGCCACACAGACATCCTCCTCCCATCACAGGGGAGCAACCCAGGGTCACAACTGCACCACAAATCCCTCATATATCATTTACTAAATCTCCCAGGTCTTATTTCATGTGTGAATACCCAGGAATCTGTGTGCACTAAAAGGTTCAGAGCCTGCAGAGCAAACAAGAACCCCCAGCAAGTGCCTGAATCCCTGAATCTGGTCTGCAACTCAGTGGCCTTGACTGACTCACGGACACTGGGGTTGGTCTGGGCACAATAAACACACACAAAGCCCAAAATAGGATTATGGAACAGCAGTCCCAAGAGCAGCCTCACAGCATGGGGAGGTAGTCAGGTGAATTGGTGCTCAGCCACTAAAAGTTTTCTCTTATTCAAATCCAGATCATTTAAAATTAAATCTTCCCAATGGGGGCAGAATAACCAAGTGTATTAAACACTGTTGCTGTTTGGGAGCTGCTGGGAAGGTGGTGTGTGTGTTTGGGATGTGTGTTTGTCTGCAAAGAAGATTTGTTAGCTCTTGAAAGCGGTGATTTGGGAGAAACTACCATTGGTACAAAGTCGTTATAGATGGAGGCCAGAGATGCTGCAGAGATTAAACTTGTTACAGGAATATTTTATAGCCCACCTGACCAAAACCAAACAACTGGACTGTGAAATGACTGAGCAAATAAAAAAAAGCAGTAAAAACACTGCAGTGATAGAAATGGAAGATTTTTAACTACCACTGCATAGAATTGAGTCCATTAAGCACTTGAAATAAGGCTGGAGGTGTGTGAGAATGTGTGGCTCACTGGATTTGTTTTTTAAGGACTCGTTAAATGCTCCAGCAGCCATTACCTGGGCATTAAATAAAGGAATAAATACATCTAAACTGGGCATTATTAAGAGTTGGATATAAAGGACTGTATACATGAACTGCATAAAAAAACCCCTATCCTGAGTGTGCATCACCCAGGAACATTTCTGGGCACCATCTCCAGGTGCCTTCTCCATAACTATTGTAAAAGAGTCTCTTTTAGCATCTTCCTGTTGGGAGCTGGTGTCCTGGGAAAGGCCACGACACAGGGGATGAAGGTGGAGATGGAGGACACCAATAACAGATAGGGAGACAACTGGACAAATGTGAAGGAAATTTTTCATTTAATTATTTTTTAAATCTTTTTTCACTCCTTACATAAACATTTCACACCCACTGTAGATGTTTCCTATCTTGTGATTTCCCAGAGAGAACTCTACTGGGATACTGGGATCATTTGGGGGCAATAGGGTGAGTAGTGGTGATTTAAGGAGTCAGGAGCTGATCCTGCAAGACTGGTGCCAACAGACTGGTCCCAGTGCATGACCAGACTTCCACCTCATCACCTCCAACACCCTGGAAAACCTTTCCCAGCTAAATTTTCAGTTCTGCCTAGCAAACAACTGCTTTTACATGCTTGAATTCCCAGTGACTCATCATTACAGATTTGTGGAACTCGGAAAAACTGTTGATGCTTCACCTTTAGAAAATTATTCTACCTTTTTTTTAGCCAATTTGTAAATTAATATCGACTTGATGTAAACTGTCAATCTCATTTAAATCCCTAATCCCTACTGAGATCTGTGGAACAGAGCTATTGTCACCTGGAAGGTAGGGAAACATTTGGAGGTTTTAGAGGTGGAAATATTTTACACATCTGTGAGACATACAAAGCTCTCAGCATGTGTTGCTGCTTCCCTGCCACATCTGGCAAATGTTGCAGGCACCACTCCTAACTGAGGCTTGAAAATAAGGAAAGAAAAGAGAAAAGTGGGAGGTTTTGAGGGCAGCCTACACACTGTGTTAGTGTGGGACCAGGACCTGTCCTGTCTCAGGATGTGCAGGAGTGGCTGCATTTCCATCACTGCAGCCTTGGCAATGGTCTGGATGCAGGAGGTATTTTTGGGGTTGAGGAAAAGCCCTGGAAGGTGCACATTCCCTGGGCTACCCTAATGTAGGTGGCCTCCCTGCCTCCTCTCTGATTTTGGGATTGAATGACCAGTCCTGTAATCAGTCACCACAGACTGATGCCCCTGAGACCCTGGGGAAGATTCCCATTTATTCCCTACATGTTCCTGCAGCACTGCCAGCAAGTGATGGGTTTTTGTAGCACAGGAAGGGGTCAAAACCCAGTACTCAAAGAGTAGTGGGAGCACTGGGATGGGATGAAGCTGTTAAGTCTCCACTTAACACCAAATATAATCTGATAAAGCAACATCTTACAAACCCTTATATTTTTCCCTCCTTCTTTTCTTGCTCAAAGGCCCATTGGGACTCTGAGGGCTGGGAATCCAACTGAGATCAGAAAATTTATAACAGTTCATTTATATCCATTTGGTTTTGTGTCAATATTGTCCATGAGTTCTTTTTTCCTCACTTGTGTGCATTCCCTCAGCATTTATCAGTGAATGATCAGATCTTATCTCAGCATTTATTTTGCTGGCCTGAATGATCCAGGTTCTTGTATCCTTGTGAGCTGGCTCAGAGTCACTCCTGGCAGTCCAGCAGATGCAGCAGGATGGCCACACACAGGAACTTATCACTAGAACTACTCCAAATACCTTCCTGGCATCACATCATGGCTCAAAATCCTCTGGGATTGCTGAGCATGGCTCAGTTGTTCTTCCACCAACGTACTCCTAACCTGTGAGCCTCAGCTTATCCCAGAAATCATCCCTGCTTGTCCCAAAGGGCAGATGCTCCATCTTATCCTTGTAGGCAGCACAGCCAGTTCTTGTCCTGGTGATGTTTTTCATTTTGTGCTATCTCCAAACTCAGTTAGCACGGCCCTCCTCCCCACGGCCATTCCCTGGGATCTTGCACAAGATTGTGTCAGGAGCAGCCTGTGGGGAATGCTCCAGGTAACCTCCTTCTAACACCACGTCTTTCCTCTTAATGCAATCTGTTTTCATTTCCACCTATGGCTCATTCCTTATCAACCTTTCTGGTTTTCTACTAATCTCCTCTGCCTCCACGTTCCCTGATAATTTCCCATGTGGTGCTATATCAAATGCTTCGCTGAAGTCCATAAAGATGAGACCTAGTGCATTTTCTTTGTCAAGAAAATCAGTTATCCTATCACAGAAAGAGATCAGGCTAGCATGGCATGTGATAGCATTGGACAAAAAAGAAGTGTGTTATTATATTTCCCATTTATATCCTCTTTTGCGGATTATTTAATTGAAGTTTTACATACTGGTTTTCCTCCAAATACCATCTGAAGCCTGTACAGTGTTGAGAGCAGAAAATGAGGCTTTGGCTCTTGAGAAAGTTGTCCATCCCCTTGTCCCCCATTCCTGGATCCAGCTGGGCAGACACATTAACCCTTCCTAATCTGAGCCCACTGAGCACCTTGAACCTTGTTTCTACTTGAGATCAGGTAAACTCTTACAGTTTCACTCCTGCAGCCATCCAGCCTCTGTCCCCCCTTTTACTGAAATCCAAGACCCAGACACTCATTTCTGGGGTCATACCTTGATTATTTCTACACAACCCTCTCTGTATAGTCTGAATTTCTTGTGACTCCATGATGCTTCTGAGTCCCTTCCAACTTGGACTATTCTGGGATTCTGTGATCCTGTCTTCTTACCCCTGGAAAACCTTGATATCTCTTATGATTTTCCTTGCAAAGTCTATTTTGGCAGAGCTTTTTTCACTTACTTTATCCTTACATTTCCTGAATTCCTTCAAGCACCTAACTATATTTCTAGGACCTAACATTTACAAAAAACCCCAAGTTATGCAGCCTCTGTCTGTGCTTCTGTTCCCATCTACAAAGCAGCTCAGCCCATTCATTTCTAAAACCATCTGCCTCATCTGATAAGCTCCTGCCACGTACAAGGGGGAGCTGAACTGGCCTCTGTGCCTGCTATCACACAACTAAACAGGAATAAGGGGTGCAGGAACACAGCCCTCACACAGGCTCTGCTGCTTGCCCGAGGTGTCAGGGACTTTCCTTACCATTTAAGACATTTAAGACTATTTTTGAGGTGGATCCACCAAGTCAGATTATAATTTATTTGGGTTTTATGCAAGTCCTGAACAGCTCTTCCTGAAATCCATTGTATTGATGAAAGTCACAGGCTGTTCACTAAAAAAAAAAAGCAGTATTTGCACTCTAAGTTTCAAAACAGGGATGAAATAGCATTAGGAAAAGAAAAGGAAGGAAAAAAAGAATTAGCTCATCCACCCAAACACTGTAATACTACAGCAAACACGGATCTGTCACTGCTGAGAACAAAATAATGAAGAGTAGCCAGGATTGCACAACTACAAGAGATTTCATTCTCTAATTGTCAAAAAGCATTAAAGATCAACTATTTATTGTGTAGGAGAAGGAGGGAGAACAGACTTCAGTGCCTCCCTTCACCAGAGGTTGTCCCTAATTGACATGCATGGATTGCAACCAGAGGTTACTGAGCGAAATTTGTTTGCATTTATTAATCAAAAGGAGTCAAAGACACACAAAGATATCATCAAGGCTCCCTTGTGCTTGGGGAGGCTGACAACCAAAATTCTTGATGAAGTGTTTGCAGAATGTTTGCAATCTGTTCACAGCCTTTTTACTTTGCAGGTGCAAACCTTTCTATCTGTTACATCAAAGAAACAATTGAAAATTAAACATAGTAAACATCTCCGTACAGGTTTTAATCTCCCATTTCTACAGGACAAAGGGAGTGCTATAATTAATTTCAAAGCAATGTTTGAGTTCTTTCAATATTCATTTGGGCACATTAGCATGTCATTAGCTATGTTTTAAACACTGATCCTTATTTCCTTCTCCCACACACCTTTCTTTTAGCCCTTTTGTTAAAAAAAATTAAAATGAAATAAATAAATGGGAAAGTTGTACTTCCTGGGAGATGTCTTTAATGCTAAAGCATCCATGCATAGATAATTATCTTGCTCAATGAAATAGATTGGGGGAATAATGTATGGCTTTTGAGGTAAAGCAGAGGCAGCAGAAAATAGATGAAGAGAAATAATTCTTTTCAGTGATGTTAAGAACGTGCAGGGGCAAAGACACTCTCACCGAGTTTTGCTATCATGCCTCGTGAATAATGTATTTTATTATATCCATTGTGGTTATCTTTTAATATGTTAATAACACATCTAACACTCTTCCCCTCCTTGTTCTTTTATGTAGTTTTAAAACTCTTTCTTTTATTAAGATGTAACAAATGGAGATGCAATCAATAGATACTTATTATGTTGGTAACTAACTAGTAAAAGGATTTTCTTGTAAGTTTAATTTTAAACACAGATCTGTTTGAACAATGTCTACAGGGTAATTTCAGCCATCTATCTGCAGCATTTCCTGTAGCATTTCCGAGCTAACTCCTAATAACATCCTCCCCCTTAGGTATATTAATTTTATACATCCTGAACAGGAGATTGAACAGTCCTTAAACAGCCACGCAAGGTCACTGACACTAACAAAAATAGAACCTTTCACTGTGCTTTTATCAAGCCAGGCTGGCGTTTATATTAGCCTGTGTGGGCCTGAACAGCATGGATATTTGCTGGAGTTTAATATACAATTGTTTTCAAGAACCATTCAGCTCCATTTGTATTGAAAATATTACTTGGGAAACAATGAGCCTTTCAGACGTTTTGGCTGTCTTTCAGCTCAAGCTATAATTTCAGTGTTTGGAAGGAGGTATGAAAAGTGCCATAAATGTACCCAGGCTGGCAGCCACAGGGGAAGGGCAGCAAACCCCAAACTTTCCAATCCAGCGAGGATCCCTGATGTGCTTCTGCTGCCCCTTTCAGCCACGGGCAACACCACCCTGATGTCCCTGTGCTGAGAGTGCCCTGGTGACCCATCCAGTCCCTGATGGGCAATGGATCTCCCTGCACAGATCTGCTCCCTGGCCGTGCTCCAGCCTGCTACAGGGGCTGCCTTTCCTCCTGTGGATGTGGTGGAAATTCCCCCGGGGTGTCGTGCCAAGCTGGCAGGAAACACTCCCACACATCTCCTCACCAATCTCCCTGTACCAAGAACCAGCCTGGGCTTTGAAACTCCACAGAAACACAGAATGGTTTGGGTTGGAAAGGACCTTTAAAGATCAACTCATCCCATCCCCTGCCGTGGGCAGGGACAGCTTCCACTATCCCAGGCCCCAGGCCCCATCCAACCCAGCCTTGGACACTTCCAGTGGAAAATGTCCCTGCCCATGCCAAGGGGTTGGAAATGGATGATCTTTAGGCTCCCTTCCAACCCAGGCTATTCTATGATTCCATGATTCCATAAGGTCCCCTGGAACCTTCTCTTCTCCGGGTGATTACAGCTGGGCATGGCACAGCAAGAGCACTTGAATGGGGACCTTACAAAGCAGCACAGGGTAGAGAGTTGGCAAATTTCCCTGGGGTACTCAAAGAAAGAGGTGGGTATTTCATAATTACTTAATTACTGAACATCTTCACTCTCATCTCAGGCTTTTCAGCAAGAACAAGGAAATGCACATGAAAATGCTAATTAAGCCTGGATGGAACAAGAGGAGGGATTCAGTTGTCATCTGAACTATAGGAATATTGAACTCTCTGAGCCTTCCTGTGCAGCTCACAGGGAGGAAGGAGGGAATAAGTGTTTAACAAGACAAAAACACCTTGCTGAGTATCTGTGAGTTTTGTTAAATACTCTTAAGTATTCCCATTCTTACTGACACACGTGTAGGATAATTAAATGAGTGGATGGTCCCCTAACAGCCATCTTCCTATTACCAAGAACTTCACTGCAAATACAATTATTCATAAGTAAAATGAGGACCAGTTGACTCAGGCACAGCCCCCTACACAGGTTGATCTGAAGTTTTTGCTGCAGTAAATTTTTCAGTCTGTCTCTGCTTCTACCTAAAACCTTGCTGAGTTTGCTCATCTTCAAAATCAAGGACAACTGACCATGCAGACAAAGCTTTGAGTCGGCTCTTATTTAAATCTGAATTGTTCTGCCCAGCCCTCTGAATGGGATCGCCCAAGTGCTCAGAACACCCTCAGGAGCCCACCGACCTGGGCTGTCCCTTGCAGTGCACACAAATGAGGGCAGAACCCGTCCCTTTCCTCCTTCCAGCATCCCAGGTACAGGTGGCTCTCCCAGTGATCCAGAATTCTCGTGGTCAAACAGCGGCTTGCTCCAAACCTGGTACCTTTCGACAATCCAGGGAATGCCCATTCAAATGACTTCTTCTCCATGCAAATATCACCTCCAGCACCAGATCTGCATGGGGCTCCTTGGCAGAGATGTGCTTGTGAAGGGCAATATTCAGCAGAAAACACACAGAAGGGTGAGAGTCTGAGTGTACATAAAGACACATAAATACTGGTATTTGTACACACACGTTATCTCACAGAATTGGATTTTTCCACTCAGGGCCAGCACGCATTTCACGGATGTATTTGTTTCTCCTGATGTTATAGACCTTAATTTCAAAACCTCAATTTTCATACATTCTATTCATTTTCATACTGAGTGGAAGCAAATGAAATAATCTTTTTTCTTTTATTTTTTGCACTCAAAGCTGCGATGAAATGAAATTAAATATGACACACTTCTGAGACAAACACTTAGTCTCTTCAAAACAAGAGGACTGCTCCGGGTAAGTGTTTTAATTGTGTGAGGATGCTCAAAGCCATCTTAACAAGTGTTTCACATGGCCATACTGACCCCTAATTCAAGCTATGAAGCTGTGATAAGAATCTTCCATTTTCAGTTACTATAAGAGGGGAAGAAACAAACAAAACAAGCACCAGGACTCTTGCTGCAAAGCAAATCACTGAAGTAGGAACCACTTGTGGAGGGTCCTTGAGCAATCCCCCTCCTGTGCCCACCTCCCCTGCCTGGGAAAGCACCTGCTGCTTGCCCAGATTGGTTCTGGAACTGGGATTCAGATCTCAGGTTTATTGTCAGTTCTGGCACTGTCTTCTCCTGTAAAACTGAGTGCAACTTGCAATGTCAGGCTTTCCTCATCGTTCATGCTCTCTTCCTACAATTTATCGCAAAGGCCATGTTCTAAAATTTCCAACTCCTTCCTTCCTTCCTTCCTTCCTTCCTTCCTTCCTTCCTTCCTTCCTTCCTTCCTTCCTTCCTTCC
>VXBQ01001174.1:123020-136980 GCA_013400175.1 Phainopepla nitens | reverse complement strand
CTTCCTTTCCTTCCTTTCCTTTCCTTCCTTTCCTGGTTTTCCACTGGACACACCATGAGCCCGAGTGTCCCTACTCCAGTTTACACCACCGCTGCTGCTGGATGCCTCCCCCAGCATCCCTGTGCCCGGCAGCTCCTCCCAAACAGCCAAACTGGGACAATGCCAACTATCAGCTGCTTGGTTCTCTCCAAAAGGCTCTATCCCAGCCTGCAATTCCTTCTGTTTCAGCAGTCTCCAATGACTTTGATTGCTCGTCTGAAGAGTAATAAAATAGCTTCTTATCAAGGCTTTAAAAAATAATATACCTTGACATGGTTATTTAAGATTGAAAAGTCACAGGGGCAGAAATAATTATTTTCAAAAGGAACAGAAAAAAGTCTCTCTTTGTACAGACACAAGAGAAACATGGGCTACTCCAGCAGGAAAATATCATCAAGACTGAGTTTATAGGGACAACAGGATTGTAACTGCAATTAAAATATGAAGAACATTTGATAATAACAAAACTCAGAGAGACTGCTCAGCAATTAAACCTAATCTACTGAGAGGTGAGTCTACAGAATTGCAGTTACATGGTACAAAAGTTTATGAGACATAGAACTAATTAACCTAAGCTGTGCAGACAACCCAATCTGAATGCAAACCATTCCCAGTTGCTACTTCCTCCATCCCCGAAGCACCTCCAGAGCCCAAGGACACTGGAGAAGAAATTCCTTGGTTTGTGGCACATCTACAGCAGCAGCAAGGGAAATGATGCAGAACTCAAAGCCAATTTCCTTCTGATGTTAACACAAAGCAGGGACAATGTCTCTGAAGACATCAGTGTGTAAGAACCACCCTTACAGTAAAGATTCCCTTCCTAATATCAATCTACAAAAAATGCACTATTTCAGCTTAAAGCCATTCTCTCTTGTCCCATCACTCATCACCCATGTCCCTGTCAAAAATCCTTCTCCAGCTTTCATGGGTTTGTCTTTTTTTCTCCTTTTTAAGAAGACAGTCTAGGAGACCCTGGGGAGAAAGCTGAAACCAGGAAAAGTTTGGAAAAAATACCTACCACTCAGATAAATCTTTTAAAAGACAAACAAATCCTCAAGCCCAATATTTATGAGCAGAGAGTTACATTTTTGGAGCTTCACATGGTCACCAGCCCTAGAGGAGCAGAGGGTTCCTGGTGTCCATCACTGTTTTTCCAAGGAGCTGGTTATGAGGGGCTGTTATTTACAGCAGAGCAGTTGCCACATAAACCCCACAGTGGGACTGCATTGTTTGTTTGTTAAGTGTTTCTTTGTTAAGTGCTCTGTTATCCAGGGTGAGGAGGGATGTGAATAAATGACAATAAAATGCATATGGAAGGGAGCACAATGGGAGTAGTTTGCAGTTTATTTCTGTGAGTCAATAACTATTCTTCTAGCTGTAATTTTTAGTCTTTTTTATTCCAAGATACAGTTATTTGTTAGTAGGTGAACGAGGCAGGGCTTCACGAACCATAATGCAATGACGCTGTCACGTTGTTGTGGCATTAATCAGAGGATCTCATTTTATGTCTAGTCCAAACATCAACAAATCTTTTTTAATGGTATCGACTTTATTGATTTTAAGACATATTGTAGCTCTTGGGACAAAGACAGAGGAAAGTTCTACACAGATGTGCAGCAAAGAAATGGGTGTGATTACCACCCCCTTGTGTTTACAATGCGTGTTGGCTGTGCTGGTGCTCCACGTGAAGTCAGGAGCTGCCCCACTCGTTCCACAGAAGCAGCCTGGAGCTGGGTAAGGGCATTGTTCCAGAAATGCTGATCATTCTAGCTGCTGGAGAAAGAAATGAGCAGGCACGGAGCACTTAAATGTGGAAGTTGTGGCTTTCGTTCCTGAAATTACCACAGACTCCAGGATTCACCCAGGATCAGTTGTTCAGAGTGGGTCTGAAATCCCACCTGTGACCATGTGGAAAATACAGGGTGCTTTTGCTTTTTCTTTAATTTCTAGACCATTAGCTTCTTCAGCCTATCATTTTCTCCTACTGTCGATTGTAGAATGTCTCACACTGGAACTCCAGATTATCTGATGTGTCCAGGGATTATTGCAAGTGACAGCTAAAACATAACAAACTGATCGTTCCTTAATGCTTTATTCAAAAAGCTTCTCTCTTAAATGCATCCAAAGTAGCCTGTGTCTAAAAGGATAGGTCAGGACAAAGCGTATTCCCCACTTTTCCACAGATGGTGAAGTGAAGCCAGATGAGAGAATTACTTCACAAAGTTCATAAATTGAGGGCCACCTTAAAACTCCCCAGTCTTTCTGTTTCTGCAGATTGACTCTCCTTGCTGAGCTCAAGTACCCTGGGTGGGAGGGCTGACAGAAGAAGGGATGAGGGGACATCTTTTCTGAGACATCTTCTCAACCTTCTCAACCACTTCCAGTTTTGACTCCAAAAATGTATTTCAGATGATTTTGGTTCTTATTTCAGCGAGAAAACACTTTCAGTTTAGATTGGAAAGAACCATTAAAGAAGTTAACTTCACTTTTATTTGTTTGATGAGCTGGCCAATACGTTTTTCACTCTCTTCCTGTGGTGCTGCCAGCAGGACAAACCAGCACTCTGCCATGGGATTGTCTCCCCAGACAAATTTGCTTTGCTCCCTAAAATGTTCCCCTCCATACCTGATGCCAAAACTCTCTTATCTCATATGTACTAGGAAGGCTCCATGGAACTACCAGTGAGGATGATAACAGAATGAACTTCAGGAGCAGCATGATGAGTATTATGGAGAGAAATCTCCTTAACTTTATTAAAGGAAATCACTTGCAATAGTTTAAGTATAATCCTTCTTGATGTTTTTTAATATTGGTAGGAACCACTAAATGCCTATTTTAGGTTTTCATGAAGATTTTCACGGACTTCCTTTGCCTGCAGTGCCCTGAAACAGTTCCTGCTGAGGATCCCCCATGGTGTCTCCAAATAAACTGCTCTGTTCTGAACATGCTACTACAAGGTATCACAAGATGATAAATCACACTGGCAATTGTTTTGTTACTTACAAGTGGGTTTTGTTGTTGCTTTTTTAAAATTAAAAACTATATAGAGTTAAATGCCACCCTACAAACAAAAATATCAAAACTTCTCAGGATTCTCTTAGAAAGGACATGTCTTCCTGAGAGACTTTAAGGACTGCTCCAAATCACAGTACTGGTAAATAGTGACAGGACACAGGGAATGGCTTTCAACTGAAAGAGTGTAGGTTTAGATGGGATATTGGGATGAAATCCTGCCCTGTGAGGATGTGGAGGCCTTGGCACAGGGTGCCCAGAGCAGCTGTGGCTGCCCCTGGATCCTTGGCAGTGCCCAAGGCCAGGCTGGACACTGGGGCTTGGAGCAGCCTGGGACAGAGGAAGGTGTCCCTGCCATGGCAGGGGGTGGAACAAGACGTTCTTTAAGGTCCTTTTCAATCCAAACCTTTCTGTCATTCTGTGACCATACAAATGGCACCTTTTCCATCTCCTAAGGCTTTCTCATAAACCACTGGGCTTTAGGACTCATTCCACTTTCAGCCTGCAGACATAAACCTCATTTCCCTGAGGCATCATAATCTTCTCTGTGTTTTTTCTTATCCCCTTATGCCAAGGACAGACAGTGAGGGTAGGGGGAGGATGGAATCTCCTGCTGCCTCTCTTGGAAAGCACTGCTACCACACAGACCTCCTTTACACTCTCCCTGCTACTCAGATCTCCATGCTGGGGTTTGAGAGGCCCACTGAGTTTGTGCACCCACAGCCAGGGACCATTTTTCACTCCTTCCTGTGGCAGAGGACTTTGTGCAACAACATCTGTGGTGTTTTGGAGAAACTCCTGGGAAGGGCTGGCTTGGGGCCGTGCACCAAGCGGGATGAGAGGCGGGCGTTGTGTGTAACCTGCCCGGCAGAGGAACAGCCGGGGAGTAACAAGATTGTTACAGTGAGAAGTTATTCTGTTGAGATAAGGAAGAATTTAATGACTTTGGTAGAAGGTATCAAGCCATCCTTAGCCCATCAGCCCGACTTCCCAAGCTGGCTGCTTTTGCAGATGTGGGATTGCTTTGCTGAGAGGCTCCCGGACAGCTCCGTGACACCGTGTGGCTGAAATGGGAGATAAATCTCTCAATCTCTTTTTTTAATTTCAATACAATTGCCTTATTACAGCATTATGTGAGGAATATGCATGATATTTCCCAAGGGTTTTGCTTTTCCCAATAGCAAATGTCTCACTCAGTGTTTGGGCAGAGTGGTTCTCTGCTAAATTGCTCACAATGCAAGCTATTATAGAATAGAGGGACCCTGTGGGTATGATTGAAATTTATATGCACGGAACAATCAAGAATGCCAAGTGCACTGGATAAACTGTAGGTAGGTGGCAGAAGGCAGATAAGCAGCCTAGGAGGTTTAAGTTACAGGATCTTAAGCCGTAGAAAGATTCATTTAATAATTTACATTACAACCAGTTTCATTTGTAGAATGAATAATGGAAAGCTCCTACAGATAAGTATTTGAGGTCCAATCCTGGGAGGTGTTGAGCACTGAGCTCCCACTGAAGTCAGCGTTCCAGGCTTCTCCCAGAGTGTGTCTGTGCAGCTCGGGGGAGGTAACTTTGCTGGTTAACAGCCACTGCAGATCCTTGAGCAGGGAAGCAGGGCTTTCACAGCACAGCTCCTGCTCTCTCCTAACATCAGCCTGCTCGGAAAGAACTCTGCATCTTAAGGATATAAATCACTTCACAAAAAAGTACAGAGTGAATGATTTATTTACTTTAAAGGCACCAATCAAAACATTAAGTGTTGCTACAGGAAACTATCCATTTTCCTTTGGCTGAGTAGTCAAGCAAGGATTTATGCATATTTGTATTCATACATAAATCCCTCTGTTCAAATCTCACTAACTCCAAACTGGTAAATCTCCAGCCCTCCCTCCTTTCCATGAGCTCAGACCTTCCCAGGACAACAGCACTGAAAAAGTGATGCAGGTAACATCAGACCTGCCCGGCAGCTCCAGCCCCCTCTGCCCCATCTCCTGTCACCAGAGGGATGTTGATGCACATTTCCCAATGGGTCTCAGGGCTGAGCATGGTATGAGGTCCAATCCACTTAAAAAAATTATTTTGATTCATTGCATTTGTGAGTTTTTTTCAGGAAGTTAAACTGACAAAGCTCTATTTTCCTACAGCTTCAATATTTTCCTAATGACTTAACTGTCCCAAAAGCAAGTCCAACTAAAATAAAGCATTCAAAATTGTATCCCTATAAAGATGAAAGAAGGTGAGCATTGAGTTGGAAGAATGCCCTCAAGGTGCAGTAATTTTATTTAGAGTTGAGTTCTGCTTTATGTGAACCACCAATTTTGAGGCAATGGGTTTGCAGTTTGGAGCTATGGGTTTGATCCTGACCCACACCCACATGTTATTAAATAAAGCTGAGAAATATCCATAAACAAGGCATGAGAAATTTAATGTGCTCCTAATAAATAATTATTAATTTAATGATGTCATTTGGATGAAACATCAGCATTTCTTTCCAGTGTGCATTAGCATCATAAAAAGCAGCTTGAGAGGTACCAAAACTCCCGCAGCACAGCGCATTACGCACCCTGGATTTAACATTTACCCAGCGATGTCAGGGGGGAAAACACATTCCCTATAAATCACAGAGCTGAAATGACACTCTGCCATCTGCCCCACGGACAGGGGGCTCTGTCTGAGGCACTCTGGAGGGGTGGGAGGCAGAAGGGCCCACAGAAAACTTGTGCTGGGCAGAACAAAGGCGCGGGAGCTGCGGTGGGGAGCGAGCGGCAGCCGCAGCGCCGGGAGAGCGCGAGCACAGAGCACAGTCCATAAAGCCACAATGAATGGTAATGACAGGCAATAAAATACCCTTTTAAAAATCCAGTAAAGGATAAAGACTGTAGGCTGCAGCACTGACTGGCAGTGCTGCGGCTGCAAAACATCGGCAGATTAGCATAAAGCATGGCAAGAAAGTACAACTAAAAATTATTCAGTCATACCAAATGCTTGCAGGGAATCTAGGCCAAGCAAGCAATCAAAATCAAATAGAAACAAGGTATATGTAATCCCACAGTAAAAAGATTGAGCAACTGTACATTGCCAAGACATTTTAATACTCCTTTAGCCCACAGTTTTTGAAAACCATTAATAGAGCTATAAAAAGTGAGGAAAGCTGCACAATGCAGTTCAGACCTACACGGGGGTGTAATTCTACACCGATGTAGCACCAGTGCTAATATAATCTCTCTCGTGTTACACAAGAAGCCCAGCAAGAGCATCATAAAATGCAGTATGTGTTTTCTCTACAAGCTTAAGTGTCTTTTAGCATAATTATTCCTGATGCTTCAGTTATGGGAAGGAACGCTACCAATCTAAGCAGCAAGAAGATATTTATTTGCCCTTAAGGTGCAATTACATTCTGGAAAATGGCTCTTTTTTAATTCAATGATCTACTCCTTTTGCTTGTTAGGGGTCACACACTGCTAAGACCAAAGTCCTTGGCATTAGGTGTCTGCTACTTAAAAAGCTTGAGTTCTGTATGCTGAGGTTTTGTTTGTTTAGCCCTCCTGCTTTTTCTCTGGGTTGGTTTTTTTCAGCTCCTGAAGCTCTAGGAGAGTGAGCGATATCAGTTGTGGCACATGGAAAACCATCAGATCATCATTTAAATTCCAAACACTAAATCTTTGTGCTGAGGATGCTCAAGTCAAAAAGGCCACTCAGTGGCTTTCTCTGTTGAATTCACAGAGCTACCAGTTAAGGCAAAAAAAGCCCCCCCAAACCAACCTTTTATTTAAATTTTAATTTCAGCAGATTTGAAGTCATCAAGTTTTATCCCAGGGAATCTCTCAGAGGAGAGCCAATGCCCCCATGCAGGCTCTGCAGTGAGCCCAGCTGCCTTGGGACACATCTCCTGCCTCCCAGGCAGCCCCACTGCCCAGTGGTGACAGGGCTCCCTCCCTGGGAACAGTCACCAACCTTACCAAAACTGCAGGTTTTGTAAAAAACTCTCTTCTGCATGGCTGGGAGCCTTGGGAAGGAAACCCCAGGCTCCACAGACAGGGAGAGGGAAGGACAAGGGAAAGAGCCCTTTTTTGATTCTTCCCCTTGGTGTTGACTTGCCCAATGGAGGAGTCTTGGATGAGGGATGTCAGCATTCCATGGGCCAAGTGTAACAAATTCTACTGCCTTAAATCACATTTTCCAGTCAAACACAGTTTCTATCACAACACAATGACGAGGTGAGCATTCCCTGGCATTAAAGTCAACTCCTCCTCTGGAGAGTCCCTGAGCCTCATGGGTAAAGAAGGGGAAGATTTTTAAGGAGTAAACTTATTTTAGTGAAGCTGAAAAGAGGTAGGGCTTTTCCCTTCTGGATCATGTTCTTTTTTGTACCACAAAGATCCTCTGGTGTGTAAAATCCATGACTATAACAAATACACGGCAAGAGCTGCTTTTATTAAATGATTAAATGTTTCAGTGTCTCCCCTGAAACTGTGTGCTTCAGCAAGAGGATTTTGGAGGAACATATGCAAATGGAAACAATATTAAAATAATTCCTTAGTCTCCTGCAACTGCGTGTGGTGATTTAATGCTATTAAATAGCAAACCCTTTTTTCATTTCAATATTTATCTTCAGTTTTTCTCAAGGAAAAAAAATTAAAAGGCGCCTGTACTTGATTCTCTGATTTTATACAACTGAGTAAAAATTATTCTGCACTAAGCAAAGAAACTTGTACCTCCCAGCTAAAGCCAAAGTCTCTGCAGAAAACATGGATCTGGTCCAAGGAGCTGTGGGCAGGGGAAGATGGAGACAGAGTTCTCTTGGTGGGTCTCCAACTGCCCCATGGCTAGGCCTTGTGGAACAGACCTGCACTTTTTGGGATTGCCGAGCAATCCCAAAGGATCCCAAAGGGCACTTCCCCAGAGTGCTTCCTCTGGCAGCTTTTGCTGCTCATTCCTTGAGTCTGAGCACAAGCTGCACGGAGTCCAAAGCCAAACCTGCCCCACCAGGCTGACACCCAAGGGTGAGCCCAGGCTCCAAATCTCTGCACGGGTGCCTCCCCCACTGGATATTCTCATCCACCAGGGCAGCTACGGGCACCTCAAAATGCCTTTCCCTCTGGCTGGCAGGGGGTTCAGAATAAATGTGGGCACAGCAGAAAACCCATGTGCTCCTTAACCCAGTTTCGAGGAGCAACTCGGCACCGCCTTCAAAAAACCTCTCCTTGGCAGTTACGGCTGTTCCCAAACGTTGAGAAGGGGCAGGAGAAAAGGGCTTTTCACACCCACCAAACCGGGAGTGAGAGCGGTCAAAAGCAGGCGTCCAGGCTGCTGGGTTTGAATGGCACGTGGATAATGTGCAGGGGAGCAAGCAGGGAGCTCTGCCTCTCTCCCTGACACCGACTGTTGCCGTTTGTGCGGCACTTCAGCGCTGCACTTAGTTCATGCTGTACCTTCAAGTGCCGCGTTTTAACTGGAGAGGAAACGTGCAGCAGCTTTCATGCCCCTGCTGTGTAACTGTGGGCAAGTGCAGCCTTTGAAATGGCAGCCTCTGAAAGCAAGGAATGTATGGAAAGGCTTTCTGGCACAGGACTGACGATTAGCGAAGGAATAACAGAATTAAAAGAGGGAACTAAGTCGCTCTTGTCAGGCATCCCCCTTTCTTACCTCTTGCAATATGGACATGTAACTGTGTCTAGAAATGAAATCTGGGACGGGGGATGTTGGTCACAAAAGGAAGTTTTAATAATGCAAGCCCTGGGCACAAGATAAAAACTTGTAATTTGATGGGTTTTGCATGCACATGGAGTTGTGGCCATGGTTATGAACACATTTACACAATTTCCAAGAAAACAAAGAAGTTGGGTACTGAAAAAAGAACCCTCTCCTTTTGACCATTCAAGGTCTATGAATGAAGTTGGGAATTTGCACTCTACCTTATTCATTAAAATAGAAACTGCCATCACTTTAATGAGCAGCCTGAGGGTGGACAAAGTGCCTTGAATAGCTACGCACCATAGAGAACTTGGCATCCTTGCTGAAACATAATGTGGGATTGCAATTGTGGGATTTTTCCAGTGAATACGAAGTGATCAAAGATAACACTGCCCCAAAAAGAATTAAAACAGTGCAACATTGCATCAAGTTACAGCCAATGTCAATCATCACATGCCTGAGTGCACAGGATCTTTTAAATAATGTTATAGACATGCTGTGGCATTCAAAATATTCACTGAATTTCAAATTAAAATGCAAAAGCATGTTCCCCGCTCATCTGACCAGAATAGAGAACTCGAGGCACATCTTTCCAAATATTGCTCTAATGCCACATCATTTACCATCAGCTGGAGGACAAGCTAATTTTATGCAGAACTGGATGATGGGAGGACTGTCACATGAAATGGATTCCCAAAAGTTACCTTCGCCTTTGGTCCTGGGAGATGAGAAATTAGCAAAGACGGAGTTACAAAAGATTGGGGAAGGAGAGGGCTAATTGCAGACTGATCACCTTTCCTACTGTGAATGAAAAAACCCTCGGCACAATGCAGAACTTGAACTCATCATTGTGTAGAGGAGAGTTTCTGGCATGGAATTCCAGCCCGAGCTGCTTGCTGGAAAAAAATGTTGCTTTATTTACATGCTAAAGGGAACCACCTCCTCTCTTTGGGCTGCAGATAAGCAGCCCTGGTGGGGAAGAAAAAGAAAGGGAACAGTACACCATTCTGGAAAAGGAGAGGGTGGGAGGGAATGGAGTAAAGACACATCAAAGGAAATATTTATAATATGCCACTGCAGAGGGGGAGAATGCAGAAGTCTTTTGCAAACATAACAGGGAGCTCAAAGTAATTTCAATTTCTAAAAAGGTCAGCGAGGAAATAGCAGAGAAAAACTTTACTCCAAGCCCAGAAATAGCAATAGAAATATTGGAGCATTTAACCTCAAAACCTCTAGGAAAACAGCATGAAATTCAGTCTTCAGGTGGAAAGAAAAAAAACACTTTCAGTAAAGTCTTTAGAAACCAGCTGGGAGCAGGATAATCTATATGCTGTACAAGTGCAATTAAGTGGAGGATGGAGTAAGCAAATTTAGATCCCACAAAAACATGATCAACAGAAGTGAAGGGAACAAGTACACATCACCCACTACCGTGTTATTTTTTTTGCATAAAATGATCCAATTTGGCTCTAATTTTCAACACTGCAAGCTCATGGATTTGCACAAAGCTCAGATTAGCCCAGGATCTGGCTCAGAAGCTGACAGAAATGATCTAAATCTCAAATAACCTCGTGTCAGCTGAAGCCAGGCTCTCAGGCTGGAGCCCTCGGCAAGCTCTGATGGCCAGGAGCTGTCCTGGGGATCCCACTGATTCCAAGAATATTCTACATTCCCCTGAGCATGGGATCATCACTTTTTCTCTTTAACACCCATACTGCTTTCAAATCTATGAGTAATATGCAGCCTAATTTTGCTAAATGAATTGTAATTACAGTAATTCATGCCTGTAGCTCGTGCCCTTTTGTAGGAGGTTTTTGCTGTGAAAGCCATTGTATCATCTTCTCTTTGGATCTACAGCTTTAGAACTGATCTCATGGAGCTCTGATAGATCAGCTCGTGTGTTATAGCTCTGTTTGGGTAAGGGGTTTAATTATGTCATTTCATCATTTATTTTTCTGTGAATAAAATTGCATTGCATTGCATTGCATGTCATCCATTCACTGACAGCTCAAGGCCTAGAATGTGTCTGGATTTGCTCTTTGGTTTAATTGTTTATATGACAGGGTTTACCTCATAATACTTCATGAAAGGAAAAGTATATCATACACTTACAGGATTTAATTTAAGGTAAATGCTTGATTTAACATTCTTATAAATGAGAAACGGAGCAGTAGGAATAAAAAGTTTTAAATGAGTAAACTGTAGGACTGCTTATTTGAAATGCTGAGAAGTGTGATCTACTGAGCTGAGCACTGGACAGGGGGCTAGAAACCTTCAACAGATATTCCAGATTAGACCCAGTTTGTAACTGTTGTCTCAAGCAAGTTACCAATCCCATCTGAAGTTGTTCAGTTCTCTGCCTGACAGCGTTTAAAAGATCCAAATTTGTTATGTGTTTTTGTCATTTAACTTTGTGCCCCATTTCACATCAGCACTATTCTCAGCCTCAAAAGAACAGAAAATATAATGGGTTGGATCTTCAGCTGCCACGTCCACCCAAGCCCAGCCTAAGCATGACCCAGTTCTGTTTCCAGGTCTGGGATCATCCTGTTTGTACATTCACCAAGCCTCATGGACAGAAGAACTGCCTCATCCATGCAGGGCAATGGCACTCTGGTTTTGGAGCTAAGGTCTATATCCTACACCAAGGCTTGCCATTCACAGACAGCCATTTAGGGACAAGAATCCCAAAAAGCCCCAATGAATCCCAAGAATCCCAAAATGCTTTGAATGAATGTACATTACCATCTTCCCAGTCAGCACTGGAAATCTCAGCTGGGCAGTGATTGATGTACATGAAGAACCATAGGGAAATAACAAAATTCAGAGAGAAGGAACACAGCAAGCAGAGCACAAGCAGGAAGAAAATGAAGATGAGGCTGTTCATGTGAAGATCAGCAGCTTTCAGGAGCTGTGTGCCAGTCTGTGTCTCTCTCCTCCCAGTCAGAGGTTACTTGCACTGGTAGGGGTTTGGTGGGAGTTCAAAGACAGGGCCTCCCAAAGGTGCTGCCAAGTAACTGCCTGGCAATGCCTTGCTGCTGTGGGACAGAAGGGCTGCCTGTCCTGCTGTCCCAGTGTCAGCAGGGAATGGGGGCTGGGATCTGCAGCCCCCCCAGATGCTGCAGCTCCCAAACCTCAGCCTGTGTGGACCTGCTGCCCACCACGCCCCTCTCAGCACCTGCTCTGTAGGTCACCAACCCTCCTGCTCAAGGGCCAAAAAGCAGATTTGATGATCAAATCACCAAAGCAATGATAAAAAAAAAAGAAGAAAAAAACCCTCCAATAACAAAGTAGAAGAAAATACACATTTCTCCTACACATTCAGAAAGAAAAATATAATTCATTTTCTAAGATCCACAAAACTGGAGATGCCCAGCTGTGTGCAGAGGATTTCTAAGGAGGTTCCCTGATCACTGCCTGTGAGGATGGGAGAGTGTTGCAGAAGCAGCTGGAGGGTGATGGAAAAGCTTTCTGGACCCTGAAGCTTTTCCTTTTGCTCTTCCTTTGAGAGAGTAAACACAGACTTATGCAGTCAGAAGTTATTTTTAAATGTCCTTATTCTATATTAAGAAGAATAAACCGAACACTACAAACAAAGCAACATGAGTTCTTTTACTCCCAATAAACAATGGGATTTATATTTAAGTGCGTATATGAATCCTACACCTCAGGTCACAATTTAATCTCTCTTTAATTTAATGCCCAATTTAATCTCAATACGACAGCTAACAATTAAGAGAATGCATGTGGAGCCACTTAGTGTTTGATTGTATCGGCCATGTATTGACGGCGGGTCCGGGACTGTTTTCCCGTAGATCATAAAACTTCAGAGCAAAAGATTGCACAGTTCAGAGAAATGTCTCCTGTTCTCAGCAGCTTTCAGGATTAGGACTTTAATGAGCCATGACTGGCTCATACCCATGCATGTGTTGCAAAACCCCTGTAGTTTTAATAACCTACTTAATTAGCTAAATGTTCCATAGTGGATATTTTCAATGCAGTACTTCAGGTATGACACACTCTTTTCTATACTTAAATTTTGGTGCAAAAAATAGAGTTTGTAATAAAACCTTTGTACAAAGTGATCTTCCACAAGCTTTGTCCTTTTATGCCACACTCTAAGCATGGGCCAGAGGCCCCAAACAGCAGTGAGCACCTCCCAGCCCTTGGCAGAATGTGGGAACAGCCTCCTGGGCCCAGACCTCCTGTCCATCATTTACTGCTCTGCTTCCTTCTCGCAGCTCTTCTGCCTGGAGAACAGAAGGCTTTGGGGAAGGCTTTTAACAGCCTTCCAATTCCTAAAGGGAGCTTGCAAAAAGGTTGGAGAGGGACTTTGGACAGGGCATGGAGTGACAGAAAAAGGGGAATGACTTTAGGCTGAAGGAGAGTAGGTTTAGATTAGGTATTAGGAAGAAATTCTTCCCTGTGAGGGTGGTGAGGCCCTGGCACAGACTGACCAGAGAGGTCGTGGACTCCCCATCCCTGGAAGTGTCCAAGGCCACTTGGACAGGGCTTGGAGGAACCTGGAATAGTGGAATATGTCCCTGCCCAAGGCAGGGGAGTGGAATGAAATGAGCTTTAAGGTTTCTTCCAACCCAAACTACTCTGTGGTTCTGTGAAATGCACCATTTCCAACAGTACAGGATAACGCAGCAGATAAGGCAAAACCTCTCACCCAGGCCACGCACTGTGGAGAGGCAAAAGCCCCACTTTGTACAAAAGCAAGGATGGGCTGTGCTCTGTGCTGGCCATGGTCACAAATTTCTCTCAGTTTAAGTGTTTCATAGATTTAAATCCCTGCATGTGCCTTACACAACCCGCTGCAGCAGGATTATTTCTAACACACAACTTTGCCTAGACCTTATTTGTCATGTTCCAGCATTCTCAGTACAAACCTTAAAACTAAAATAAAATTACACTGCATTTTAAAAAAATCACAGCCCAAGTGATTTTATATAGTAAACTATTTATTTTAAAACAAGATTAAATATTGCGCCTCACTGAAATATTTTCTCTTAGCAGAGAGCACTCAGATGGAAAATTTCATACATTTCAACTGATTTTTTGCCTGAATGGTTTCCACATATTTTTCGAAAACCTAGTTGTGTCAAATGATTTATTCTCCTCTAACAATCAGGTACAAGCAGCTCGGAAGATGCAAGTGCTGAAATGGTTGACGGCAGTTGGCCAATTAAGTGCTCTCCAGTATTCCAAC
>VXBQ01001174.1:64049-122599 GCA_013400175.1 Phainopepla nitens | reverse complement strand
AAGGGAAGGGAAGGGAAGGGAAGGGAAGGGAAGGGAAGGGAAGGGAAGGGAAGGGAGGCTGGAGCTGTGGGGTGTCCCAGGAAGCAGGGGCAGGTGCTGCCTGGCTCAGGAGCTGCAGGAGGGCTCTGGGCATCCTGGGCTGCTGTCCCCAGGGGTGGCCCAGGAAGCCTGCTCCTCACAGGAGGAGGTGACAATGCCTGTGCCAGGCAGAGCCAGGCAGCTTCAAGCAGAACAGCTCGGCTCGTTCCAGGCTGCTTGAGCTGCTTCTGTTGCCTCACAGCCCCTCACGAGCTCTGGGGTACCAGGAACACAGAAACCTCTTCTTCAGAAACATTGTTCTGTCCCATGGAAGGGAAAAAACCAGCTCTAAAATGTGATGAACTGTTCTTCTCTCTTCTACTACAGAGATTTATATAAATACTGTACAAAACTTGGAAAAAGTGTCACAGATGTACAGTACCTAAGCAGTGACAGCAGCAGAATTTTGACTACTAAAAACCAGCACTCTATCAACTGAAAGGAAAGAAATATCTCATTTCTAGTATTTTCAGTGGATTTTTTTTCCAAAATTTTAGTTTTGTTCCACTACAATAAAATCAACTTTTCAAGTTTTCAAAAAGCTTTCCATTGAATCACATTCTGCTTTCCCTGCAGTCTTTTCTTCAGCCTTACCGAATATCAAATAACTCCCAAAATGTTTCTTAGGTTTCTGGGGAGGAAAAACCCCTAAAATTTCCAGTGTAAAAACCTAAACTCATCTTTCAGAACCTTCCCAATTGCTGTCCTACTCATATTCCTCATTAGGGAAGAGACACAAACACTTGTCAAGTGCAGTGAAGACAACCAGATATCTGAAGGCTGGTGAGGAAGACAAAACACTGTGAAGAATTCTGGAGTGATTTACAGCCCAGACCAAATTTATTTATTGCAGATTACTTTGTCTAATCCTTCTCCTGCTGAAGTTATCTCTGCCTTCAGCACCGTGTGTCGATGACAGAAGGATTACCACTACACATCAAAACATTGCTATAATTTCTCTCACAGATCTATACCAGTCACAAGTTGCAGTGATTTTTGCAGATAAAAACCTGCAAGAAAACTGCTTTTTTCTTGTTAGCCAGCTGGAGCTAAAACAAGTGACAACCAGAATGAGCAGACACTCCTGGCAGTTTCTATGAGAGGCTCTTAATTACAAGTCACAAGAGTAGGGGTCATCTCTTCTGAGGCCAGGACATTTGAATGCCTCTCTCTGGGTTACACCATTACAAGAAAATGTTTTTGTCTATTTAGAACTTCAGAAAAATGAATTAATTGAGTCAGCAAACAGGTTCTTCAAGGTATGAATTCTGAAAGTTACATTTTAGGAGAAGTCTGAATGGCAGCTAGTCTGTGTAAAAATGAAGAGATATTTATTAGCATTCAAGGATTACATCTTGAAATGCTAGGCATAAAACAATGTCACTTCCTCACTGTGCTGTGGACATGAGTGCTGATGCTCCTACAGGGAATGGCTCTGGCCATCTCCAGAGGCTCTGTTCATTCCCACAGAGAGCTGGAGGGGGGGCTGAGTGAAAGCCTTGCTGGGATTCTCTCCTTCCACAATCCCATCTCATTTCCAAAGAGAACTAACGTTCCCAGCATTGCTGATGGACTCAGAGCTCTTCACCAGCTTTTAGCCTGGTCCTTCTCTGAGCTTAACTCCTAAAATGAGGTTTTCCACCTGGAAAAGAGAAGGCTCCAGGGAGATCTTAGTGCAGCCTTTCAGTACTTACAGGGGCCAAGAAGAAAGATGAGGATAAACTTTTTGTCAGAGCCTGTTGTGACAGGACGAGGGAGAATGTTGTTAAACTGAAGAAGGGTTGATTTTGATTAGATCAAGGTTTTTTTCAGGGTGGTAAAACACCACACAGGCTGTCCAGAGAGGTGGTGGATGCTCCATTCCTGGAAACACCCGAGGTCAGATGGGATGGGGCTCTGAGCAGCCTGCTCTAGTGGAAGCTGTCCCTGCTTATTGCAGGGGGTTGGAGTACATGAGCTTTAAGGGTTCCTTCCAACCCAAAGCATTCCATGAAAAATGGGAATAAGCACTTCAGCTCTGAGGTTGGACTGCAGTGCCAGTGAGGGCAGCTCTGGGAGAAAGCCTGGAAATCTTGCTGGGAATGCTGTCAAGAGCATGGAGGACAAGTTTTGTGCTCAGGGGTCCAAATAAGAGCAGGATATAAATTTCCTGAGAATAGATTTTGAATACATTTCACTCATTCTCTCCTGCTTTTGAGCTGTTCACTGTCACCTCCTGCGTATTCCTCACTCGATCTGCCATTGGCTTGCTAGACCAACACATGGTCCCTACTTCTGGGTACAGATTTATTAGGATTCCAACTTTGTCTGAGCAACATGATATATGCTACTAAATAAAGGAGAGATTACAAACACAGGCGTTGGATATCAAGCATCATTCTGTCCTCCTTTGTGAAAACAATTCAGCCAAAATTACATATATGGAAAAAACCAGAGTTAGTCAGGATGATTTATTAATTGTACATAACATGCCTGAAGGCAGATTGGGAATGGAATTCAGATGGATGGACACAGAGGAGGACGAAGCCAATAATGGCAAGGTATGGTGCAACTTCTTAGTCACAAATGCTCTCATCGCATGAAATTATTTTCACAGATGATATTTATACTACAGCAGGAACTGCCCTATAGTTCTGTCTTAAATAATACAGAAACTGAAATGCCGGTGTGATAAAACGTTTATGCTTACCAGAGACTTTCTGCAAGTCTCTTTCATATCAAAATTTGACAACCAAGAACTTTATTCCCAAGTCTGACAGGTGCTCAAGTCATTTAATTGGGAAACTTGCTCTTTGCTTAAGTTCTGCCACATCAGGACTAGATGGGACCCCTTCCGTATTAAAAAGGAAAACAAGAAAGGAGCTTAAAAAGTGTGAAAAATTGCACAAGAGACCACTTCTGTTACCTGAAAACAAATGTTGGGGTTTCTTCTGAGTGATTTAATACTTCCTGTCATAGGACTTACTTTAGCTCATGATTTATAAAAACTGTGCAGAAGTGTTCTGCACTGGTCTGGCTTGCCCATTAACTGGCCATGGTGATATTTCTCACATTTTCCCTGCATTGGCCATTGCCAGAGATTGGCTGTTGCAATAAACAGGCCACGCTCTGGTCCATCAAGGAAAGCCAAGAAAATGCTCTCCCTCAAAGGGGAAGCACAGAGAGGAGGAGCAAGGATTGGCAGGAAACCCACGAGAGGCTTGGAGAAGATTTCTAATTTGTAAATAGCCGGAGATCCCAATCCCATTCCCATTCCCAGCTGCACAAGTGGCCCTGGAAATCCTACATTAAGGAAATCCTACATTAAATCCCCTCACCCCTCTCATCTGAGCTTTGCACCAACCTGTGAGCCTGGAAGGGCCAATGCAGCAGAGCCAACTCCTGTTCCAGTGAACCTTTCTGCCAACAGGAATAAGGCAAGACCAAAGAGGAGTTGCACACCAGTAATTAAACCTGAAAGGAAATGCACACTCTCTGATCCTGCCAGGTGCACGTGCTGCTGTTTCCTTGCAATCCCCCTGTTTTGGTGAGGCAGAGGTGGGAGAGAGGCTACAGATGCTGGCAGACAAAGAGCTGGTCCCCGTTACTGTTGCAGATGGTGGAAGCAGAATCCTCTTTCTTTTCCCACTATCAATTAAGCAATGTTGCCAAACCCACATCAGCTTCTCAGTCAAACAGTTCATTTCTCAGCAGTCTGTGTGAAGTTTGAGAGCTACAGTATGTTCTGCCAGCGGCCTCCAGAAAGCTGCTTTGCATTGTTTTGCTTAGATGGCTACAAAAGTGCTGTCAAAGAGACACTGTCAACTGCAGCTTTTGTGTTTATGTCTTTTTTACTTAAAAAAAACCCCAAACAACCAAAAGAGAAAGAAAAAAGAAACAAAACCTTGTGGAGTTGAAAGAACTGATTTCTGCTTGTTTTATCAGTCCTTTTTACATTCCTTTGGCAGACATTGGGTTTTTCTCTTCACTATTCACAGTGCAAGCATATTCAATATTGAATAGACCTTTTTGACAGTTTTTGAACTTCTTCCATAAGATTCCAAATGCACTGATTCATGGGGATTTGTAAAGTTCCTACAACATTAAAAAAAGTTCACCCTGACTCAAGAATTGTTTTACATCAGGATAATTTAAAACTTCTGCTCCTTCATCTGTATGATTTCTCAGAGCCAGAAAGAAACACTTTCACAACAGATTTGTCTGCCTTGTGCACTGAGGGATACAGCAGCAAACACTCACTGCCTAGAAGTCAAGAAATCTAATTATCTAATATTATAAAGGCTCTGCTTTTGTCTTCCAACACCTAAATGGGGATAAAATGCTGGTCTTGGAAAGAATAGGTCACTGATTCTCATATTGTAATGAGTATCAGTGAAAAACAACCACTGGACGCATTCAAACACAAACTGAATTTCACTACTACGGCTGTAGATTTTTTATTCACTGCACACTCTCATATTTTGAGATTTTCAGCAGCCTGAGTATATCTTTTTCCTCAAGTATCCCCTCCATTCCCCTAATGCTGCTTCTCTAACAACCAACACCATGGCACCAATACTGATTATAGTTTAAAACTGCTCCTGTTTTCTTACTTCAGGGGTATTTCCAGCCTGATCCTCACTTTGGAAAAGCAGATGTGAATCTGTGTAAATTAATAAATGGCAATAGTGATGATTACAGAAATGTGTTATGAGCTATTCTCAGCTGCTCCCAGACACATGGAGTGGTTGTTACATTTTCTATTCCATGGCAAACATAAAGGAAATAAATAAAACAGTGGTTCTCAATTTGTTGTCCACAGATTCACTGGAGTAATTCCCACATAAAGCAGTGAAGCCTACGGTCACTGAGTGCAAATTCAATACACAAGAGCCCACATGTTCCAGTGGAAATTTTTTTTGGTAGCCCACAAACAAAAAAAGGATGAAAACCACTGAGGACTGAAGCACATACAAATAGAGCATTAGATCTCTCACATACGTCCTCCCAGGGAAAAACTCCCACAGAAAGCACCAGGAATTAAATCTATAGAAAAGTAATACAGCTCTGTGGAATTTTCTCTGAAGGCTTATAGAATTTAGTACAGCAGGGAGTCCTTTTCAGAGTCCTTTTTTTTTCAGACAACTCACAGAAGGATATAATTCTAATGAATGGGATTTAAAAAAAAGTAATAGATCAACAATAATCTTCTATTAAATTATTTCCCATAGAAGTATTGACAGCAATAGCTATTAACATTATTTTATAAAACTGGAGAGATATATTGATTAGTGAAGCCATTCTGTCCTGACACAGAGAACTCAGGCAATTTATGTTAATATTCATTGTTAGGCAAAGAGTTTGTTCTTTTTCTTTTTTTTTTTTTTTAAAGATCTGGAGTCCCATGAACAATTACTTTAATTAAAATAAGAGACTTATTTTATCTGCTCTCCTTGACAAGAACTGTGCCTCACGCTACCTGGCAAATCCACTACTGCCACCATGTAAATACTTCTCATGGATTTTTTGTGATTTAAGATGCAATTTCGCCAGGGGATTCCCAGCTCTTGGATTCTGCCTGAGCAGCCCCAGGTCACCCAGGAGGAGCAGCCAGTGCAGCAGAGCTGGGCTGGCTCAGGGATGGAGAAAGGATTGCTCTCCTGGCAGTGACAAGCCTGGGGACAGCAGAGCTCCTTGCACAGGGAGTGAGGCAGGGCAGCCAAACTGTAAAAGGAGAGGGAATCATGGAATTACAGAACCATTTAGGTTGGAAAAGCCCTGTAAGAGCACCGAGTCCAACTCTGCCAGCACTGCCAAGGCCACCACTGCCCCGTGTCCCCAGGTGCCAAGTCCACAGGGATTTTAAATCCCTGCAGGGATGGAGACTCCAGCACTGCTCTGGGCAGCTGTGCCAGGCCTGGACAAACTTTTGGGTGAAGCAATTTTTCCCAATATCCAACCCAAACCTCCCCTGGCACAGCTTGAGGCCATTTCCTCTTGTCCTGGCCCTTGTTCCCAGGTAGAGGAGCCCAACCCCACCTGGCTGCCCCTCCTGACAGGTTTGCTTGTCCTAAGGAGTGGGTGACAATGGAAAGGGGAAAAAGAGATGAGGACACAGGCTTTGGAAATTCCTCCTGTCCTAGCTTTCTTGGGGAGGAAAAAAAAATGTAGCAAAACCAGCTTTGTAGTGCAGAGGTTTGTGAACTGATTAAAATATCCTGCAGAAAATATTGAGTCTATTTGGGTTTGATGACTTTCTCTAGATCCTAATTAGTTTTACCATAGATTCATCTCTAATCTTTCCTGCAGTGAGGTGGCAAAGTAAGATTTGCAAGGATCTATCAGAAAAAAGCAAAAAGCCAGAGAAGCAAAAGCCGTTTCTTCCTTTGATGATGCAATTATCTGGAAAGATTTTTTTCTTTTTACATTTTATTTCTTGTTGTCTCCTCAAGTGTCCTTCATTTTGTCTTCTTTTCCCTCATTTACCTGAATATTGGCTGAATATAGGGAAGCAAAATACCGAATTCTACCAAATTTGGGGAGTCAACCTCACAGGAGCCTGATTTTTTTTCCCCCCAAAGGAAAATGTGCTCTGCATGCTACATCCTTGCCCCACTGAAGTCAGTGGCAAAATTCCTAATGCCTTACTCCTCTGGGAGCAGGATTTGGCCAGGCAGGGATGGACAGTAGCTAAGCCACCACCTCCCATCCCTGGAGATTTTCCCAAGGCAGCAGTAATCAAAATAATTCATTTGCAGTTCTAAGCCTTTGATGCATGACTGCTGAGAAAGAAGATTTGTGAAAGCTGTGACAAACTTACACCTCAGCTTTCAGAAAAGGAGAAAAAAATCTGTTACTGGAAAATTTGCCAATTTTTCCCCTCTAGCCCTTAATGCAGAGCAATCCATTTGACCATATAATTATTACTTAAAGGAAAGGAGTTGGTAAAAGAAGCATAATTTATGAGGGTGAACAAGGAAACAGATGAGATATATGGAAGAAATATTAGAAGAAAAATACAAAAATAAGAGAAACAATGCTGTGTAATGCTGTCAGACCTAAATCAAAGTCAGAAAGGAAAAATGAGATGCTCGTGTACACAGATTATGCCACCACCAGTTTTTGCTGGAGAAGGAAGAACCTTGGCAATCAAGATTATCTGATAATTACCTTTCTTAATGCATTAAATTCACTCAGCTTCACCTTCAGGCACTAGCTGAAGAAAATAATGACACACATCCTCATGGTTAATGGTTAAACCCTATTTCCAAGAAATCTATTACATGTGGTGTCACCTAGAAAGCCACACAATAAAGCATTTTTGAAAGAAGCACTGATAGAAAAGGATGGGGTTTGGAAACATAAATAGCAGTTGCTTGCATCAAAACATTTTAACGTGCAGGCTTTAGTAACACTAATGAAAGTTTGATTGTCTTTGTTAATTAGCTCCCCGCCCTCCTTTGTCAGCTGCAGAACAACCCTTCTCCTGCCAGCATCTCAGGATGCATTAGACATCATTAAGCATAATTTTTAAATGAACATTTCATTTAAAAGAGATTAATTTTCAAAGTATGGCAGTGCTTGAAAACTAATCTGTACAATGATACAGCTTGATACCTCCATCTCCTAATTCCCCAATATTTATGGGCAGATCAGTCCACGTGCTGCTAATGAGGTTTGGAGAGTCTATTTGATAATCTACTGCCTCACAAAGGGACTTTGCCAAGTGGCCAACCCCCTTCCCATAGGATGTGCAAACTTGCCCTGGGCTAGCAGAGAGCCAAACACATCATCCACCCAGCCATACAAGCTCTGGAAAGAATAAATTTAACCTGAATCTGCTTTTCATCCCTTCCTGCACAGGAGGACGTGTACCTCACAGGCAGCATCTCCAAGGTGAAGCCCTGGTGGGATGACCCCCATCTCAGGGGACCAGATGCTCCATCCAGCACATTCCCCACGGTGCAGACTCACCCCCCCAAAGACCCTATCCTCTGCTATTCCAAAAGGAGTGATGGAATTTCACCTAAAAATGCTTTGCAGGGAGTTATTGGGTTGTTCTGGGTGTTGGAATTAGTCACACAGGACACCACCAGGAACCAGAATCCTCTGTGGTTCATTGCCATCATCATGGCATCAGCATGGGAGAAGAGAAATGGACCAGAGCTGCTCTGTAAATACAAAATGAAACATCATTTTTTGGTGAAATTTGGTTGGTCTTACAGAAACTGACCAGTTTTTTTCTTATGAATAATTGGTTGCTGAAGAAATGGTCATTTCTAGCCAAGAACAAATGAGATGTCTGCAGCATGCTCAAAACCTGGGACATGGTTCTTCCCAAGTGGATGCCCTTTATCTCACACTGAGTTTCCTTTAAAGTGTAAACTAAAACTTTCTGAGACAAAAAGACCAAGAAATTTTAGGCACTTCTTCTAAAATGGTCTGTGGACTCTGCTCCAGCTGCTCCACTGAAACATGGAGAAGGAAACCTCTCAGTCACATCATGGAACTGCTTTAATGGTGCATAATGAAATGGAATTTGTTACAGGATTTGGGAAAAGAAATTAGAGCTTACCAGGACAGCTGATTTTCTCCTGTGCTAATATAACTCTGGTGACTCCCACGGGACTCCTGCCTGTCATGGACCTTAATTTAAGCCAACTCTTCAGCAATGTGTGTGAGTAAAGACAGAAATTTAATAACTTTGCTGAAGTCTCAGGAGTTGATGAGATTTCAGCATTATCTTTGGGCACAATAAATACTAAAATGGAAGCTGAATTGGTTTTCACTTGCTATCATTTGAAAGCGTTCTTGTTTTTTTTTTTCTATGTGGATTGCTTAATTAGAAATACAGGTGCATTCACTGAGCTGTATTTCATTGCTCAACTTAAAAAGTAATTTTTAAACTACTGATACAAAGCAAAACAAATACTTGCTGTTTAATTGGTTTTACTAAAAGTCATTTTAAATGAGTCATTTTTTAAATTAATTAATTTTAATTATACAGTGCAAATATTTATCTGTTAAGTGAGGACTCATAAAATGAACATGTGGAAGGTGTCACTACAAGGATGAAATGGGCAGCTTCTGTGTCAGCTACTAATGATTGGCCGTTATAAATAAGATTTTTCCTTCCGTTGTATGACATTATTTTTTGTATTTTTTGTACAGACTAACCACTAAAGCACTTCATGTATGACTCAGAGAGTAATTTTATTCTATCAAAGTCAGGGCTACAATGGACTTCTCCAGGACCAACACCTACACAGTCTCCAGTGCCCTGAGCAGTGGAGGTGGCAGTGCTGCAGAGCCGTGCCCCAGACATTTTGTGCTGCACTTGGCAGAGCACGGCTCAGCCCAGGAGAGGCTGTTCTCAGTGATGCTGTGAGCTCTGCTCAGGGAATGCCCCAGCAGCTCTCCTCGAGCTCTCATGGGTCGTGCTGGACACCAAAAGCCATTTTGATCACCCACTGCCTGCACCTGATCACATATTATCTGCAGATGTCACGGCATTATTCCTCTCCTGTGCAGGACTCATGGAAAAGGCTGTCAGGTCGGTCCTTCAGCTCTCCCAGGTAAAACAGCCTCATTTAAACCCTGATTCTCTGCACGTTGGTTACTTAAGCAGATTCCCTGGAGTTTACTGCAGGAGAAAAGCAACCCAGATTTGGTCATTAAATTTAGATTCTTTTTGCTCATCTTATTCACACAGTCAAAAAAAGGTATTTGTATCATTTTGCTTTTCAATGGATGGAATAAAATTAGCTGCATAACAAGTGTCCTTGATCATGAATTATATAAAGCAATGCATTTATTTGGAATTCCAAATACACAAAAGAATTAAAGACGGTAAATGAGAAAATACACCTGCCAAAAGAAGAAAGGAGCCAATTTTCCATGCATAGTACAGATGATATTCCTAAAATGGCTGGAGCAGTCTGAAAATGTTATGCTAAGGGACATATCCTGACAGTCTGTCTGACAGATGCACCTTAATTGTTGACTGACTGACAATTTAGGTACCTGCACTGGGCTCTGTGAGCAAGGCCAGGTGGGTTCATCTCATGGAACTGCTTCATGTTCAATGCAATTGATGGAAACCCTGCAGAATCACAGAGAGAACCCACTCTGTCCCATGTCTGCATTCCCATCTTCCCAACAGCTACATCCACAAGGGAACTGTGCCTCTGGGCAGAAATCCAGTCCACGAAAGTTCAGCATAAGGATGGTCATGCTTGAGGTGAGAGCAGAGGTTCACCTCAGGGTCATCTCTGTTCTAGAGTGGCCAGACCAGTGTTCCAGTAAATATCTGGAAACAGAAGATTTTTTGAGCACAAGGTTGGTTTTATGGATTTATTAATCCCTCATTGGCTCTCCTTTCCTGAGAAAATGCATTTCTGTCTCTTTGAGGCTATAGGAAGCAATATGAACCTTCAGGTGCCATTCTGCACCTTAGATCCAGATCTCAGAATGAGAATCATTCAGGTTGGAAAAGGATCATCAAGTCCAACAGTCAACCCAGCACCACCACTATGGTCACAACTAAGCCATGTCCTTAAGAGCCCTATCCACACGTTTTTTAAACACTTCCAGGGATGGTGACTCCACCATTTCCTCTTCCAGGTTTTCCAGGTCTCCTCATCTCCAACAGTGCTCATCCATCGATGAGCAACAGCAATCCTCTGCTTTTCCAATCCAGTCTAGGGAAAAAGAGATGGCCCTGTGAGGCAGGCATTGAGGGCAGTCACACTGGAAAAAGAAACACAAGAAAAAGTCTTTTTCGCACAAGAAAAAGTCCCCTCCAGCAGACAGCTTGAGAGGACTCTGTCTTTGGTCCCAGTACTGCAGGTGGGTACCCACTGCTCACCAGCTCAGACAAAATCTCCTCCCTGCTGAGCACCCCACACCAGCAGGGCAGGTGGAGACCCTCAGGTTTTGGTGCCCATGCCCTATGATCCGTGGCCATTTTAAATGACACCATCAATGGCTACCAAAAAAACCCAAATGCAAAACAAAGGACCCAGTCCTGGCTCTATGGTTAAGGACCCGGAGCAATTCCAAATGATGTAAGGATATATCAAATTAATTTAAGTTCCTTCCAGGTCAGACAGTCCTGGGCAGCCAACTGGACCTGGTTCAGTCTGAGACCCTGGGCAGAATGGATTCCAGCCAATATTAATAATTGCTTTACTAATTGAGGTTCTTTGTTTAGAATCTACAAATTATAATTCAGGGTCTGAGGCATCTGCCCTTCCCTTTTACAAAAAACTAAAGCACCTGGATGACAGTATTAGTTTTTTTCAGCTCTTGTTGAGCATAACAGTTTTGAGATCTTGAAGTTGGTAACATGCTTATTTCACATAGTTTGGTGTTTTCCTTGCTTCCTTTGATCCTTTGGAAATGACTGGAACCATGAATATCCTCTGGGTGACCACCTTTGACCAAAGGGAATCATTGTTCAGCCATACAACCAATTTTATCTGCATTAAAATGAAGAAAGAGAACTCACGCCACCATTTTTCCACTTTATTTGTGAAATAATGTGAAAGCCCAGACCAACTCAGAATTATGCAAAATACCAGGACACGAAGTGTCTAATTACATTCTGACTTTACTGCTTTCTAACACCCTAAGTCAAAGCAGGTGAACTATGAAGAGCATGAAATAATTGCAATCATTATCACATAAAATGCACTGTATATGATTTTAGAGTGGTTTTGGGCTAAATCTATCTTTAGCTTAGCCTCATGGTATAAAGTCCCATTTGTGCTAATAATTCCAAACCCCAGTTCAGGGGAGTGCAACAGAGCTTGATGAAAGCCATATTTGAGGGGTGACCAGACTATTTAATTCCTCTGGTGCATGAGAAATTCCTCTGACAAAGAAATCTTGGCTATTATTCTGTTGATGTTACCTCTGGCAGAGCCTCATGGAAGTGGTGAAAATGGAATCAACCTCTCAAGATCTGGGCTCCGCATAGCTGAATTTCCATGATTATATGCCAAGATAGAGAACTTTAACTGCTAATATCTATGCAGTATTTTATGAGATCTGCTACAAGCCTGTAGCTATGAGATCTGCTACGAGCCTGCAGTTCAATCCATTTGCTCTTAAAATCAGCTTCTTAAATAATTTTTTAAGAAAACCCTCAGCTCAGCTCAGCTCTTTTATCCTTTATTTATGCTTTGTTTAAAATTAGCAGAGTTGATAAGACTGAGCGAGGCTGCTTTGCACCTCTCGGAAGATGTGTGCACATTAAACATATTGGCAATATTTATTTATTCTGCCATCTGTCCCACCAGCTCCACTTTCTCAACAGTTTGGCCTAGAGAGGGCCAAAAATCACCTGAGCATCATAAACCGAGTCCCCGGCTGTCGGCGTAACACATTGAGCCCACAGCTGCCGTCCTGCTGCCTGATTTAATGAGGCTCCTAAAGTACGCGGACAAGTATTCGGGCTCTGGGTTGCCATGGCGATGGAGCGGCGCTCGGAGCGGGTGTCAGCAGCATCCCGATCAATGGCAAGCAGCTCACGGCCCCTCAGCCCTGCGGCTGCGCCCGGCCGGCTCTGCCCGCCCGGGCACGGGCACGGGCACGGGCATGGGAATGGGCACGGGAATGGGCATGGACATAGACATGGGCACGGGCACGGGCATGGACACGGGCATGGGCACGGGAATGNACGGGCACGGGCACGGGAATGGGAACGGGAATGGGCATGGACATGGGCATGGACACGGGCACGGGCACAGATACGGGCACAGATACGGGCACAGATACGGGCACAGATACGGGCACAGATACGGGCACAGATACGGGCACAGATACGGGCACAGATACGGGCACAGATACGGGCACAGATACGGGCACAGATACGGGCACAGATACGGGCACAGATACGGGCACAGATACGGGCACAGATACGGGCACAGATACGGGCACAGATACGGGCACAGATACGGGCACAGATACGGGCACAGATACGGGCACAGATACGGGCACAGATACGGGCACAGATACGGGCACAGATACGGGCACAGATACGGGCACAGATACGGGCACAGATACGGGCACAGATACGGGCACAGATACGGGCACAGATACGGGCACAGATACGGGCACAGATACGGGCACAGATACGGGCACAGATACGGGCACAGATACGGGCACAGATACGGGCACAGATACGGGCACAGATACGGGCACAGATACGGGCACAGATACGGGCACAGATACGGGCACAGATACGGGCACAGATACGGGCACAGATACGGGCACAGATACGGGCACAGATACGGGCACAGATACGGGCACAGATACGGGCACAGATACGGGCACAGATACGGGCACAGATACGGGCACAGATACGGGCACAGATACGGGCACAGATACGGGCACAGATACGGGCACAGATACGGGCACAGATACGGGCACAGATACGGGCACAGATACGGGCACAGATACGGGCACAGATACGGGCACAGATACGGGCACAGATACGGGCACAGATACGGGCACAGATACGGGCACAGATACGGGCACAGATACGGGCACAGATACGGGCACAGATACGGGCACAGATACGGGCACAGATACGGGCACAGATACGGGCACAGATACGGGCACAGATACGGGCACAGATACGGGCACAGATACGGGCACAGATACGGGCACAGATACGGGCACAGATACGGGCACAGATACGGGCACAGATACGGGCACAGATACGGGCACAGATACGGGCACAGATACGGGCACAGATACGGGCACAGATACGGGCACAGATACGGGCACAGATACGGGCACAGATACGGGCACAGATACGGGCACAGATACGGGCACAGATACGGGCACAGATACGGGCACAGATACGGGCACAGATACGGGCACAGATACGGGCACAGATACGGGCACAGATACGGGCATGGACACGGGCACGGGCACAGATACGGGCACGGACACAGGACCTGCCCAGGAGCAGTGCTCTGCACGGGATAAACGCGCTGCTGCTGGCTCTGTCGGCTCTCTCTCTGCTTTGCAAACACGGTGCCTCGTGCCCTCTGAACTCCACCACTTCCCCCAGGCTCCAGGAGAGACGCAGAATCACGGCATCAGGGATCATGCTGAGCTGAGAGCTGTAGCACAGGTCCTCTCTCTGTCTCCGGTCTGGTCTGGCCAGGCTCAGCGTGGCTCAGTACCAGAAAGGGACGGGAACGATGGTGTGCCCAAAGATGAATTCTTTAATGATGGGAAATAAACACCCAGGACCCAAAGGTCCTACAACCAAAGACCAGGGGGCGTGGCTACCTCTAGCAAGATATAGAGTTTACCTGAGGGCAGGGGTCCAATGTCAAGAACAGAGCACAGGAATGATCTGATTTGTCAAAGGGTTTGAACCAGCTGAGAGCCAGAACATGAAACATGGCCAAATTTGGCCTGGTGCCATTAGCATCCTGCCTCCCATGGCTTTAGGTTTATACCTGAACTATTATCTATTTCAGTTTGATTGGTTACTCCAGAAAGGGACCCATCAAGACCAGCAAATCCAACTCCTGGCCCTGTGCAGGACACCCCAACAATCCCCTCTGGGCCTGAGAGCATTGTCCAAACTTGGTCAATATTCCCCAGAGGAAAAGGATTCGTCCATGGTTGACTCAAACATCTCTGAATTTCCCATCACTTTTCACAGCATTTACTACAATGGAGCAGCATCTACATTTCTGAGGCCAAATGCTTTTTTACTGAGTCAATTCACCTGTTTTTAGAAAACAAACATTGATGTGCAATCTGTGATTCGTGTAGAAGTTTCCTCACCCAGAAGGAACTGAAAACCAGAGTAGCAATCCAGTGACAAGGACACAACATGTCATGCCAGATAATTCAGCTCAGATTCCCACACGTTTCCACCACAGCAGACAGGGACAGAATTTTTTACATACTTTCAAAGCTAAAATGTTTTAAGTGTATTTTTCCTTCTGCCCAGAAGCATGAAAGGGGTATTTTAGCTATTTATCTGGAACACTCAAACCTGAATGAAAGATTGTCTCAGACACTCATCACGCCCCAAAAACCCCAACAATTAAACATATTTTAATGATCCAAATCTCAATTTGCCACTGTACAGCCTTGTGAGATTATTCTTCCTTGTGAGATCCAAAGGAAACTGTTTCTTGCCCCTTTCCCAGCCCTTCTGACAGGAGCATTCAGACATTATCTTTCAGCCCAGAATATTAAAGCCCAAACAACACCAAATCAGAGGGTTTAGTCGCACATGTTTACATTGCATTGACCATTCAACCTCGCTGGTCCTGAGATGGATCTTAACCATAAAGCAAACAGCTACACTGTGTAACAACCAGAGTGGGTAATCAAGGCCTCTGAACAAAGACAGAGAATTAGAGGGTTTGAAGTTTCTGTGAAAACAGCAAAAGAGGTCATCAAAGTTGGTAAAAACTGACATTTAAGAAAGTATCACGTCAAGTCTCAAAAAATGCTGTAAGTATTTTGTAAGGGTAAGTGGAAAAGCACAAAACCATAATGACAAAAATTCAATCCCTCTGGGATCATCTTAGAAAAAAGCATTCACAGTTCAAGCAAAGAAATTCCCCAAGGAACCAACTCCTCTCCATATGAAAAAGCATCAATAATCAGACCTACTCTTGACATGGCATTTTGTCACTCATCAAATCCTCTGTATCCAGAGAGGGAAACAGATTCCAAAGGAATTCACCTGGGGAGTAGGAATTTCCTTCTGTAAGAACTAATACCATCATTTTTGCTACAGTTCTGAGCAGTTGCTACACTTTTCCAGCTTATGCTGCTCACTGAAACCGAGCAGAGCCCTCAGGAACTGAGCTGCACCAGCGCTGCAGCGGGGACAGCACGGCCCGTGTCACTCCATGGTTTGTCACTCACCGAGGTCAGTCCCAGTGCAAACACAGCAAACACAGCCCACACAGTTTTATTTACAGCTGGAGATTTATTTCATGCCATTTACCACAGCCGCAGGTTTTATCAGGGATGTCTTACAGGCTGGGTTTCCTCATCAAAATGGTGCCATTTTCAAAGACAGAGTGGTGTTTTCTAAACTGCCATGTCCAATTTTCCTGTGGAAGCCACGGTGGCCAAGGGACATCTACAACCTGTAGTATTGCCTCAGCTCAAGGAATTGGTGACTTGTTGACAATCCAAGACATGCTGATCTTCAGAACAAAATCCACTGCTCTGCTGGTGCTTGCTGCCAATCCTTGCAAGTCTTAGCAGTCATGGGAAGAGGAGATTAAGGGCAAAGGCACATCCAAAGTTTCTCCAGTGAGGAGTGAAGCATTTCAGCACTGTGTCACAATGGCAGGTTTCATCCTGGCAGATCTGTCCTTGGCAAGAAGTTACCTCTGCCATGGCATTTCTTCTTGTTCTGTTCAGTCAAATTGGGTCTTATGGCATGTTTGTGATATCTTTGGCTTCCTTTGAGTAACTGGAATTGATGAAGTTAGAAAAGTGAATCTACAACTCACTTGGAAATGGTGCTGAGGGCTGGTAATATCCTACGCTGTGACCAGGCAGGCTTCAGTGGTCAATCATGAAATGCTACAGCTCATGCAAAACATCCTCCCACTGTTTGCACAGGACCTGGCCTCACCAAGCAAAGCCAAGACTAGAAGATCAGTAACAACCTCCTCACCTAACCAGATACTCAGACTCTTCTGATTGGCAAACCTCTCAAAACTGTGTTTGCTTTACCTGACTCTTTGCATGGCATTTTCATGATGGTCAATCCTCATTTAAACAAGCAATAAAACTAATGGCACCGACCATTTCCTGTCACTGCAAAGGCAAAACATCTGTTTTATTGAACTCAGAGGGACTTGGCTCGTGGTTCAGAGCACACATGAAGGAAAAGGTAGCACATTCCTAACAAAAACTGACTCAGCTGCCCAAGGGCAGAAAAATGAACTAATGCTGTGTTATCTGAGACATTCACTTTACTACAGGAGCAGATGGGTAGGTGGAAAAGCACTCTGGACTGATCTGCTCATTGCCTTTCATACTGCACTAGGAGATTTTCCTTCCATGAGGAACCCCTCACCAGACTTCAACTTCTCAGACTGACCAGCCCAGAGCAGCCACTCTGACAGCAGCAGAAACCTCCTGTAACAGAGCACTGGGATGAACAAGTTAATCACAGCCGTGCCTGAAAACCTAAGGCTGGTGTCTCCACTAAGGCAGATAACTGCCTTAAAACTTGGTAATGTAATCCTACTCACTTATTTCTGCAGTGGTGATTTCCACACAAAGCGTTTCTCTAAAGCTGAGTAGTCCAGAAAACTCTAGCTTGGGATTTTTTATTGGGTCTTTCTATTTTATGGAATATACAGTAACTTTAAAAAAAAAGTTTTTAAATGTTTGAGATCGAGTTTATTCTTACAATATACAGACTCCAGATTTGTAGTAGTAAATGAGAGCTCTGTTCCATCTTCTGCACAAAGACACAATTCTGACTTCTCTCCCAACTTGGATATTAAAAGTTAACTTCAAATCCCTTCATGAAATGGATGTTTATTCTGGGGGTTTTTATTTGCAGTTTTTGGCAGAGTGTGATTTGCTTTATATTTACTTTTCCCCACCATAGCTATAATTTCCCCTTTCAGGATAGTGAAGTGTCCTCTAATTGGCTTTTATTTTGCTTCATATACTCTTTGCACCTCATAACAGAGCTTTGAAGAGCTCCCACTCTGGTGAGAGAATTCCTACAGAGGCTGTACTTGCTGTAAAATATGATGACATTAGTTAAGCGATACGATTCTCCGAACACATATCCCTGACATCAGCCTCCAGGAGTCTGTATTACAGGGAAGCAGCAGTCCATAATAAGTCCATATACAACAGGGAGTGATGTGATCAGAGCATGTCCTACTGAAACACTTGTTCTTATGAAGTCCATGAATATTGCTTTTAAGTGTAAAAAAGAGTAATCTATTCTGGAAAGACACTTATGAACAGAAAGGGGGAAAGAATACTCTCTGATCTCTTGAGCCGAGCTCTCAAGACATCAATGACTATGCACTCATTTATAATCTCCACTAATTTACTGGCTGCCCTAGAGACACACTTTGATCTTTGGGAAGATCTACTGTATCTCTCTGCTTTGCAACAGGCAATAAAAACTGTAACCCTTATAATAAAGTGGTCTAAATAATGTAGTCATATCATCTAGCCCCCAATTCATCAAGGAAGATGCCACCTTGCACTCCACATTCTTGGCATAAATATTCATCACCAGCATGGGAAGGCTTGGCTGTGCACAACAAGTTTTGTAGTAGTTGTCCTTTCTCTGCAAGTACATTTGCTGTGTGAAAGTCTGCATAATTAATGTCAAGGATCACTGCTACACTTTGAGCTGAGGATGGGAAGCAAATGCAGTTTACTTCCCAAAGCTGGCTGGTTGGTTGGTCAGATTGCTGTCATTAGAGGCTGTGGTTATTCAGGTTTATTAATCTGGGTGCACATGGCAGCACCTCACAACCTGGCAGCACAGGGATCTGTTCTGCAGGAGGTTTTGCAGGGGGAGGAAAGCCATGGAAACCTCAGCCCAGGGGCTGCAGGTGCAGAGCTGTGCTGGCAAAGGGAAGCAGGCACCACGGGAGAGATGAGGAGCAGCACTGCTGCACGTCCAGCCCTGAAGCACTCCTGCTCCTCCACGTGCAGCTCTAGAGCTCCAGCAGCAGCACTCCTCCTTGCCACGGCACTCTGAGACAGGCAAGAGAGCTCTTCCTGCTCTCTGGGGTTCACTTCAAATGTCCTCCTGCACACCCAGGCTCAGCCCTCTCCTTCTCTCACTTGTCCTCTGCTCTCTCCTTTCTTTGGCGTTCAGCCCCACTCTTGCTGAGAGCACCACAGAGCCACAGAGCTGCCACACTGCTGCCACGGTGCCACCCACCCTGTCTGTGGGTCACCTCCTTCCCTCCACATCCCTACAGTTTATTTTTTTCATTGAAGCCCAGCCCAGTGTCCAGCAATCACCAGAAATCACTTCTCCTACAGAAAAGCCTCATCATGCACCTGCTATGCAGTGCAGCTCCTCTGAAAGGAGCAGAAATATTCCTCTGAAGCTTCTGCTCTTGCCAGTGGAAGTGGGATGCTCTGCACTGCTGCAAAAAGCAAGTTCAGAAAACCCAACTAAAAGTCAGAAAAAAAGCAAGGCCCCAGAGCCAACAGACATTTTTTAATATTTTGGCCTAAATAATGAATAAGGCTCCCAAGAAAACACTCTTAGGATTAGCCAAGATTATGAATGTTTCAAGACTGTAAAACAATAAAAATCACAGCCAAATTTAACAGCATTATTTAGCATATGGTACAGATAGAGAAAGAATAATAAAATAATTCAAAGAGTTAAAAGTTCCCCATTATAGCTTCTGAATCTGTAGATCCTTTGTACAATTTCTTCATAATGACAGAAAGCAAATCCAGCTATTGGGGCTACATGAAATCCCATGAGAGGCATTTTTCTTAATTGTGTATCTAAATTTCATTTTGCTGGAATAAAATGGACTTAATGCTTTCTGCAGTTACAGGAGTAAGGCATAAAGCACCACCAAGAATCCCAGATCTCCTGTGAACTCACTTTCTGTCACCCAGGGCAACTCTGGAAGAGAGATCCAACACAGAGCAGGATTAATGACAGCACGTTTGTGCCAGCTTGGCTTTGTCATGTCAGGATCAGCTTCCCATCCTGGGGTACCTGCCTGGGAATCATGCCCTTAAACAGCACAGTGCATCCACACAATCTCTTGGTGGGATGCCTCCAACTATAGCTGGTGCTGAAATGGAGAGGGAATTGCCCCCTTGCAAAATGGAGGGGAAAAGCAGATTTGCTGCTGACTTTGCCGAGGTCCCTCTGTAACAACACAGGTGTCACACAGGTGTCACACAGGAGGGGGTCTGTTCCCTGTGAGGCAGCACCTCCTCAGTGTCAGCAATGAAATAACAGCTCCAGATGCCTCCAGCCCTGCCCACCCCTGGTGATCCACGGATGTGAGAGGCAGCACGGCATGGGAAATGACAGAACACACATCTGGATGCCAAAAAGCATTTACTGCAGCACCTGCTCTGGGAATTGTCTTCCCCACTGAGTAGCCAGATACAAAAGGCTGGAAATGTTACCATGGGATAGGCAGATCCAAGAGCAGGTTAAAAGTTGACAAAAAGAGAAGAAACATAGTGGTATTTGGATAAAGAGAATTAAATACACCTCCTGTCCCCAGACAGACCCAAGTCCCTGAGGGAGTAAACCAGAGAGAACTGGATTTTCACATGTAACCAAAGCCAAGAGGACACAACACCAAGAGGCCTCAGCATGGAGCCCACTGCTCACCTGGAGCTTGGCTGCAGGGAATGGGGAGACTCTGGCACAAGTGAGGTGCACAGAACAGCTCCCACAGTCACACAGGAGAGGAAACAGGAATGCTTTTTCTGGTGGAAAGGGCAGATGCAAAGGCCTAGTGTGACTTCTCCATGGGCTTTCTGCTTTCTTTAAAGTGCCTGTAACCAAAATTAATGACCAAATGGGCAAAGCTAATCACTCACAGTGGTTTCAATACATGAGCTACTCATACCCAGTACAATTTTACCTGACATGTATTCTGAACCTTCCATCCCAAGAATGTACATGTTCTTTGCAAAACTGCAACATGAAAATGGGACCCAAACCTCTAAATTTCTTAGAATTAATGATTAATACTCCCCAGAAGCCAGTCCTAAACCAAACACAATGACATAGAGTCATTTTCTCAAACAGAAACAGAAATGCCCTGTAAAGTCTCTTCACAGTAACAGACTGAGGGGAAGGAGGAACCCAGTGTGCTCAGTTAACAAGGAGGGAATATGCAACTGGGCAACATTTAGTTTTCACTACAAGAGGAATGTGTATATAAGCTCCAGAAGAGGCACAGGGGGTATTATTCCTGCATGTCAGTTCAGTGAGATACTTCTGTCCCAAAATGGCACCCATGGCCATCGAGCAGACACCCTGGCCATCACAGGTGTCAGTTTTCCCAGCAGCACAGCAGTATGGAATGTTCATATCCTGGAAATGGGAGCACAGGGCTTGGCCAGAGCTCAGCTGAGCCATGGCTGAGAGGAGCAAGACAGAAGGAAAAGGGCAGAGGGTGTATTTGAACCAGAGAACTGGGGTAGGAAGGGGAGCAAGGACCCTGCAGAGTCTGTGTGGCTCCCTGCTGACCACGGGGTGGAAAAGGAAGAGATTTTCTGTTGCTGTTGGGCAGACTCCCTGTCCCCATTCCTGGTGGCCATACCTGCCATGCTTCCCTCCAGGATGATGTTTGGCTCAGCAGCAGGAGCTGCTCTGGCTGTGCAGGGGTTTTGCTGTAGCAAAAGGCCACGGCCATTTCACTTCATCACCTGCTCCAGGCAGCTGCCTCATTTCCCTGAGCCTGGAGGGGAACTGAACTCGGTGTCATTGTCAAGATGCCATTAAAAAAATGCATTCAATACCAAAAGACTTTTCAGTCTGATCAGCCTGACAGACAGTAGATGCTCCATGGCTTTAGCTGCCCTGCTAGAAAGCCAGACAAATGATGGTCAAATAAGTGAAGTACTACGGATTGCACTAATGAAACATAGGAGAACTTTGTCCTGTAATTTGCCATGGATAAATGAGCTAATTTTTTTCCATTCATACAACATTTTTGTCAGCCATTCTTTTTGGAAAGGCTGAATCTCTGTGACTGAGGTGAAAAAGCTGAAATTAACTCATGGTATATAAGATTTATAGAAGTATCTATATAACAAGGTGGCTTTCCAGTAAGATGCTCAGACTCAAACATTTACTAATATTTTTTATTTTTCTATTATTTTTCTAGATAGTCTTATTTTTTAGGGGGAAAACATAGAAGTGAAGAGCAAAGCCAATGCTGTTCATGTCCTGGAGTGAGCACACACATGGGAGAGCACAGCTCACTTCTCTTTCCTGCAGCTCCAGGGCCCCCCTGGCCTCACTTTTCTGCCCAAAGCCATTCCTTCCCCCAGAGTATTTCAATGCTATTGGGATCTCTTTCTCAGCTTTGCAAAAACTACTCAAACACTGTTTGGAGGGGTATTTTAAGAGTTTCAGTTTTTGGTTTTCATTGTATTAAATTTGCATTTTCCCTGTTAAAAGTTTTCTATTTCTGCCTTGCTGCACTATGGCCTTGTTTTGGAATTTCAGACATCTCTGGTGTGAAAATGAAAACTCCACTTTAACTGGGAGAGAAGAACCAAATGCCATTTGCTGGAACAGGTTTCACACCAAAAAGGGAGCATGGAACATGCTTCTTCTCCATAATTACCATGGAATTTGTGCACAAGGAGTTGGACACAATCAACAAAAATATGAAAAAGAAGAAATGTGTGTTAATGAAATATCATGTATTTGGAATTCATACAGAGATCATGAGAGCTCACAGGAAGAACACACAGCAAACTGCAGCTGCAATCATGCCACAATTTTAGCAGAAATGGCCCCATCACTGAGCAAAATGTCATAGTATAAAGTGATAATGTATTGAATTAAAAAAACTTTTTGGAAAACGATACTAGAGGGTCTTTTCCTAAATGGATGGTCATGTTTAATTAGGTTTAAGAGCAAATATGGCAAGGGATCCTCACACAACAGAGCAGACTGCTGTTAACTTTGGCTGCTTCCTGAATTTTCAATGAGATCTCTACTATAAAAATCATTTTGCCATTGCAAACATTAAGGAAAAATTGCCTTCCTGATCAAAGAATGCCACCTTTTGGAACATCCCAATCCCACAGAACACAGGTACTGCATCAAGGTGGTTCTGAACACCACATTCACGGATTAAGCTTTTTTTCCTGTTGGAGGAGCATGCAGTGCAGGTTAGAACCAGAGGTCACTTTATGTCCCTCACTCATGAACTGTTATAGAGGCAGACCAATAATCACTCCTATGTAGCCTCTGCCAGCCATGGCTGCCCCAAGCCACTTGTTTGTGCCATTTGCTTTTCCTGACCAATTTTATAATTCCTATCTAACTATACTGACTCCTCAGCATGGCATTGAGCTTCATTTCCAAAGCAGCAGCCAGGAAAAGTTAATGATCCAAAAATGATGCTATTTTAAGCTCATGGTGGGCCAACCAATCCCTTCCACCCATGGAGTGAAGGGTTTTGCCTCTCAGCCCCATGGGGACACGAAGCTTGAAGGCTGCAGCATTTGTAGCAGTTCTGACCTCTCAGGATCATTGAATGTAGGTGGTAGCCCAGATTTCCCCTTCTCTCCCTCCACTTTCCATTACAGAAGAGATGGCAGCTTCCTTCTAGTCCAGGACAAGATATTTCCCTGTGGATCAAGGGCTCAAGAAGAGGGGAGCATGGCAAGGGAAGTGCTGGCAGTTGCCTCTGGCCTTTACGAGGGTGAAAGTGACTGACAGATAAGCCAGGACTAAATCTCTGAAGATAGATCTTGGGGCTCTGACCTTTAAACAATACCAAATCCCACAGAAAAAAAAAAAAAAAATTCAAGGCTTAAACTTCTGAGGAGCTCCTTAGACCATTTCAGATCCAGGGGTCCAGTTTTAGAGCAATTCTTTTCAGCACTATTTTGTTTCTGTTGGGAAAAGGAAAAAAAAAAACAACCAGACATTACTTTTAGACAGACAGGAATAGGAAAGCAATATAGCTACATTCTAGCAGCTGGAAAAATTATGCCTAGAATTAACCAATCTAAGTGGACAGCATAAAGCAGGGCTGTTCTTTCTGATTTGGTTTTTTGTGGGTTTTTTTTTTGAAATGCCATAAATACAGCTTTTATTACAGCCCCACATTCCACCTCGAGCAATGGATGTCCAACTGCATCTCCTAAAAGGCATTGCATTTTAAGAAAGACAAGAACACATTAACAATGGAATTAAGCAACTAGCACTATTTGTTACCCCTGATTTTTGAATTCCCATTGGCTTTTCTTATTTTCTCTCCCTTCTCTCCACAGAACAAGATAATTAGACAGAAGCAAAGAAGATGTACAGAGCTAGAAAACAGAAGAGCCTGACATGTGTAGTGCATGCTGTCAGCCATATGGCATTCTATATATATTGTTACAGATGAAAATTGTACCACACACTGCGCTGTACATTAACTGGAATGGTATACAGTAATTCACGGGCAGAAACCGATACTATCTGCTGTGCTGGCTAATAGATTTTTGAAGTTTTCTCCATAGCATTTTATTTTAAATGACAGTGTTTTCTATTAATGGGTGGGCACTGTCAGTTTGTTGACCCCGGTCGGGAAGGACGTCTTTTTGTTCCGATGGCAGCCATCATTTCTGTGAAGTGATGCATGTAAAAAAGCCAGGAAATGCAATTCACCTCACACGCGGCTGTCACTCAATCTGACATCTACATGTTGGAGTATTTTCTCAAAGTTTTCTCCATGTGACCTGCAAGTTAAAGATCAGGGAGGTTACCTTCATCCAGCCCATCCATGTGTCAATCACCCCCACCTAAAAATGAAAGTTACAAATAAACTGCAGCTCTATTTATACTCTGCTGCCTGTCCCATCTTTTCCACGTCAATCTCGCCGTCTCTCATTACAGCTACATCACGCTGCCCCCCTTCCTGCTTTGTGTATCCCAGATTAAGTGTCTTTGTTTTTCTGCCTCTGTCCTTCTGAGCATATAAAGCCCTTAATGCCTTGGCTCTCTTTTTTACCCTGTAAAACTTTCAAAGGAAACTTAGAAACATATTAGTGGTCTTTTTAAATCAGTGCATTGGCTACAAATCAAACAAAAACTCCCTCCTCCATGCAGACGCACAAGGGAAGTAAATACAACTCCGAAGCTGAAGTGTCCTGAGGAGAGTAGGGTTAGATGGGATATTGGGAAGGAATTGTTCCCTGTGAGGATGGTGAGGCCCTGGCACAGGTTGCCCAGAAAAGCTGTGCCTGCCCCTGGACCCCTGGAAGTGTCCAAGGCTGGATGGGGTTTGGAGCACCCTGGGATAGTGGAAGGTGTCCCTGCCATGGCAGGAGGTGGAATGAGATGAGTTTTAAGGCTCCTTCCCACCCAAAGCATTCTGTGATTCTAGGATTTCATTCTTTCTGTGCTGGCTGGTGGAGCACGCTGAGGGAAAGCTCAAAGGCAGAGCCAGGGACCTGGGTGTGTTTTCCAAAGTCCTTGGTGTTATCACTGGCACTGCCCAGTAGAGATGAGGGGTTTTATACGTGCTGAAAATTGAGTTGAACAGAATTACACTAAGGAAAAGAAAATATTACCAAAACCAAAAAATATTACTGCAAATCACCTGTCCCAGTATTCAACCTCCTTCCTGTCCTTAGAAAAATGCTTCATAAAATCCTGACCTCTTCCTAATTAACAGAGGCAACTCTGTACCCAGCCCCTGAACACTGAACAGAAGAATAAGCTGGAAACCGCCCAAGAAATCTTTACTTACTTCAGCTAGAATAAAACTTCATGGGAAGACAAGAGGACTCTCCTTCAAATCCAGTGGCTTGGGATCAAACTCCTTCTACTGCCCAAGGAGATAAACTAATCTGAAATGCCCACAAAAACACAGAGGGAAGATTTGGGGACAGCTTCCTCTCAATTACCGAGCAGGACCGTACAATTCCTTATTTTACTTATGTTTTGTTGCCAAAAATCTAGTCTGGGTTTCAAGCACTTCATTTGTTTCACTGTTAAATCTCAGTTCCCATTGGAAGATAAGGTGAATCAGGGCAAGGTAGACAAATTCAGAGCCTCATCTCTATGCAGGCAGCAAATTTACTCACAACAGTCTTCAAACGTGGTACACGGGGGTTTCAAACCTTGGCCATATCCAGGGAATCCGGAGGTGAAAGAGTATTTTCTGCCTGTCTTCAAAGGAGTGTATTTCCAAGCACCATCCTTTGGGAAGTGCCTTATCTGGCAGGCAAAAATAGCTATTGCAGTGCAAAGAGCAGAAAATGAAGCAAATTAGCTCCATATTTTTGGCTGGAAATGTTGTACCAGGTAGTCCCTCTCACAGTCCTTCTCTGCTGCACCATCAATATTTGAGTACTGCCTACAAAGAGGAACTGGCTTCAGAGAAAACATGCACGGAAAATACATGGAAATGTCTCTATATATCCAAATATATCTCTAAATATCTCAGCAGTTGGGTTATTTTTCTTAGTGGTGGGGAAAGATAATTCCAGACTTTGCAGGCAGAAGAGGGGCTTGAACCTAGGTCTGCTTCATGCTTCCATTCTAGACAAGCATCTGACTCTTGAACGTAGGCAGCTTGGGATCACCACTTCCCTGGTTTCCCCTTTGCTTTCAAAGATTTCATTTGAAAAGTTAAAGTAAAGGAAAAAGCAAAGGAAAAAAAAAAAGAATGGTTTGATCATGCTGTATTTTCCTCCCCAGTTTTAGTCTGGCTGCCAAATTTGGGCTGGGGGAGGAGGTCACCCAGCCAGAAGCACAATATGTTCAGTCTGCTGTGGCTTCCAGTGGATCTGCTCCCCTGGGGCTGGCAGATGGAGCTGCACACCCTCCACTGAAGCCCCTCAGCCATATGCCAGGACTCACCCGTGGCTGTGCACGGCTCCAGCCCTGCTCCTAACAACAGCCAATGGAAATACTTCCATCCTTCATCTCAGAGCACCCACAGGGAGGTTCTTCTAACCTGCCCTGAACTCCAGAGCAAGAAATAGTGGCCAGGCTTCTCCTCCAGCTTGTTGTGTTTTGGATGAGCTGAAATCTCTCTGTTCCTGTAGGAGCTCACCAGGAGTTCATCCCAGGAGTGATGTGGCACAGTTACTTCACTGGCTCCCACCTCTACATCCATGCCAGAAGGCAGAGTCCTTCCCCCATGCCACTGAGATGGCCACTCTGCAGCAATAAACCACCCAGAGCAGGCCCTGGTCATTCTCTGGTCATCCCCAGCTCCTCCAGGGGCCTATGGCTTGTGAAACATCCCAAGAACCAGCTGTCCTGAAGAGCTTCCAGCTGTCATAGGAAACTTTCTGGACTCAGGAGGTAAAATGCCCTCTGTGCTTCAGCTTGTCCTTCCTGAGAGCAGATCTCCTTCTCTGGGCTACAAAATATGAGGAATTCCTTCTGTTCTGTGACACAGCTAAGCAGTGAGTATGGTATTTTAATGAGATGGTTTGTAGGAACTTGAACTGTATTAAATGACATTTTACAGCTATTTTGTCTGCATGGCTGTTTACATTTCAGACTTTCAAACCTACAAGAAACAGACTATATTTACCATTAAATCAAAGAATGGCTTCTGAATATTTTGATTTAGGAGATCCAGCATGCCCCAGCATGATGTTTACTGCCCACACTCACTGACCACAGCTTGTGCTCCCCTCTGTTCACAGAAAGACTTGGGCACAAATCCCCCTAAGACAGTGAATACCTTCATCATTTTCTTGTGTCTCAGCTGGAGCACAGAGGAATGGACTGAGAAACAGGAGGAGTAAAATATTGCAGTGAACTTTAAAACTAAAATAGCAATAGAAAGTTAGATAATTAAATGGGAAACCAGATCCAAATGTCAAATAAGGAGGGGGACATCAAAGAGAAACAGCAATCTCTGATAAAGATCAAGAGAGAAAACTAAAATTTTTATGGCATATGCTGACAAATGGCTGAAGTAAAATATAACAAAGTAACTTGCTTTAGCAATATTTCTACAGATTGTCTGAACTACACTGCTACAGAGATCAAAGGATAGAGCTGGAAACAAAATACCAAAAGAAATGACACACTACCCTTCTACTTCTTCCCCCTCCCGCCAGTCCCCCTCCCTTTTAAATTTATATTTCAAACCCAGGACTCAGAGGCTGGAAATCTGTAAGAGTTTCTGGAAAGGTCATTCCATCAACTGGGCGAGTGGGAATTTTCTACTTGAAATTTCTTTGCAGTATCCTGTTATTTTCTGTGCCCGTTAGAAAGGTGTTGTGAAGGCAAGCCCAGGCAGTGTCCTGCTCAGATCTCCTCCCAGCTGAGCACCAGATTTTTGCCGGGATGCTCAGCTCTCCTCTGCCCTTCTGTGTGGGACTCAGTCACATGGCTCTGGCAGACAGTTTGCTGCAGTTTTATTCCCAACAATGCTCCCATTGTTGTTATTGAAACTTCTCCTCCTGCTTGAGCCCACTCCTTATTATGTGCAGATTAATCTCCTGGTTCTGATGACTGTGCTTCTCTATCAACACTCGTCATTTGTGGGCATCCTCGAAAAAGAGAGTAATTTCTTATTTTTGGTTTGCTTTGTTGACTTGCTTATCACTTCATCACACACTTCAGCTAAATATATTTGTCAATTGAGGCATTTTGTGCATTTTGTAAATAAAACAGCCATCTGTAATTTATTTAAAGTTTATTTGCAGTAATCTCCAATGCAGGGGCTCTGCCAATTATTTTTTTTTGTTCCTGTTTTTCAATTACTTAAAATTAAAAATGAAATTTCATGAGGAAAAGAACTCTGGTTTTTCCATTCTACTTGAAAGCCAGCTCTCAAGATAGCTGCTTTTCTGTATTATCAGGAGACTGGGAGATAAAGATTATCTCTGACTACATTCTCCTCCTACATGAGAAGAAAGACTCTTTTAACAAATGAAACTCAGATTCTTCCTGCTCAGTGAAAAAGGATTGCACTCAAAAATAAGATAGCCAGGTGAAATCTTGGAGTAGATGTTACCTGCAGGACTAAACTAGATCGAATGACCCTTTCTGGTTTAAATCTAGGAAAAGATTTGGTGGATGTAGCAGATGGACCCTCTACCTGCTGCAAACGTGTGATAGTTACAGGAAATTGCACGTCCATTGGAGGGCAAGGTCGGGCAGGAGGCACAAACATTGATAGATAAAGTGGTTTAGCCAGTTTAAAATACCTACTTAGTTTAAACACAAATTACTCTTCAGGCATTTCTTGAAAGCCAGAAAAGAAAACACCATCAAGAGTGTGTAAAATGCTTCAGAGCCTCCATGGAGCTCCTGTTTTCTGTTGGGTTCCAGAGCTTCCCTGGGAGCTTGCAAATAGCAATCCCTTCTCCAGCCCCACAAGAGCAGGGCAGCGACAAGGCAAAGACAGACCACAGGGCCCTGATAGCAGGAAAAGGACGTTTATTGCTCTCCAAAGCACCTCTCCTTGCACAGAAGATGGATCGTATGTAGCTACGGTTAGTACTTAAAAAGTTCAGGAGAAGGGGATTGCTCAGGATCACAAGGGTGAACTGCTACCCTTTAGAAAATGGACATGTGGGAAAGGACAGGCAATGAGCTGGGCTGGTGGAGACTCACCCTAAATTCACCAATTCAATCTTTGTTAGCAGATACTATCAGAAATGAAGTGGATCCTAACTCCTTTTGATCCTCCATCTTGCATGTCTGCCACGAAGAAAGTTCAGCAAAATAAACTGTTGATTTTAGGAAGCTATTTGCCCCCTCTGAGTAATACATGCTGACATTTCCTCCCAGTGAACCATCTTTTGCCATTCATTACATTCATCCACTGAGTCTTTCCTCTGATGTCTTCCTATTTATAGTTCTGTGTCTTCTATTTTTTTTCATTGCCTCTTAGGACTGTGGAGTCAAAAAACAAATGTGGTGCCAGAAGAGACAACTGCCATTGGATCCTTCCAGGGCTTCCTAATCTGCCTCTGAAACCTCCTGGAATAAATCTCATCAGAGTGGTATGAGCCTGGGTTTAGACAAGACAAATGTGAGAGCAAATTTTGGAAAGTTCCTGCTTAATCACAAAAGAATAGAATGTGAGGGACTTTTTGAGGTCATGTGGTTCAACTCAAGGCACAAACAGGATCATGATACCCCATGACTTCTGAGGCCAACCCACTTCCTCAGATGGAGACACCACAACCTGTCCATAAGAACTATTTCAATACCCTGCCTACCTCTTGTGCTGTAAAATCCCTCTAGATTTAAGATGATTTAAAACAAAGCTTCAAGTCTTGCATTTAAAAACAGACAAAACTCCTACCAATAAAAAAAAAAGGACAAAAGAACTGGTCTGCATAAAAACTCTTTATTCATGGCTGTGCACTGGCAAAGATTTCCAAACTCCAAGAGCAAGGAAGAAATCCATCGCTGCTGATGACAAGCAATAAGAATTCTTTGCTAGACAATAAAGCTTTTCATTTTAATTCCCTGTGACTTCAAGATGCAGAGGATCAAGTGGTTTTGGTTTCACACTTCACTACCAGAGTTTATTTGGAAACAGAAGAGGTGACAGATAACACTGCACAGCATTCCAGGACACTTCTAGTGGCCAGATAAATCCCAAATAACTGTCTGAGACTCCACAGAAAATTTCTACCTAGTTTCTGCACTGAGCACAGAGTTTAGTACAAGTATTGGTGGGAAACTGTTGTGCAGTGGTAGTAATTAAAGGTAGAAATTAAGTTTCCAGATTATAAAGTGATAATGAAGTGTTGATTGTTGCATGTGAAGGAATGAGCATGTATCCAGTGGGGACTTTGGTGCCTGAAGCTCTAACAGGCACAAAACTTCATAAATAAATCATTTTCTACTCTTCACTTCCACCTAAAACAACTGGAAGAAAAACAACAAACTTGAAACAAATATCGATCTTGGTTCCACCAGCATTACATAAATTTAATACAAAATTACATCATTTCAATACAGTTTAAACCAGGATGAGTACATTGCAGACTGGTCATAAATCTTGCTTTCTGATTGAATTAATGACCAGGACATGTCCAGCTACAAAATTCCTCATTCAATTCATAATTGATAACATTGCAATCTCCCCTCAGTTTAAACCATATTTTTATCTTAGGCAAAAAAAAAAGATCTTCACACAGCTTTGCTTCCTGTGCTGGCTCTTCTTTGGCTAGAAAGGGATTTGGGATTTCTTTTACTGTCCTTCAATCCCCAGGATTATATTTGTAAGAATTATATGAAATTTCAGAGAGGAAAAATACCTGAAAATGAGCAATTGTAAGTAGTTTATGGGGAAAATGGAGAAGGGAGAAAGGTAGGAGAGGAAAACAATACATGGATTTTTGGTGATTTTAGAAGGGCTGAAGCACTGCCTAGAGCCATGATCCATGAGTTCTTGCTCAAAGCTCACCTGGGAACCTCCAGGGCGGTGGGGTAACCTGAGAGGCACTCAGGGCCTTCCCACAGAACAAGGCACACCAAGGCCAAACGGAACAATGCCAACAGCAAACGCTCCAGAGGCAGGAACTGTGACCCCTGCACAAAGGGTCCTCTCCAGGGATCTGCCTCCCAGCTGGAAGGAGCTGGAAGAGGCTCATCTCTTCATCAAGGAGCGTGCTTTGGAGCGGAACCTCCGGGAGAAGGGATCTGAGGGCTGCAGGGGATCAGAGGCACCAAGGCTCCAGAGTCACCTCCAGCCTCGGCTGCTTCGTGACCCTGCTGCTGTTAATGTGCTGCCACTTGGGGACTGGGTTTCTCCTGTTACCTGGATCAGTCAGGGATGCACCCACAGAGAAAGGAAGAAGGAAGAGATTGTGTGGAAAATGTCCAGCTTCAGTTTAGACAATGGTTTTCTGGGCTAATTCTCCCCTTCAGCACCCCCATCTCTGCCACGGCAGGCATCCACTCCCAGCAGAGCGCGGTGGGACCCACCTGGGCTGGCTGCTCTCCAGGCTTTCCTGGGATCCTGTTTCCCAAAGAGGCAGGCTGCCTTTGAGGAGAGCCCTCCTGCCACAGGCAGGCACACAGGCAGGGGAGGGTGGGGGACTCCCCCACCTTTGATAGAGCTGGGGCCCATTCAAACCCAGATAAAAGGGAGTACTCACTCCCATGCTCCAGGTTGTAAGATGATCACCCCCAGGTCTCAGAGCAGAATTTTCCCACACAGCCAGGCACAGAGCTGGGGAATACCCTGGGAGTTTCCTGCAGTTTGGGATAATGGCTGTTAGCAAACTGGATGGATCCACAGGCCATGCCAGTACAGACACCAAAGCTGGAGATGAAAATTGGGGGCAATAACTGATCTAAGTTATTCCAACAAAATAACTCTGTGCAAGAAGCCACAGAACAGCTCAGAACAGCTGTCAGTTATTAATTACAATAAACCCACTACATCAGGAAATTGGCATATACAGGTACTAGAGTTATAATTAATCTCCAGCAACTGTTATCAGAACCAGTTTAGAGCACAGGACTCCAGTGAACTTGTTCAACAGTGGCAAAGAAGCCTTTGCAAACAGCTACGTGTGCATGTGCACCATGTCCCTCAGCCACAACCCAGTGTAAAACACACATGAAGACATTCAGCTGGAATTATTCAAAACTTCTCAGTCAGGTCTTCAGAAACAGAGGACCAAATTTAAAGATCTTTTGTTTTTTCTCTCTGTTACAGGCCTTTATGGTAGAACTTTCTTCACAGCCACAAAGACTTTATTTCCTCTTTTTTATTACATAAAATCTGAGAGTCTCAAAAACAAAGCAGGAAACAAAAAATCTGGAATGTGAGCAATGCAGCAGTGCTGTGACTGTCGTTGGAGACATCAAGGCAAGCTGCAGTGCAGTGAAGAGGGCACTGAGGCAAAATCAATGAACACATTCCCCACAAAAAGAAAAACCTGAAAAGAAATAATGCAAAATTTAAGTCAAGAATCTAACACAAAAATACAGAAAACAGTTTTCAAGGAGCAAAAAGCAAGAGATATTAAGAAGAAAACTACAGAGGAATGTGGCCTAGAGTAGGATTATAGGCTTTTGGCTCTGTTTCTTACCATGAGTAAGGATTTGCCTTGATTACACAACGGCTCTGCTACTATTAGTGACTTGCTCACTTGCCAGTTGCAATAAAAGCAATGCAAAATATATTTAGTTAATTTTGACACCAGAAAAGCAGCCACAGGGCAGTTATTTAATCATGATTATGGGTGAAAAGTCCATTTTTTGTTATCCTCCAGAAGCAGATACAGTCTGTTTTCACTCAAATCAATGTCATTATGCACATTCTGTCACTCCTTCCAAAATCTCCTCTGTCTTTACCCCACATAAACAAACCCAAATACCCTCTAACCTCAGTCTCTGAGGCAATGCTTCCAAAGCACATTTGGTCTTAAAAAAGGCATGGTTCAGTCAGAATCAAATAATCTTTCAGCAAAATCAACCAAAACCATTTGCACTCTCTTCTCACACAGATTGCCTGAAACTTGAGATTTCCAGAGGTCCACTGCCCTGGTAGGCAGGGAACTCATCTGCAGCATGAACATTCCCACACAACATCAGAGATTTCACCTACAGCAGTCATTTTGTCCAGGGGCTCACCACATTCTTAGTCAGACGATAGCACCACCGAGGGTCATAAAAAGACTGAGCTGTGTATTGCACATAGTTTGACAAGCAGATAAATGCTCGAGTTGCTCCTGCAATAAATTACATTAAGGCCTGATTTTAGGATTAATAGGATTTGATAACTTCCCAGAGATGCTGCAAGTCAATATACAATAGGTTTCAGACTTGCTTAAGAGCATCCCTCCCCTGTATGCCAAAGCAAACAGTCACTGGGCCCAAGACAGATCCCACTCAGTCCTTTCCTTTCACACTGAGCACCCCATGTATTGGTTGTTGACACCTGTTCCTACTGCTGTTCACTGGACCAACAGGAAAAACTAATAAGGCTCCTGCCCCATCCATCTAGAACTCAATTCACCTGAGAATTGAGGTGAGAGATGAGATTTGAATTTCATTATTCAAAGGAGGAGATGGAACATACATCTGTTTATGCAACACATTACATTTCCTTGTGTAAGTACAATAGCTGTCTGACCACAGCTACTCAAAAGGCATTTCAGTGTTCAGCTCACTTCCCTCCTTCTGCTGTCCTCCCATCCCTCCCCAGCTACAGCTCTGACTGTTTTGGGGATCAGCTCTGAGTTCTGCCTGGAGCTCTTCCCTTGGTCTTGTCAAAGCTGATGCTCAGCCCAAGGAGGATTCTCGGGCAGTTGGCAAACATGGGTAAGGAACAGGTGCACTTAAGACTTGGACATCTTCAGGTCTACATAGCCAGGAAGTTGAAATTTTTGGGAACTCCATTTTTGGGTTAGGCAGCAAATTTTACTTAATATTCATGGTACAGTGTGACAGCCAGCTGAGGTTTACTTAAGACTATGTAAACTCTTGGAGGGGCGATCCTGACTTCTCCACCCTGAGTGCTTCTCCTGTTTTTCAGATTCAGCTTTAGTGGTCCATACAAGAATCCAAACTAAACTAAACTTTCCCTTCTCCTATGAGTGTGCTTTCAGCAGCATCACCTTGCTGATCTGAGTGACTCCAAAATTCCTCAGACACCACTGCCATGCTGGGACACAGCAGGACCATGAGTGTGACAACCAGGAGAACGCCCAGATCCTCTTTTGGGCAACATCTCTGACTTAAACTTAATTCAGTTGCAAAATACATTCTTAACTCTTTATGATATTGCCCTGATCCCTCAAAAGTAGGTAAAGACACACACAGAAGTCTCTCTCTGCAGCTCCACTCTGCCTATCCCTGTGTGTTACTCCAGGCAGGCAGGTCTCAGCTCCCAGGTCTTGCTGTCATTCCAGACGAAATCTCTCATTCCCAAAGGAACCAGTGCAGAACTTTAAATCAGGAAAACAAAGGTGAAAATAATGTTGTGGCTTTTGTTTTTCACTGAATTGCCCTCATTGCAATAGGCATGGCAGGAAAGAGGGGAAGTCCAGCTCTGTTCCTGACGGGAGCTTTGTTCAAAGCGAGGGATGGTGGGACTTGGGCTGTGTCCATTTAAAAGCAGCATATCTTGCTAACTTTATCTGCAGTAACTGCAAAAGTCTGATACAGGCGACACTTTAATCTGCTACTAATCTTTGAACTGATAAATACTTCCCTGTTTCAAATCCAAATTCTCTGAGGCCTCTTGAAGGAACAGGATCTTGCTGATTAAAGACAGTGTTAACACCTCCAGTCCCTGGCCTAGATTTTCAGAGAAAGGTTCAGATATTGAATCGAAAGTTCAACTCTTTTAAAAGCTCTTTCCTTCCTCATTACTTGTCTGGCCAAGATGGAAATTTATTATTTGAATTTTCAGAGAAAAAGCATTTGGAAGAGGGTTTGAGCAACCGTTGTTAACCTCACCTGCTTGTCTTAGCCTAGAATCCAGAATCGTAATTACTTTTACAGGAAAAGATTGTAAGTACAGACACTTCAAGTTCTCTACTTATTTTTTTGTACACCACCAAATACCGATTCTCCAACACCAGAACCAAGCCAAAGAGAGCAGATAGACTCCTATCTTTTTTCTGATACACTGTTACAGATTTATTAACAGTTTATCTCGATTTTGTTTTTTGGTTTTTTTTAGTCAGAAAAAAAATTCTTTTCTTTGAATGTACCAAGATTGATGTTTCCTTGGTCTTAAATAATGGAGCTGGTACATGGCTGAATAACTTTTTGCATTGTTTTATTTATGAATTGACATATGTAGCTATAATTAGGGTGTTTAAAACACATTATGCTATGCTAATAAAGGGAGATGCTTTTCTTTCTGGGGTCTTTTCAGCCGGAAAAGCCTCCTTGGGACATTTGTGATGCACATCCACGCCCAAAGACTGCGTGGAGAGGCACAAGCTGCCCTCCCTGCACGCCTCGAGGATGCGGGCTGAGGTGTGCGTGGTTCCTCAAGGATTTACAGCAGCACCATCTACCGGAGAGCCCCCGGCTCCGCGCACACCGAGCGCTCCTGCCGGGATTCCGAACGGGGAGGGGAAGCGCTGGCACCGACCTCAGCCCCAGGCGCTGCTCACAGGGACAAAGATCTCTGCGCTGTCTCTGTCCTGGGACAGCTCGGGCACCACCAGCTAAAAGAGACACTGAACTATCGGAGAGTGTCCCGAGGAGGGCGATGAGGATGGAGAAGGGCCCGGAGAGTGAGGGCTCGGGGCGCGCTCAGCTGGATCCGTGTGGCGAGGGGAGGAAAGGAGGGGATGATGTGGGAGCACCCAGCCCAGCTCTGGGCACTGGTGGCACCTCGCAGACTTGGTCCTTCACATCCTTGAGCTCTGGTTTTCCTTTTGCTAAACACAGGACCCACTTTTCTCCAAGGTAGTACTTGTAAAGCACTACGAGATTACAGATTTCAAACAAAACTCTGGAGAGACCTTGGAAATGTGTGACGGCCTTGGGTTCTGCTCTGCCCCCCCCAAACGCCTTTTACAAAAACCCTCAGAACAAACACTGAAATTCTGTGCCTGAAATAATGTCTTAGTGTGAAGGAGCAAAGGCAATGTGATGTAGATTCCCAAACACTGATCCTTATAACTTCACTAAATAAACCAATTACTAACAGCCTCTTATTCCAAAAGATCAGTTAAATAATTTAGACGAGCTTAGGAATGTAGGAGATGTATTAAAAATTCTTAAACTGTATACCTATAAACACGTACCCATCTCCTAATTTAAGGGCTTTAGTTCTGTTGAAAATGAACTTGCAATCTTGTAGGACAAGCTGTCCTTCACTTCATCTAAAGCCCTGTCATTAAATTCAAAGGCAGGAAGGCTGATCTTTAATGACATTCATCTATTTATATCTCACTTCTTAAATAACTGTAGAAATCTCTTTTCAGTGTGAACAGACTACAGAATATTTGTAAATGCATGCAGGCAATACAATGCACAATTTTGTTCTGTGCTTTCTAGAAGTGCCACCCTCTCAGGTGGAATTACCAGGATTAATTTAAGGACCATTAAAGGACAAAGCCCTTCTTAAAAATGGAACCAGACCAATTTATCTCTTGGTTGCCAAGAAATGCATTTAGGAAAAAAAAGTCAGCTACTTTGCATTTTGAACATGAGATAATTTAGTAATGTCAACATCCAGCAAAATGGACTTGAGTGTTAAAGTGACTCTGCCAGGCTGTAATTAAGGCTCATGTCTTAAAGGTTACAAAGCAGATATACCTGTACTCCACTGGGGTTGACTCCACTACACTGGCTAATTATTTTTTTAGGAATAATGGCAAACCATGTCAGACATCTTGCTGCTGATTTAGTAACATTAGGCTTCTAGGAGACAACCTCTACCTTTCAGTTAAATAGCAAACAGGGCATTTAAAGAAGGGACAGAAGAATTCTGGCTGTTCACCTTTTCTCACACAAATACCTCAAAGCACATGACAATCTACAAAAGATCAAAGAATCAATTTGAAGAAGTTTAAATGCACATCCAGACAGGAAAACATAATGAAAATTGCACACATATTTTCCTTAATTTACCAGGTTTTATTTGAACTATCTTGGAGGCTTTTTGCTTGAGTTTATTATTCATTGTTTAAATTCTTTGGGGAAGTTTTTCCCAATTGCTGTAATCATCTGTGTTAGCTGTTGCATTCCCAGTAAACCCTTTCTAATACAGCTTGATCAGACTCAAGGAAAGCAATTCAGGTGCTGCTCTGCACAGAATCAACACAAGGCAGTAAAATTGCTCCCTTTTATGCATTTCTGACAACAGTCTTGTATTTAACTCTTGAAAGCTATCCATCTCAAAGGTTATCCATTATCTTCTCACAGAAACTTTTAGATTTTTCTTTTTTCCTGAGGGTCTGGAAAGAATTTAGAAACTATTTGTGTTGTATCCATGTGGGGAGTCATAATGATTCTCTCAAATATGCTTTGATGCAACTTTAGCACCTAATTTCATTTCTTTCATAATGTCCAAATACCAACATACACAAGTTTCCTCATTTCATCCATCCCTCTTCAGAATTAGTTTCCACTGTATATTTAACATCTTTTTGTTCATGCTGTATCCTCACTGTTAAAAGATTGAATGAGATGCAGTAATAATTCTTGGGATACATTTCTGGAATTGTTTGTTACATTAGAACATTAGAAGTTGACTGTTCTGATGTTTTTAGGGTTTTTTTTTCAGGTTAAAAAGTACTTACAAAACTAAAGAAAAATTACCTCTCTCCTGACAATTTACTTGTTCTACCAGCTTAGAACAGATATTTGAAAATCCAAATTTATTATCTGAACTAGTGAACTATGATAAAAAAAATCTATCAGAATAGAAAGGCATGATTTTCTTATTAGCTATAATTTAAAAAAAAATCTTTCAGCACAGTAAAGATTAGATCTGGTTGGAAACAGGTCTGTTCCCCACAATCTTCTTTAATTTAGTTTTTTTTTTTATTAAGACAGAAATATGAACTCTTCATCCAATCCCCAACCATTCAATTTTCAACAGAGGGGACCTTGATGATGCTGCTGGGAAGGCTGACAGGAGCTGAAATTTGCCATTGGATACAGACAAGATTTTGTCAAAAAGGAAGTGTTATTTAATAGTTCAAAGAATTCCATCTAGTTTAGCTTATCTGTTGTTTTTCAATTTTTTGGTTTATTTCAGCTCTGTCATTTTTTGACACACCAACACTCAGCCTTGCCTTTGTTCCTTATTCCCTGCCACTCCTGATCTGGGTATATTTGAAATAATTTCTTGTTTATCTTTTCATCTTCACTTGTTTGCTCTTCAAATTCCCTTCTTAGTCTTGCTTGACTTTTTCCTGTCATGGTTTGTTCTTTCTGTTGGATCCATTTGGGCAGGATTTCCATGTTCTCTGTTTGGCTTGGATAACCCCTTAAACTGTACCAGCAGACCAAAAATCTGCGATGCTGATTGAGCAATTAAGATTCTTTAGGCATGTTAATGAAAGGACACTGACAAGTGACTGAGCTATATATAATCATGGCCTTTTAGAACACCAGGAAAATAAATTCACTAATACCAGGTCTTTTAGACCCCATTAGAGAGCAAAGTCTTTGAGGCAGCCTGAGCTTCTCATCAGGTCGCCAGGTTTGTGCTGGGTTTTGATGAGCTCCTCATTGCCATAGATGAACTTCCCAGATGAGATTCGCTGGCCTGATTATTTCCCTGGGGGATGGGAAGAGCACAGCCCTAATTAGCAATCTACTTTGATATGAAATAAATATTAATTGCCTTTTCTAATCTGAAGGTGTCTACAACCCTTGCCTTTTACTATTAACAAGAACCCCCTCTTTTTATTTTTTTTAAATTTAAATAGGTCTTAAACTTGCTCAGACAACATCTTGTAGTTACAGGTTTAGTTTGTGCTATTCTTGCAAAAACACTGGGAGTTTTAATTCAATTTTCTGATTTCTAGACAAATCTGTAGGATTATATTTCTGAAATATCAGCCAAATTCCTCGCACAAACAAGTATAGATAATAAGTACAATATCTATGTTTATAGTATTTTAAAATTCTTGTTAAAATGTTAAAGGAATATGGACTTACCCCTGTAAAAGTACCTAATGGAATGAATCTAACAAGCAGCTCCTGCTCAACATTGAAGGGATAAAGCACCATATATCAGAAAGTCAAAGAGGTGACTCTCCACACAAACAATTAGAAGTTATCAATGCAGAGGAATGATTATTAATAAGGTTGGAAACAAGGCATGGGAGTCCTGAGTGTGAGGAACAGGGGTGGAAGAAGAAAAACAGAGAGGAAATGAGAATTCTGCTTTCCAGTCCAGTGCTGGATTTTCCTCAAGCAAACCTTTTTTATTCTGCACCACATTTTCCTTTGAAAAACCAGCAAAGCAGTTTTCTTACACAACATCCACAGAAATAATCTTCCTGTAAGGAACCTCAGGAATACAAGGCAATTTTTACAGCTTCTTCTCTTCAGTCAGAGAGCAATGGCAACCTGGCAGAAGTAAGAGGCAGGCATGAAAGCCTAGTGAGGATTTTTTTTTCTTATTATCACATCATCGCATCTGAAATAATTCCAGGATTCCAGCCAAGATCTTTGACACAAGTATTTGTAATGTTGAGCTGAAATACCAACCCAAAATGCAGCCAAGCACTGTTTGCTAAGACAGAAATCCTCCTGCAGGGTTTCTAGATTTATCTGTCTTCAGGAGATAGGGGAGGAAAAAAAGAAATCCAGAAGTTTTTCTGCACTGATACAGCTTCAGGATTAAGGGTGATCTGTAGACAAAACATTTTGCAGGGCTTTTTATCCCTGCCATGGGAGTCATTTCACTTGAATGTTCTATTTCTGGAGCAACAGGGGATTTTTAAGTTTGCTAAAACAACTGAACACATTCTTCAAAACAATACAGTGGGTCTTTCTTGTGAGAGCAAAGCTAATCAAACACACATCCTGTGCTATTGATGTCAGCCAGCTGCTCGTGGCACTACTGGAGGCTCTGCTTTTAGGCCAACAGGAGTATTATGGACTGTTTCCTCCATCTGTTCTCAAAGCAAATGCCAAGATGGTCAAGGTGTCAGAACATCCCACATCAAAGGAGTGACCTGAGCTGCCATGCTGGGACTGGAATCTTTGCAGAGGCAAAGTCTGTAGAAATAAATATGACAGTGAATCTAGAAAACATTAATAAGATAATTCAATAGGAACAGCCCTGGATGGGCTTTGAGGGCTTTAAAAGTCCTACCCCAAAATACCAAAAGGTGTAGTTAAGGAAATATATAATGTGATCCCACATGGCTGCAGCCACCTCTTTGTAACCTGACAATAAAGATTTTCTTAGCACAGAAAGAAAGAGAAAGCTGGAAGGGAAGGCATTTACAGGATGGGTAAGTGAAGTGATTCAGGCTCTGAGAGGCTGCAGAAAGGGAAAAGGAGAGGAATGGGAAAGGAGGGGGTGACTGACATGGCACAGTGCAAGAAAGTAAGGAGGATGTTGGCAAAGAACACACCTTAGTGGAAGCAAAACCACTTCCACAAAACTGAGTGTGGGGTTTGGTTAAAATCTCTCTTGGGAGCTGCATAATTCTTCTAGACCCTGGAAGGAATGGTACTTCAGTAAGAACCAGCACCTGGCAGACAGAAGCCAGACAGGGATGCTCAGATAGCCTTGGCCCCTGAGCTCTCAGCTGTGGGAGCTCAGGTGGCCTGGAGACACCCCAGCAGGAGTGCAGAGGGCTCTGCAGGCAGAGCTGGGCTCAGCTGCGAGGGCTCCGCCTCCACCCGAGGTCACCTCCTGGAAACAGGAGCTGAGCACGTCCTGGCTGAGGTCTGCCTCCCTGGGGAGCCCAGCCAGCCCAGGCTAAGCTCTCAGAACCCACCACACTCCCCTTTAAATCCAGATATTTTCTTCAGCTGCCTGCTAGACACGCCTGAGGCTAAGCCAGCCCTCCCAACCATGATTTCAGTGCCATGGGAAGAGGCACCTGAAGGACAGGGGACAGCTAAAGAGGAGAAGAGCTGCCTTTGGCAAAAGCAGACACCACATCACTCCCACTCCACCAAAGATGGCAAAACCAGCAAGTCCAAATGTGTAGGACTGTCCATCTCTCCCACCTACCTTCCTTTCACTCCCTTTGCTGTAGCAAGAGGATCCAGTCCCTGACACCTCATCAGGGGAGCAAAATTCAATTTTATCAGTGCTGCCAAAAGACCTGGATGAATTCTGGCCTGCTGTGCCCAGAAAAAACTTTAAACTAGTAACAAATTCTAGGCAAGCCTCTAAGTTATTAGTGAGGCTTTTTCTACAGCAATAGTCAGAAAAGCCTGTGGATTCCAAGCTTCCATTTCCATGTAAAGCACCACATCTCCTTGACTGACTGACCAGGCTATTAGGATTTGTGTATTAAAGCCTTGTGTTTTCCACCTATCGAGTGCATAAACAACAGTTTAACCTTTATCCCAAGGCATGTACACCCCTTTACTCCCAGAAAAATGAATTCATGTTTAGCAGTCAAATCAGTATCAACCTGACCTTTAAACACATCAGTGTTTCTTGGAAAAATATTATGGCTGGGATGCCTACTGTGGTAAACAATATTAGCTGCTCCAACCCATGGCTGAGCCATGCTGTGAGGAGCCTTATCAAAATAAGGGGGTGAAAACCAGCAGGGACTGCAGATCTTCTGACAAACTCCACAGGATATGAAGAACAATGTAAATGTAACAGTACTGGCAGATATATTTCTATATTACTGTTCCAGAGATAACAGCTAAGGTGAATCATTTCCCACCACCTACAGCACTGAATTATTTCAAATTCTGAAGGGACCATATTTATTTCATTGGTAGGTAGCAATTTACTTAGCTGAAGATCATTATATTTATGTGTCTGTGAAATCCTCACAATAATTATATATTTGAGCTGTCTCAGAAGTGCTATATATATTCTCATTAGTCATGTACTTCCAAGGATATTATCATTTTTTTTCCTTCAACAACCTTTGCAATCCGAGTGTGAAGTACTGCACTGCACATGAACCTCGATTCTCATAGTTTTCTTAAACTCCAGTTTAATCAAACAGCAGGGTGGCCTATATTCAAATGCAAATGCTAAGCGTGCTATGAAATATCTTCATTCCCTTAAATGACTGCACTGTGGAGCTTATTTAAAACAGACCACACTGTGCAACAAAACAGAGGAGGACATGGGAAAAAAGTCCCCTGTTTGATATTACTTTTGCCAGACTTCTCCAAAAAAGGTCATGAAAATGTTTAGAGCAGGGGAAGGAGATCAAGGCGAGGGGGTTTCTTTCATTCCAATCCTATCTGTGCCAAGCAGTCAATTATACCCCGTGGGTGGAGAGAGGTCCATTTGTTTTCTTCAATGCACTTCACAAGTCTCATGTGAAAAATATTTTGAAAACACAAAATGTCGCAAGACTCTAAATGCAAATGGCAGTCTGTGGAGCCAGAGATTAATAACCCAAGGAGGATCACTACACACTGACATTAAAACTTACAGCCCTCAGACCTGCAGGAGAAGATCATGCTGTCCTTCAACTCAGCTTGTTACCCTCTTCAATGTTTCTGCAGGATCACCAGCTCAGTTTTTCCCTCTCCTTTTTAATGCAGAACTGAGATGAGGTGCCAGGCTGGCACCCCTGGAGATGGATGCTGGTGGTTAATGTAAACACTCCACCCTTCTGCAGAAAGGTTGAGCCAAAGAAACCCAAGAGCTTTAAAAATATTAATCCCTCACATCACTACTCACATTCTGTCCAATTTCTTATTTATAAGGAAATGGCCTCATCTGTATTTTCCTTTACCATCCTTGCCAAGATTAGAGAGATTTCACAGTTTCTTTCTCCTCTTTTGGCTGATGGATTTTCTTTCTGCTTTTTGAAAATAACTGAGTACAGAAAGATTTAATGTCAAACTTGTTTTGATACACCAGGTCATACCAATTACTCACTAGCCTTAGACCTGCCAAAATGAAAAGTTACAGCTAAAATCAGCAAGCAGCACAGGTAGAAGACTTGCATTCCATCTCCTGGATGTAGTGCAGTAACAAAGCAGCCACAGCCACTGTAACACTGTGACAGTCCAGCAGCAATGCACTGCAACTACCAAAACCTGCAAAGAAAAGGGCAGAGGCTAAATTCTGTGTCAGGCCGTATGTAAGCACAGGTTGAAACAAAGAGAAATAGTTCTCACTCTTTTTGCTGGTTTGGAAAACTGAGCAGTGAGGGAGATGCTGAGGAATATCAGTTCCTCCCATCATCAACCCATTTCTGCAGTAACCTTTACTCTTCCCTTTGGCAAGTACCTTAGTGCAAGTATTGGCCGTGAAAATGAAACCCCCGTCCTATTGTTAAAAGAAAAGTTTCAGTTCAAAACCACTGAAACTGCAGAATCAATTAAAAAAAGCAAAAGTACAAATTTTCCTGGAAATCACCTGCATAGTAAATGAAAATCAAGCAGTAAATGACTTTGAGGAGCTCACTGCACCTCTCAGCTTATATATTTATCTAGATCTATGCTACAAACCCATGACACTCTTGACTTTCCTGGGGCTGCTTCTAAGTAGTGCAGTTACACACAGGATCTACCATTTCTCTTCAGGTGAGCACCTATTTCTACCTATAGAAAGGTATTTATTTATTTATTTATTTATTTATTTATTTATTTATTTAGACACTCCATGGTTATGGAAGCATGCACTGAGCAAAAGTAAATAAGCATGACTTGGCAAACAGACAGACTCACTGTGAAACCCCTCCACAGCAAATTAATCAGCCTAAAAGACTCTCACAGTTTGAAACTGGGCTTCCTAATCTATGATGGCTGCCACATTTAGTTTATGATGATATAAAATAAACATCACACCTTTAAACTTTTCCCAGGGCTGATAAATCAGCAAGGAGGGGATGACTCTCACGAGAGGATCGTGCCTGTGGTTAGCAGAGTCCCACAGATACACAAGAGATGCAATTATGCTAGAATAGCCAATTCTAGAGCTCTGAACATGGCTTATTATTTGACTAGCAAACAAGGAACTTCTTCAACTTAATTGCAGACTAGCTATTCTAATGCTGATCTTTTTCATCCTTCTTTTCTTTTAACTATGGCCTTCATAGAATTTTGTTTTATTTTAATCCTTTGGTTGTTGATGTGCCCATTTCTTGGAGCTGTTTTGTACCTGCTATGGATATGCACAGCTTCTCAATAAGTGTAGTTGCTGGTAAGACTCATCCCATCACAGCTCACTTGTTAGAAATTTGTGATTCAGAGTAAAGGAATTTGCAGCACTAATTTCAGCCATGCACTGTTATTAACTGTGCAGTGCAATGCTTCTGAAATGTATGAAATTACTGACACTCATGGTGCAATGTTTACCTCTGGATGCATCAGATGATATTGTGCCTCATACCATAGTGGATGTATGTGTGACAAGGAATTTACAACTACAGGAGGCAGCAGTAAATATGCAGCAGGCATTACCTGCACGAGGTGCAGTGTGAGAGGGGAGCTGAGCTCTCACAGGGGTGAGAATCCGAGGAGCTGCAGGTGCTGATCACCACCTCAGCCACACACCAAGGACACGAACTCGTCCTGCCTGAAACCATTTCCATCCCCCTGCCAGGTAACCCTCCCATCACCCTAAACACGAGGAACAAATGCTTTTCACTAATTAACAAACAGCCTTGGCCCAGGGCCCAGGCCCCCACTGCCCGTGCTCCGGTACCGGCTGGAAGGAGCAGGGCACAGCAACTGCCTTGGCAGGTTTGGGACTTTAAAGGTCAAGTAATCACCAGCCTTTGGGAAGCATAAACTGCCTTTAAAGTCAGCAGAGCAAGCAAAAACTATTAGGAGATTCATCCAACATTTATCTTTTAACTTGTTATCTCTGATACACAAACTCATTCTTATACTGTTTGCATTGCAGCGCATAAAATATTAAAATTAAAAGGCTTAGGGACTTCTGAGGGAAAAAAAGAGAGTAAAACTATTTTAGATTCAGAAACATTTAATCAATATGTAGTGGATTTGCATACTGGAATCAGAGAGTCCTGATTATGCATGTTTATTGATTTTGGCTTTGTTTTGATTAATGATAAAACTATGATCCGTCTTGTAAGGTAGCAGGGCTTGAGGGAGCTCAGTGCAATACAAATGGTTTGAATTTTAAGAAATCCTATTTATGCAAATAAGAGCACATTCACATGCATTTTGCTCAAGCATGGTTGTAACAAAGCTCTCCAAACATTCTCTTTTATACTCTGGATAATTTGGGGAGGCATGTTTAATACAAAAATGCTGCATAACAATTACTTTTTTTCTTCATTATGAATGACTTCCATTAGATCACCTTGGACAAAAGAACAAGCTTCAATTCCCACTGCACCTAATTTATTATCACAGCCAAAGATATTGTTTTGTGTCAGAGTGAATGCAGTATTTCTAGAAATGGATTGCAAAAATCCTGCTGGGGAAGTTCAAGGGGACTAGGGAGAAGTGAGGAAGCAAAAACAATCTGGAGCTGGCTGGAAAAGTTTTTGCATTTCTGGAAAAGCAATGTTGGCATGTTTGCCTCCAGTCTGGAAAGGGGGAGAGAGGTTTCCATCAGCCAAAGCAGCTGTAGATATTCATTATCAGAGTGCAAGGAAATGTGAGGACAGACTCCCAACGTGTCATGTCCTAAGGATGTCAAGAGTTGTGACAGATTCTATTCCTGCCTTAGTTACCAGCCTTTAGACCATCCACTGGGCAGTGGACTGAAATGATTCTGAATTTATCCAACCAGACATCTGCACATCAAGATAAATAAAATTATCAGTTGGCCTGTGTTCTGACACATGAATTATCTCTCAAATCTCAGCAGGATCTTTGCCTGTATGGCAGCTGCCATATTGGCCTCTGATATCTGCTTTGGCAGCAAGGTCAGGATCTGCAGTCTGAACATAAGAGCAACCTGAGAATAAGTGAGGGAGTGGAGGTGAGGAAAATCTTCCTCCTTAAGTTATAATTCCCAAATACTCTTTTTTGACAACTTACTAGTCCAAAGCTGTGGTGTAGAAGAAGGATATGGAACAAAAGTGTCCACATCTGCTAAGAGACCCTGTGACAGCTTCTTTTTAAAGGACAGTGGGGTTTGTTTGCTCTTCTTGGGTTGTGGGGGCTGAGGACAACAGAACACCAAAACAACAGCAAGAGAACACCAATGGAACACCAACAGAACACCAACAGAGCACCACCCTTCCCATCACCCTCCACTGACTCGGAGTATTTGCTTCCACAGCAGCTCAGAGCTGCTCCATGCTGCAGCAAATGTGGTTGAACACCTTCTCCAGGTGCTCCTGTGTATTTGGAGAGAGACCCAGTCAAGCTCAGAGGGAAGAGAAGGGCTCAGCCTGCACAGCAAGAGAAGGTCAGGCTGCCTCACCACCATTCCTGCAGCTGAAGGACTGGATTTCTCTTGGAAATTGGGGCTCTTAATGTCTTCACTGGTTAATAATCCCTCTTCTATTTCAGGGCCTTTGTTACATGAAGCAGATGAAACGCCCACCCTGCTCGTCCAGCTGCAGCTGCTGGGAACGTTCCTCCAGTTTCAGAGGAAATGGTGCCGCCCACGGAAAGCCTTTGCTCCAGCGCTGCCAGAACTCGGCACTCGCAGGCTGCAGGGCTGCCTCTGCCCTCAGCTCCACGGGGATCGCCCTCCGCGGGTGCTCAGGTCAGGGCCTGCAGAGTCAGGACGGACTGGGGACATCGCCAGGAGCTGCTCCTGGGCACAGCCTCCCGCAGCGGGGAGCTCAGGGCGCTGGAACTGCTGCCACAGGGATCAGCTAAGCCACCAGGGCGCACGCACATTTCTGCCTCCAATAAAACAAGTTCCACTCGTTTTTCAACTCGCTTGAAAAGGCAAATATGGTTTGAAATTTCAAATTTTGTAAGGAATTATTTAACCCAGAGGCTAAAACCATTTTATATTTAAGAGAGAATTTAGCTTGAAGCATAAAGAAAAGTCTAGCATAAATTAGCACATATTGAAAACTTGATGCTAGAGAAATAGAAAGTTGGTTTAAATCCAAGTAGCAAACAAAAAACCTAATTTTGTGAATTTGCTGGATACTGTCAATGATAAAATAAGTAACTGTAATCAGATTATAGGCTCTCTGAGACAAAATAAAATAAATGAGTATTGAAAAACCTTTGAACTTTGTAAGCATCAAACCCCACGAGATATTTCTATTTATGCTGGAATCAAGTTGCTGCATTTCTCTCACACGATCTGAGAGCTCACTGATATCAGTATAAATGTGATCATTCAACTCCCAACTGTAGCTGTTACACTAATACAACACATACCGAAATCAAGCCGTTCAACACATCTGCCCTCCTATGGAACCAAGCTGCATTGCATGTCACAAAATAGTTTGCAGATCAAATGTCAATTCTTGTCTAAATGATAGCAAATTTAACTCAGAATGAAAATTAACATCCCACAGGCACTGAAAATCTTCATAGCAATGATGAAAAGCTGGAAGTGTGGAGTTTAACACCAGGAACAAAATAGGATTAGGCATTTTTGATGGAAAATATTGTGCTTCTACACAGTCAACAGTCTTCCCCTCCAGTTCTCTTTCTTTTTTTAAGTCTTTAAATCTGGTGCTTAACTCAGTCCATGAAATATTCTGCAATATTTTGATCATGCTGGATTTTAATTTCAACTCAACTGAAGAAGCACTGTTAAAAAGAATCACTATATCCCAGGGGAATCAGGAGATGAAACTTTATTTATTTGGGTTTGGCTTTGCCATAAGAAGACAGAGCCATACAGCATGTGATTGCCCTGTGAGGGGAGACACAGCTTGAAGAAGAGCCCTGCCAATGTGCCACTGGGCCATTGATTAATTAAGCAGTAAGACGAGGAGGTCTGTCACTGAGGGTCATTAATGCATGCCTACAATGCCATTTGAGGCACAAGTGTCTGGTTAATGCCACAGGGCCTGAGCCCACAAGAGTTTACAGCTGGGGACAGGCCTGGCACTTGTGCTGCTCTGTTTGCAGATGAGCATTGCCATTTCTGGGTGTTGGAATGTACTGGGCAGTCTAAACACAACCCTCCTTTTTGGGGGTGAGACAAGGACAGGAGACCTTCATTTTAAATCTACTTTCACAGCATTATTTCAGTTACAAAATTTGTCGCCCATTCCACAGAATATTGAAAAGGATCACAAAAAAACACCTACTTGTTGCTATTAGAGTAGTGCTCTATGAGCACTATTTCTACATATCCCACAGCAGGAACGAAAAGAAAAGGTATTCCTAAGATCCTTCTGATTTTCTGAACTGGTTCAGGCAGCCTGGAAAACCACCACCCTCTACCTGCCAGAGCTGCTGCATTTTGTTTGCAACAGTTAAACTGGCCTTGTGAGAAAGCACTCACCTGTGAGCAGGCATTCCTGAATTCCTGAGTTCCAGTCCCTGCAGTCCCACAGGTCTCTTCCGAGCACTTCTTTTCTTCTGTTTGAATTAAACTTACCTGTTTCAAACTACATTTTTTCTGTACACCACATTTCAAAAATGACAATTTGAAATATTTCCCTTTCAGGTGGATACTGAAGAATAACAAGCTTGACCAGACAAGAGGTAACATGCTTTTCTTAAAAGCAGCTGCCTGTCCAAATCATAAAAATGGGTCTTTTACTGGTTCACTCACATCCACTGTGGCTAAACATCCAATTTAAGGTCAGTTAGGATTGCTTCCCTGTTGAATGGACTTCCCTTTACTTAGGTATTTCACAGACAATGTTTTAACAGCTTGCTATTTTATTACTTTGTTGGGGAGGTAGGAATAAACCAAGAAATTTGGGATGAGGCAGCCCTGTAAAGTTCTTTCTCACTNCAGAGTACATTTTCCTGCATAAGCATACCTCCTCTGAAAGAAGAGGTAAGCTCGAGATGTCAGTGGTTAAAACCTTTAGAAATTATTTTGTTTTGCCAGATGAGGAGAAAAAAATGCCTGAACATGGAAAGACAAGCACAGCTCCAGTGGGAAAGAGTGGTGAGTAGTGCCAAATTCCCTCCTGAGTCCTCAAAGAGCAAACCTGCTGCTCCCAAATGCAGGAGACTGTAAGTAATAATAATAATAATAATAATAATAATAATAATAATAATAATAATAATAATAATAATAATAATAATAATAATAATAATGGTAATAGTAATAAAGTTTGTGTACTGTGGCTTGAAGATAGAGATGCCAAAGAAGTTTCTACTCAATTTCAGAAATCTCATTTCTTGCTAACCAGTGTGGCCAGTGTATGGACATAAACACTTCCATTAGATACAGGCCTGCACTCTTGATTCAACATCAGCCCCACCACAGTTATAACAATATTTTCCTCACTTAGGGAAATGTTAAACCAGTAAAAGAGTATTTAAAGAAGCTTAATATCATCCACACATGAACTATATCACTGTAAATAAATGAGCATCAACGTTGGGTTAGACAGAGCTGGGACAGAATTGTCACAGTGTAACTGTGCAGCACAGGGAAGGAAATGGACTCATCTCCACATCCACATCAAGTTACTTCACTCTAACCTTGAGAGTGCAAGCTGAGGAACAACATTTCAGCTGCACAGAGTGATTAGATTATGAACAAAGTGATTAGATTAACAGCAGATGACTTGGAAGTCACACTGCTGCAGCCCCACTGAATTACCAGCTCCAGCAGCAGCAGAACTCCCCCTTCCAGTGCTCCCCGCAGCCCCAGCTTTAAGAACTCCTTTAAGTCTTTAGACACCAAGTAAATAAAAGACAAAATTTCCATTTTGCCTCCTATTGTAGCAAACCCAAGCTGCTCTCACAGAACACCAGGGTCTCCAACGACTATAAACAGCATTTCATTGGTCACAACACCTCACAAATGACACAGCTCTAAAAGGTGACATCCAGCTTACCAGGGGCATCACAGGCTGAGCAACAGCAGCTTTGAGGGAGGCCATGTCCTCACATCTGGTTATCAGCAAGCAGGATAGAAAGAAGGAAAAAAACCAAACACAATTTAAAGAAGTGGACATACAGCAGCCACAGGCACAAGGCTGTCACCTGGCACAGCTCCACCTGAGAACCAAACTGGCTTCAGCCAGGGCATGGAAACCCCAGGGGCAACGTTGTTACTCTTCAGCTCAGCCCTGTTCATCAGAATTTATCCCAGAATCACAGGATTTCCCGAGCTGGAAGGGTCCCACAGGGATCAGAGCCCAGCTCCTGGCCCTGCACAGACACCCCAGCAATCCCACCTGGGCCTAGGGCATTGTCCAAACCCCCTGGGAACTGAGGCAGCCTTGGGCTGAGCCCATTCCCTGGGGAGCCCGTTCAGCCCTCTGGCTTAACTTTGAAAAATTGATTTTGTTTGAGTTCTGTGAATTTAGGTAACACACTGAAAACACTTTTAAATTAACACACAAAAAAAGATTTCCTAAAAATGCTGTAGAGGCAGTCCCTACATAGATGCAGGCTCTGGATTAAAAACCAGAAGGCAACAATACTCCTTGGAAAGAGTTAGAGGAGGAAGGCTGTTGTTCCTGTAAAGAGGGTGTTTGGATTTGATTTTTTTAAATAAAGCAATGCATAAAATAAGTCCATCCTTATCAGCAGCACTTAGAACAGTATTTGGCTCATTCTGCTGAGCCTATCTACACCCCTCTGATCCCAATGAATCCCAGCCAGGAGCACTTCCCTGCACTGCCCAGAAAATTTGAGGGGAGTTACCAGCCTTGTTTCAATCTCTTCCCTTACCAAACAAACAAACAAAAATAAAAAAGTATGTTCAAAAATGTTTTAACTCAGTAAGATCTTCCTCACAGGTCTATTATCATGGCAAGAGCAAACAAACTGATGGTTTCTATCCAAAGTACACAAATTTATCTGAGGAATTCATTATTCATTTCCAAATTCAGTGTATTGTGTCTCCTGTTATTTACCCAAGAAACACTGGCAGAGCAGGAGATATGTGGGAATCACCTGTTTTATTCAACCCAGCTCACTGCATTTCAGTTTAGAAGGGTTTCATGATCTCCTCAGTCTCTCCTCTGCAATCTTAATTACAATATAGTTGAAAATATGTATTAATCCACAGGTACCTTTTTTCTTTTTTTTTTTTTAATCCACATTTTAACCAAAAATGGGAAGAAAAAAAAGAAAAAGAAGGGGGAAAAAAGAAATCTGGAGTGTTTCTATTGGTGTCTTAAGGCATAACAAACTACAGCAATTTATTTCACCACATCCAGTTGTAATGCTAAACCACAGATAAACATTACTAATGGAGCAAGAATGTGTTCCTTCCTTCTGATGGAGGTCCAAGATTGCCCTTTGGAGTTTGCCAAACAGCATGGGGCACTTCATTCACCATGTGATTGGCACACACTTCAGTTCTGAATCAATTTGGGGATGAAATTGTTGGCTAAAGCTCTGGAAATTCTGACTCTGGAGCTGTCAGGCAGGCTGTCTTTACTTTGAGAAAAAGCAATTCTTTTTAATAGCACTATGTTACTTGGCTTTTTATTTGGTTTTACATTGTTCATTGATGGTTTGGATTTTGATGTATTGTGCAGCACCCCAAGAACTCGAACAGGGGGAACTCTATTAAAAAAATGAGTTTATTATTTCAGCATGTGCTAATAAATATGCTACACGTTTGGGGAATCTAATCCCATCTATTTTGATGGCACACAAAAAAGGCCATCAGCCCCTGCATGCTGACACCAAAAAATTCATCTGTTCACTGAAAGGCAGAAATGTCATTTCTGAACTGAGCTCATGTTCAAGGCACCTCTTACAGAGCAGGGAATTCTAAGGGTCAAAGGTTTATTTTTCCATTTATCTTGTAAATAAAGGAAATTATCTCATAAACTTAGGACTGATTTTTTTTAGTCAACATTATTTTGCATAGCAACAAGCTTATTTGTAGGGTATTTTAAGACACACAGTTTAGCTGATTATTTTATTGAAATTAATGGAAATGATCCAGAAGAGGAAAACACATCATCTGGAGGACTGACTCTACTGCCTGCCCCATCCTAACATCAGTGAATATTCTAGAAGCAGAGTGCTTGAGGACTGGGTTTGAATTATCCTCCCTGGGGACATGTAACTGTAAAACCATGAGTTCTTTTAAGATCCAGTCCACCCCAAACTCAAACCTCCATGCAGCCTTCCACTTTAGCTTGAGTTTTTTCCCTCCTCATAGCCATGAATCAGATTTGTGAGTGCACAAATGTTGTTCACAACATTTTTTCTTTTTTCACTTCTACAGCTGCTGTGCTATAACCAAACAGGAGAGTTATTCTGCACAGCAACCTAAGGCACAGCCTCTTTTTTATCTACTTGCTCTAATGGCTGGTCACCGGCCTCCTCAGCCATGAAATCTTTCAGAAACGTTTCCCTCTTACCTGAACCCGCTGGGGTTTGGCTCCCTGCTGTGGTAATCCCTCGAGGATCCAGTTCCATTATGCTCCTGTGTCAATACAGGTGCTGGCAGCTGCCTGAGGTACAGCCCTGCCCCTGATTCAGAAGCTGAAGGAGCTTTTGTATCAAGATGAGGGTCAACCAGTGTCAGGTAACACAAGCACAATCCCTATCTCTGTTCTCCTAGCAGAGGTATGTCTAAAAATATGCCCAATCTTGTTTTTCCTCATAATGCTCCTCTTCTTTAAAGGTTCTATAGCAATGTATGTTTTCAGAGCAATGAAAGGCTGCTGATCACAATGAACCCTCAGCCATTCTGCCACATGCAGTTTACACAAATGTTTATTCCTTCACCATTGTTTTGAGCAGTGAACAGTTGAGGTTTGTGTGCTCCAGAGGCTACGATGGCTTGTAGGGCTGCAGGGCTTTGTCATCCTCAGGAGCAGATTTGTCACAGCAGGGGGTTTGGGTGCTGTGCTCGTTCTTGGTGTGGTGTTTGGGACAACGCCTGCAACAGCGGCCCTCACTTCCAGAGGTCAGATCTGGCGGGAACGAGGCCTGGTAAACCGTTACAAATCCTTCGCTGCTGCTCCGGCCTGGCGCGCGAGACCACTCCAAGAAGTTGTGGGAGGTCTGTTTCCGTTTCTCTGGATCCAGCTTCCTCAGGCCCATGCCCTAGGAAAAAAAAGAAAAAAGGAAAGAAAAATTCATGTAAACATATGACTTCCAGTCACAGCTTCGCAGATGAATCTTGTAACAGTCACTACCCCACTGGGAAGTGAACGAAGCTGTTACCACAGTGACTGCAAGAACTCACGGCTGATCTTTAGCAAGTTAAAAATAATATTGTCAGACTTGCCTGTATGAACATTTTTGGTTGCATACATAATGGGAAATCTGCTGACCTTCCACCTCTCAGTGCTAATAAACCACTTTTACTTTGCATTTCTGTAGCACACCATCTACTCAAGGCTATTTAGCTGCATTCGGCTAAATTAATCTTCAGAGGCACCCAAAGAAATAGGTTAATAATTCTGGCTTTGGACTGCAATAAAGAAACTGAGACAGACCATGAAATCTGAATCTTCAATGCTATCCCCTGTGTGTCCAAACACAGAGACAGAGCCTGATTTTCACACTTCACAGCTCGCAGGAAATTTAGCTGGAATTATGGTTGATCAGTATCTCTAAAACGATGAGACACTACCCAAAGTGCACAGAAATTGAGGTTACTCAGTGAATAATGAATTCCAAAAAGTCTGGCCTGACAGAGCCCAAAGTCAGACAAACTCCCTCTATCACAATTCACTGCTTCTTCCTTTACTCATTATCCTGTGAAGTACACTATTTCTTCTGCTGCCTGGAGTAATACCAACAATCTAAGGGGAATGGAAGAACATGAAACTGTTGCCCACAGAGAAAAATAAAAAAAAAAATTAAATTCTGGTCAAAGTTGTGGCTTCTGCAGCATACATTTAAACAGGTGTGTTGTAAAGAAATGTGGGTTGGAAAAAGAATGCATTCTTGAGATATATTGTGGGTATCCCATGGATTTTGTTTAAATTTATGATGAAGATGAGTCTGAACAAAATATTTGGGACTGCAGATTAGAAGTGACTGAGATATCCCCAAAAATTCCTTGCAAGGCAAATGACTTAGAGCAGATTAATAGGACATTTAACTGGGTTCAAAACCAAAATGAGAATATTAGAAAATGCCTGTCATAGACCCAGATCATGGCTTTTTTTCTTCCCTTTGAATCGTGCCATTCCCAATGACTGTGTGTGCTGCTGCACACCTGTGACAGTCCCAGAGATATCCCAGCCCTACTCTAACAAAAAATGTATTTTTCTTTGCCATTTACATTTTTCTCTTCTCACAGGTTTTAGCACCTATTTCATCTTTTTCTGCAGGGGACAGAAAAGATGCTGTGTTTAATCTCTGGCAGACCAACAGATCTGAAGTTGCTTGATTTGCCTCAGTGCTGGGTACTTACCAGGTCAAAGTACTCAGCTGCATTGCATATGTCATGTCTGTTGTCATGAGAAGAGAATGGGAAGTTGTCATTTCCTGCTTGCTGAAAGAAGAGAAATTAGAGCAAAAAAAAGAACTTTCATAAACTGTTTGGAGTCTATTAGTCTTTTTTCTTATATTGTGAGATTACAGCTGCCTTTGTTCTAGTACAGAAGTCATATCTCTAAGTTAAATATTCACCTGCACATGATTTTACAGGAGTAATGGGGACTTTTAATTTCTTTTTAATAAAATTATCAGAAGGATTTGCTGAATAGATACATGATTAATATAAAAGTGTGAATTTTCAAATAAGAAATTATACATTCTGTCTGCAAAGCAGCAAAATGCTAGATATATGTCAGGATTGCCTTGCTTGATTTAGTAGTAGGCCTAAAGCTAATTAAAATAAACTACAAAAGGGATCTCAAAACTGAATTAGTCTGTGATTTATGAACTGAATGTCATGGACACTGCTTGTTGCAGGGGAAGTGGAAGAGGCATTAATTGCTCAACTAATTTATAATCTCATTCTTTAACATGGTGTTCATCCAGCCTCTAAATGAAACCAGTTTCAGAAGAAAAAAAGGACAAGTGCAAAAAGAGTTATTTTAGAAATAATGAACATATCTGACTTTTTAAAATGTTTGTGATACATCAGTGCAATATCCCAACTGCGATACTCCCCTCCAAGCAAAAGAGCAAGTTTTAGTGTAATAGTTCTAAAAGAGGTGTTTCAAGAGTAGGGGAACCTGGATGAGTTCTGCAGCTCAGTGTAACTGGAGGCCTGATCCAGCAAGAAGATTCACCAGACACCAAATGTGCCTGCATGGGGTCAGCTGCCTGGTCAGATCTCAGCATATTTGGCTTACCAGGCAGACTCTCTTCCTTTTTTTAGGCATTTTCACAAGTTCACTTCTCTCATATGGATTCACCCAGACTGTAGTTCAGTGGATAAGTGAATTCAACAAGTACTTTCTCATACATGTGTTTAAATAAGCACCTCCTGAGTCTATACATTTTTTACTAAAATATCCTACTGCAATTAAATGTCAATTTCAGCAGCTGTTTATTACCAGTGCCTAAACAAACTTCCTCAGATTATCCCATTTTAGTCTTTAGTGCATTTCCGTGCTCTCACCACTGATCTCAGATTAATTCTCAATTTAGGACAGGCAAGAATTTCCCTAATTCTATATAAAAGTGGAGGGCTGGTAAAGACAAGACATGCAACTTCAAGGGAAGTCACACTGGTGTTGATAGAAGGTCCCTCTACCCTGATTCTCCTTTTCAGGCAGTGGCTAAGGCCAGATGTTCCACACAGTGTATACTCAGGTAACAGTGTAATCTCCTTTTCAGCAGCCCCAAGCTTCCTTTGTAAATATTCCTTCCAAGCCCTTCATTTCTGCTCTTCATTACAGCAAAACCTGTGAAATGTACCCACTGTAATTGCTTTGCTTATAGAAAATGAAAATAGAAGTTGTTCTGTGCACCAAGTGGGTGGGCAAAGCAAAGCTCAGTGTGATGACAAAATAAGGACATGAAAACATACTTACATCACTGCACTTGTGATTTTAATAAATACTGTATTTCCTTTCATTCTAAAATTTTTCACAAATCTGATTTTTAAGCAAGCCTTGAAAATGTTTGAAATTAGGAGCTTCTAACTTTTTAATGATCAGAAAGAACACTCCTTTGCGTGAATATACTGAATTTCTGACATTCATTGCCAAACAGCTGATCAAATTTCCATTAAACCTTCTTACAGGGCTTTACACACAGACTGTGGACTGAGAATGATCATAATGTATTCGGTGTCTCAGTAGTACAGCAGGACTTTGAGCAACTACAATTATAAGTGAGTTAGAGGGAAATATGTTTCTCCCGCAGCACAGGCAGCAATCACTCCCTCCCCTGAGGCACAAAGTCTGCCAGCCCGCTGTGACTGCTCCGCTAGCGACCCTGAGCGCCGTTCTTACTCACAGCTTAGCGAGTGACAGCCTGCAAAAGAGCTCCGAGAATCGGCCGTGCTGCCACAGGAGCTCACCTGCAGCCGGGCTTTGTATTCCAGCGGCATTCTGTGCTCCCTGCCCTGAGCGGCTGTCGAGTCCAGGACATGTCTTAGTGAGGCGCTTGTTGTTGATTCCAGTTCGCCCTGCTCATCTCTACCATGAGCGAACTAGAAAATAATGGAGATTATGACCCTTTAAACTAAAAGCCAACTAAAGAACAAACGAACAACCAAACAACACCCTCACCCCCCCGCTCAAAAGATAAATCTAAGCAGAAATGTGGGCAAAATGGTATTTTCCCTTTATTTTTTATTACTTAGATTGCAGCAGCACCTAGTGGCGTCTGGAAAAATGAGGAGCTTCCCACACACACAACATAAACCCCCTTCGAACGTAGGTAAAACAACCAGACAAGAATTTTAGGAATCTTCAAGACAAGAATGTCCAAGAACTTTCTGAAAACTGTTTATACAATAATAGCAATAGCCACCAAGGAGAACAACGACCTTCTCTCTCCCCCCCCATCCTCCCCGTGCTACTCCTACTGTTGTACAAGTTTGAAAGCACAAAATTTTTGGGAACAGTTCAACCAAGCATCAGGCCAAAGAGTTCAGAGAGTGAGGAACAGCCCGTGCCAGGAGTGTCACAGTGCCCTGGGATGCCAAGATGTCCCAGCCCAGTGTTTCTGATGGGATCACAGTGTTCTCCTGGAACAAGAGAACTGAGGCAAACCTTGGCTGGAGTTCTCCAGAAAAGAAGGGCAATCAACCAGGGCTAACTATCAAAAAGAGACCTCCAGCATTGCTGGAAAACTGGAAAAAAAAAAAAAATCCAGCCAGGGCTAGTTAGCAAGGCAGAACTTTTACACACTTCCTCTGAATATGTAGGACACTCGTTCCTCACACACCTCAGGAATGGGAGGTCCTTCTGCTGAAGGACAAAGTCACCCTCAGCATGGTGCTTTTGAAGGCTAAGAAAGCCCTGTGGGGCCACGGGAGCTCCTGCCCGGCCCTTACCCAGTCGCCGGCGCGCCGCTGGCCGGGCTGCGCAGTCCCGTGCTCGGCCATGGCTCGGTGTCAGCCGCAGCCCCGCAGGCTCTGCCACGGCCGCCGCGGCTCCCTGGAGATGTGCGCGCAGAGCGGCCGGGCCGTGGAACCCTCCCCTGTGACCTCAGAGCCCCCCCGGCGTTTCAGGAGATCCCCACAACCAAAACCAACGCTGGGCAACGCTGCTCTTGCTCGCGTGCGGCGGGGAAAAGGGAAATAACAGCGCGTCAAAGCACTGAATGTGGAAAACAAATCAGCTCACAATCACTTCAGTGACACTTTACAGCCGGAATAGGAATGCGTGGGGAAAGAAAAGCTGTTTTTGAGGAAAACCCAAAGGACGTTAGAGATAGAATTTTTAAGATGCAACTTCCTGCTCTTTTGTAAATGGCTTTCCACATACACACATTTAATCGAACACACGCCCAATATTTACAGAAAACCTGGTTGTGTCTTAACGGGCTTTTTTGCTTTTGAGTTTCAGCGCTGGCATGGAAACATCCCAACTATTTAACTGCAGCACACTTGGCTAGTGTAGCACAAACCAAGACTTTGCCTCTTTGGCCTTGACAGACTGCAAAGAAGATGACACTTGTGTCCTTTCTGGCTTCAAACTAACAGAGATTTAGATTGGATAGTAGAAAGAAATTGTTCCCTGTGAGTGAGGGAGGCCGTGGCACAGGGTGGCTGTCCCTGGATCCCTGGCAGGGCCCAAGGCCA
>VXBQ01001174.1:23668-62476 GCA_013400175.1 Phainopepla nitens | reverse complement strand
GATCGTTCCCGCACCATTCCCGGCTCCGTCCAGGATCGTTCCCGCCCCATTCCCGCTCCGTTCCCGCACCATTGCCGGCTCCGTCCAGGATCGTTCCCGCCCCATTCCCGGCTCCGTTCCCGCCCCGTCCGGGATCATTCCCGCACCATTCCCGCAGCATGGAGGAGCCCTGCGGCGCGGGCGCCGCTGCCCCGCCGAGGGGTGACGCCGAGGAGCCCAAGCAGGTGAGCGGCGCTGAGGGGGCCGTGGTAGGTGAGGTAGCGGGGCTGACAGAGGGGTCGAGCCGTGGCTACAGACACAGCCCCCAGTGGTGTTTGAATTGAAGCGGTGTTTTTGATCCTCTTTCCAGTTTGTCGGGGCCGGAGTGCGGTAGGGAAGACGCTAATTATGATTAAGCGTTAATTGCGAGCAGTGTTGCTGTTGTTATGCCTAACTACATCGCATTTACGTAAGTGATGTCCTGTGGAGCTGTTTTTCCCTCGACATGTGGTAGTTCAAAGCTCCTCGCACACGGGTGACAGCTGCGTGTTTGGCTGTGTTTGAAGAGAAAGGGGCAGGCGCGAGGCTTATTTAATTTATTATTATTTGTTAAGGCAGGAGCGTGTTTAGCTTTAATGATGGTGTTGGTGGTAGTGTTGGTGTTAGTGAACGCTGGGTGTTGATAAACACCTACTTTCACAAACTTCAGTGGGAGTCGTGTGTTCGTTTTAGCCTTTCTGGTTGATTTCGTGTTGTGTGGGCAGCTGACCTCGGTGGCGCTTCATTCCCATCCCTCAGGGTGCCCAGGTGTGCAAGAAGGCCACTGCCACCTGCTTGGATCAGCCAGAGCGTGGCCACAGGACCAGGGCAGTGCCTGTCCCCCTGTGCCGGGCACTGCTGAGGTCCAGCCTTAAATCCTGGGATTGGTTCTGGGGCTGTTATGTCAGGAAATACATTGAGGGGATGAGGGAGCTGGGAAGGCTCAGCCTGGAGCAAAGGAGGCTCAGGGGGCCCTGGTGGCTCTGCACAAGTCCCTGCCAGGAGGGGACAGCCGGGGGGGTCGGGCTGTGCTCCAGGGAACAGGGACAGGAGGAGAGGGAACGGCCTCAGGCTGGGCCAGGGGAGGTTTAGATTGGACATCAGGAAGAATTCCTTCATGGGAACGGTTATCTAGCATTGGAACAGGCTGGCTGAGGCAGTGGTGGAGTCCCCATCCCTGGAGGTGTCCAGTGAAAGACTGAATGTGTTGCTCAGTGACAGTATGGTGATCCATCACAGACCTCCACAATCCTGGAGGTCTTTTCCAACCTTAATGATTCAGTGATAATTCCTAAAGTGAAGTTTATGCTTGACACAAGTTGGAATTGGGATGAGTGGAAAGCTGTATGTGCTGGGGAAAGGTAAGTGAATATAGGACTGGAGTTTGCTCGCTTAGCATTAAAAATGACTTTTCACAGAGCAAGCCTGCTAGTTTTAATTCCCACCACTTAAACAGAAGGCTGATTTCTGTCTGGAAACCAGGGGTCGGTGCTGTTCCTCGGAGGCAATGAGGTGAAGAGCAGTGCTGTGGTGAAATACTCCTCAGCCCCTCCTCAGGCAGCCTTTGCCCGTCTGCAGGAGAAAACAGACCTGAAGCTGCCCCCTGCCAACTGGCTACGGGAAAGTGCCAAGCTGGGACCAGCAGGGACAACCATTCTGGGCAACAGCAAAAAAAGTAAACCCTTCTCAAGGTGAGTAACAGCAGCCTGTATTTCTTTCCAGTCCTTTAAGAATAATTCTGAGTGTGAACGTGGATCCTATGTCATTCAAAGTGGAAAGTATAGGTTTTACCATAGCAATTAGATATTCATTTGTCTGGACCATTCTCTCCTTTTTCATCTTGAGTTGTTGCCTCTGTGCTCTGATTGTGTCTCCTTTGTAAATGATTGATGGTGTTGTTACTTTGTTCACGTGCTTGTTGACACCTTGCCTCAGACAGTGAAAATGACTTCGTGTTCTTCCCTGGCTGGCCCAGATCAAACTGGACTGGTTCAGCCAGCCCTTCTGCCTTTGATAACAGGTGAAAATGGAACGTGTGGTTCCCCTTGGAAAGCAGTTTATAGCTCTTCTGGATCTTTAGAAACTGGGCCTGACTAATGGCAAATAAAATTTTGTATTTATCTGAGCATTTCATATTTCTGTCACACTACAGGTGATAGAGGGCATACCCAAGAACCAGTGTTACCTTTCAGTGTGAATGTTTGCTAAATTGTTGAATGAGTTGAGTTCAGAGTGTTCATAAGCAGGAGGCTCAAATCCTGTGCTGAACAAGCAAATTCACACCAAGTCAGCCAGGCAGTGAAATTTAACAGTTTGTTCAAGGTCTGTGTTTACATCCTCATCATCTCTTTTAGGAGCTGTACTTTTCAGAGCAGAGTAACATATTTTTCAGGGCTTTATGAATTTTTCATGTTTGTTTTAGATACTGTGTTTATCAAATAGTAGCTGGCAGTTCAGTCTCTTTCTCTAGTGTCAGTATTAAAAAGCTGATAACGAAAGTACAACTTGTACATCATGTGTGTTTTGGATTTCAGTAGTATCTGGGTTTGTTTTAAAGAATGATCTGTACATTGAAATATTCCAGCTTAAGTACTTTGTGATTTCCTTAACGAGGGTGGAATAAGAGACAGTGTGTCTGTTACAACATGTAGGGCAGCTCTGGAAAATGTGAATAAGAGGTAAAATTCAATTACAGCTACTAAAATTCAAGTCTTTAATATGCTTAATGCCTTAAGGAGAAGCTCCTTCTTTTCAGTGTTAAAAAGAATCTTTCATTTTCTCTGCTTTTTCTTGATTTCAACAAAACTTTAGGTGTTTCAGAATGTCCTAAAATTAGATCTAAGCACTTAGATATATTTGAAAAACTTGCAGAATATGAAGATGAAATCACTTTGTTAATTTTAGGTCTCATTACACTTGGTGATGTTTAGTTGGGTTAATTTTTTTTAATGAAACCTTTCAAAGATTTAATAGATGTAAAAGCCAGGTCTGTAATGTCACACTGGAACTGTCTTAACTTGTAATATTTTTTTTTTAAATAGCTTTGGGATGGCCTATGACTTCATTGACTCAGTTGGAAATGATGTGGATGTTGTATCTGATTCAGAGGTATGGGCACATCTTAAATTCTCTCATTCAAATTCTTACATTGCATAAACTTTTATTTTAAGATACTGTGATGGCTTCTGGCACCTTTGTGTCCTTGGGGAAAAGGAAAGATCTCTTAATGGTTCACAGATCACCAAGTAAAGGAGTGGTGATCACTGAATAAGAAATGTAGAGAGAAAATCATATTTCCTCTGGAGTTCTTTATTAAATAATCTGCAGCTGAAGTATTCAGTTCAGTGAATGCAGCACATCAGTCTTGAAATCAGTTATTTTGATGCAAACTGTTTACTCTTAAGATGGTTTTTTTTTCTATTCTTGTCTAGAATTGAGATCTCCCCTCCAACTTCTTATTTCCTTTGATTTTTGTCAGCTTTTCAGCTCTTTTGGTGCTGGTAATAGCTGTAGAATTCAGATGAGGCTACTCAGAAGAGGAAACACACTCATGTTAATATTTGTCAGACTTGTGTTCAGACTTAGATCTCTGGGTTGCTTTGGACACCTGACAAAGAATTGGTATTCCTGCTGTGAAAATAAAGGTTTACAATCCACATCATCCACTTGCATGTTTCTGTCATTTTTGCTGGGACCTGGTCGTGGTGATCCAGTCAGAGAATGTGTTTAAGCCATGTGTGTTGTTCCTACTGATGAATTAATGTCTTCATCACTCATTTGTGTTCCCTGCCCTCAGCAAATGCATTTTCTTGTGGACTGGTTTTAAAATCCCTGGCACTGTCAGGTTTTATTTGACCATGTGTGGTGGGGTAGAATTCATTTTCTTCCCAGTGGCTGGTAAGGGACTGTTTTGGGATTGTGCTGAGCACAGGTTGATAATAGAGAGATGTTTTTGTTGTTTCTGAGTGGGGCTGGCTCAGAGCCAAGGCCTTTCCTGCTTCTCCTCCAGCCATGGCAGGGGTGGGAGTGCCTGGAAAACCAGGAGGAGACACAGCCAGGACAGGTGACCCTGAGTGACCACAGGGGGCTGGGGAAGAAAAAGGAAGGGGGGATGTTTGGAGTGATGGACTTAGACTTGGAGTCTCCCCAAGTCACTGTTACACATGATGGGGCCTTAGTTTCCTGACAATTGTCTTCCCATGAAGCATAATTATATTGAATATTCTCTCTTTTCACTTTCCTTCTGCAAGAACATCAAAAAGCTCCTGAAGATCCCTTACAGCAAGTCCCACGTGAGCATGGCAGTGCACAGAATTGGCAGGACCCTCCTGTTGGATGAGCTGGATATCCAGGAGCTCTTCATGAGATCATCTCAGGTGAACCACTTGCCTCTTGATAACTGTGGCACGTGGCCAAAATGCATTATTTCAGGAATAGAGTAGCAAGAAAATGGCTGGAAATCCCTAAAAATCATGTGTGGGTACCAAAGGTGTTCTGTTCTGCAGCAGTTTATCCACAAACTACATCTGATGTCTTGTGTTTATGGTATTGTAGGGTTAATATTCTATGTCTCACTTTTATGTCATTACTTCAGTATTCAAATTATTACTTCAAATAAGTATTTATTATTTATTATTCAAGGTATTACTTCAAATACCATTTGATTGGTTTTATAAGCAAAATATATTTCTTACTATGTAGCCTCTTATATATCTGATTTTCTAATTAAGTCAAGTTTTCAGTAAGAACATAACTTTCCTAGAAGCTGTATTTTCAATAAATGACCATTTCAGAACTTCAGCTCTGAAGTTATTTTCTGGGTTTCTTCTTGTGGATGAGTATTTTTAGGTTTATAATGCACTTGGTTTACTTTGCAGATGCCTCCTGACATTATTTTCATATTTCTTCTGTTGCCTAGACAGGGGACTGGACATGGCTGAAAGAGTTTTATCAAAGGCTGATTGATCAGAAATGGCAAAGAAAAAAAAAGAGTAAAGAACATTGGTACCAGAAGGCAATACTTTCTAAATTTTTGTATTACAGGTAACCTTTTGTCTGCATGAAACTTTAATTCTGCACCATTTCTGCTTGGTTTTTAGTCTTGTAGTAAATGTTAAAATTCCATTGTGGTCTGTCTTATTTACTGCTTTTGCCTTATACAGAGGGAATTGAGAGATGAGGTCAGAAAATAACCATGAAATGTTTTCACAGAAATGGAAGTATTTTACTTTCAAATTGAAATACTAAAGAATAAAATAAACAGCATGACTTAACTGCATATCAGCCAAGTCATTTGTTGGCAAGGGTGCATCAAACATAACAACTCTAAAAATGGATCTGTTTGCATCTTGTCAGCTGAACTTGTAACTGTTTCCTTGTCAGCATTAATGGAGATGGAGCTGCTCAGCCTGTTCCTTCCACTTCCAAGCAGCACCAGGAGGGTCCTGTTGCAGGTGAGAGTGATGAAGCAGGAAGGGCCTCCTGGCCAGCTCCTTTTGAAATGCCCTCCTCGCTGTCTGAAGATCCAGGTGCCTCTAACCAGGTTGGTGTGGAGAATGTTTTACATGGCACCACAGTGTTTGTAGAGCCACAGATGTGGGAAGGTTCTCAGGAGTGCTGCTGCAGCTCCCTTTGCTGAAAGAGCTGAGCTAAGGCATGAGGAGAACTTGGCAGGAGGTGCACTTCCAGATTTGCCAGTGGTTCAGAGCTCCAGATTTCAGATATTTGTTCTGTCACTGTAATAAATTGCTGTTTATCCCAGCATCTTTGAGAAACAAAGCCTTTGGCTAAGAGTAGTCATCAGTGCCTTTAGCTAAAAGGAGGAAAATCCTGATAATCAGAAGATGTGTTTGGAAACCTAAAGTTCTGGCCTTTCTTTTTAAATCTGCCAGTAAAATGCATCTTCTGGTGGCCCTGAATTTATTAGGTGAAGAGGAAAATCAAAATTTCTGAAAAGGGAAAACAATTAAGCAGTATTTTAAAATACTTGCCATGAGATTACACAAGTGAAAGGGGAGATGTTTACAGCAATTATGCAACAAACTATGATTAGTATCAAGCCCTAATTCAGGGTTTCTATTCTGGCTAAACTTATTTATGAAAACTGTTAATTCCTGTGGGTTTTGTGAGTCATATAAAACAAGAATTGATTAAATTTTGGAGAGGTTGAAAGATCTGTTGTCTTCAGTCTGCATTAATATAATAATGATGCTACAGTTGTGCTTGCACAGTATTAAGGCTGGTCTGCCCAATTTAGGGAGTTTCTAACCTACATTATCCATCAAATGGTAACTGCATGTATTGTGTGAAGTGGAGGAACACTTCAGTGCTTGAAAGCTTTTAGAAAAAGGACTCCTTCTCTCTTCCACCCTCTTGAGGAGCCATTGCTCAATTCAGCAGACTGTTTATCATGAAGGAGCTGCTGTGCATTTGCACAGTAAGATTTTCTTCAGTTCCTAAATAAACCAGCAGGATAGAGGGTTTGCTTCTGGACCCTGATAATCTGGTGTTGACCCTGGGTTAATAAGGAGCTCCTGTAAATACTTCCTGGTTTCTTTTCAGAGCCTCTCAGAATATTAAAAAATACAACATTTTGCATTAACTATAGAAAAGAAGCATTCACTGCCTAGAGGCTTTTTGCAGTTCAGTGCAGATTTATTTAAAGATGTTGGAGGTAAAGCTTTTTCCCTTACATGCTTTTGTTGTTCATATCTTTTTAAATGGCTGACTTGACCTCAGCAGCAGAATCACTCCTTATCCTTGTGCTCTCCACAGGGAAATGTGCCTCTTGAACCCTCATATCTAGTGGGGCACGTGGCCTCAGCCCCCAGAGAACAAAACCTGACTCCTTTGTTCAATGATGGGGAGAACAGTCAGGTATGCTTTATGTGAGAGCTGAACCCCCAGGTTAAAGCAGGGCCTCAAGCTGGGCCTAAACTGCAGCCAGGGGCAAACCTCAGTCCCTGTAGAAGTAGTTTTTGTGGCATCTGCAATTTTAAGTTCCTGTGAATGCACCGGGTTCGTCACGTGCTGGCTTTTATTTGCTGCTTTGGCTTCTTGCTGTCTCATAATTCCACCAAATGTCATGGAGAACCAGTGTTGCACCACTGATTTACAGGCCAATTCTGTTTTCTTTTAATGAAGGGACTTAAAAATGACTTTGTTCGTAATATCCTGTGGACCTTTGAAGATATCCACATGTTGGTGGGATCAAATATGCCAATATTTGGAGGTGGGAGGTACCCTGCTGTGAGTCTGCGTCTCAGGTGAGCTTAGAAGTTCCTAGATGTTCTTTATACCAGCCTTGACTGATTTGTCACTCTGCTTCCTAGTTAGCTATCTGCATTTTTTTGCTATTTTTATAAAAGAGAGCAGTAAAATTTCTCCTCCTGGGAGTCTGAATTTCAGTAGCTGCTTGTTGGGCATAAGCATTTAAATGCTATTGAGCAGTGAGACAGAACTGTTCCAGGCCCAATTTAATGTCAGTCCCTTCATTACCACTCTTCCTGTTCCTGCCTCTGCATAGGCAAAGAATGAGCAAAAACTCAAAGCTCATTTGGTGTATTTGTCATCTTTTTAAGACACATTTAGGAATGAACAGTACCTTGGTCTTCAAAGAATATTGAAAGGTCTGGGAGAAGGTTTGTGCTATAATTAGTTGCAGCTGAAAGTGCTATTCCTTTAGAACTTCTGAAGTGCTTATTATCTTGGTAATAGTGTGACATCTGAAGCTTATTAAATGGTTTTTGGCAAAATTGTTTTAGGCAAAAACTCCAAACTGCTGATGGAATGTGAGCACGTTCCATTGGGGAGATCAGTTTTGCTAGAACTCATTAATACAACAATTCACAAATAATTGTTTTAATATTCATCCACTCTCAGGCAACTTGAACCCAAATCCCATTAGTAAACATCCCTAATAGTTCCTGAAGGGTTAGCAAAGATTTAAACAATACTAAAAAACTATTTTGTTTTAGGGATAACAACAAGCCAATAAATGTGCTAACGGGGATTGACTATTGGTTGGACAACTTAATATGCAATGTTCCAGAGCTTGTGATGTGCTTTCATGTCAATGGGATTGTTCAGGTAAGTCTGGCTCTTTGCATTGTGCCTTAAAATAATAATTCACTCTTCATCTTTCAAAATTGCCTCAGTTATAACAGATCCTCCACACTCTTCTGAGCAAAGATGACAAAAATCCTGTGTTGCAGAATGAGAAGCATCTTAGACAGCTTGCAGCAGTCATCTAAAAATAGTGTATTCTTTCTTTCCCTCCCTTTTGTGCATGCAAGAGTCCTTCTTCCTCTGATATTCGAGTGAAGGCAAAAACAAAAAATGCAACAGCAGAAATCAGTTTCTTATATCTTGAAATCTGCAGTGCTCCCTTGCCAAGACAGATGCAAGCTTTTGAATGTTTGTTTGTGCTGTTTTACTGTAGCTGTGTTTCTGTTCTACCTGGTAGCCTGGAGTTTTTCCTAGGCTGACTAGGTTTCATTGAAATAACACATGTTGTACCTTCTCCCCCTTATTTTTCCTCATCTTTTGTTCTCTATTCACTATGCTTATGACAGAAATAGATCCTTCTTAAAGCTTTCATTGAGTAGTGTAGTCAAGATGTGCTTGCTTAAAGTAAATTGTAGAAATTAATTTATCATAATAGCAGCCTTTGTTTCTTTTAGCTGTTGATAGAGACACTGATATATTAATTTTGGTGTCACAAAACCCTCCTAAGCTTGAGTTTTAATTTCTGTTCTTTGCAGAAATATGAAATGATCAAGACTGAAGATATTCCCAATTTAGAAAACTCCAATTTTTCTACCAAAGTGATAAAAGATATTGCTCAAAATATCTTATCTTTTCTGAAATCAAATTGCACCAAAGAAGGACATACTTACTGGCTGTTTAAAGGTAAGAAGGTTTAGATCAGTTTGAAAAGATAGATGGTAATGTGATGTTGATTAATGAAAGGTTTTCCTTTTCAGCAAGTGGGAGTGACATAGTGAAGCTCTATGACCTCACCACGCTTTGTGAAGAGACTGAAGACAAATACCAAAACCCTTTTACAATGCCAGTGGCAATTCTGCTGTACAAGTGAGTTTTTATCATTTTTGTTGCAATACTTTATTCTTGGTGCAGTTCTTTTCAGAACACAGACCAAAAATCATGATCCAATGACAACCATACACAAACTTGCTAAATCTTAGTCTCACTAGATCAAAATGGACTTTTTCCTTTTCACTGTTCCTCCATGTAAACTTCTTTGCTGATAAAGCCTTGCAGACCCATCATAATGTTTGGAAGACCTACAGTTCTGGAATATTATTTAACTTTTTTTTTTTTCTAGCACAGAGATACTATCCAGGGATTTCACTGTTTTGTTCAACTTTCTCTTAGAGTTGCTTGCAATATGATGCTGAAGAAAAACCAGAACAAGAAACACTATGGCACCATCAGAACATTGCTCCTGAATTGTCTGAAGTTGTTGGACAATGGCAGGCATCCTCAAGTAAGAATTCAATGTTTTCTTGCACTTTTGTGATTACAGATGCTGTAATCATAATAAACCTGGTAATAAATAGTGTGCTACTTCTTCCTCCCAAATGAGAGAATTTAAATTTATAAACAAACTTAAAAATTGATTTTATTTTTAAAGAATCCCCATGCTATTTTTTTAATCAGTATTTTTTCTGCTCCTCATTGCTGCACAGGTTTTCTGTCCTGCTGTAAAGAGGAAGTTTTCATTACATTCACTCTATTCTTGTTGCCAGAGAGCCCTTTGGGAGCAGATCCTGAATAAAAAGTGTAAAATGTGAATGTATGAACGTTTTTACTCTGAAAGTGGCTGAAAACTGGGACAGGCCAACTGGAGAAGTTGTAGTGTCCATCCTTTCAGGTGCTCAAAGCCCAACTGGACACAGTTCTGAGCAACATGCCTGGATAAGTGGGTTGGCCTAGGGAGTCTCTAAATGATTTAAGCTATTTTCAGTTGAAAGTGAAACCCAAAATTCAGGTGAAAAACCCGAATCACATTTAGAATAGATTACAAGAGGAGACATGGCACACATTAAACTAATGAGAACGGGGATTCTTTCTAGGGTTGTGAAAGGTTTTCAAAATCAAAATGGAACCTCTTTAGAATGCTTGTGTTGTCTCCTGTGATCTGCAAGCTGTTAGAACAGGCAGTCCTTGTTCTCTGCCATTTGGTTTTTATTCTCTTCTAAACTTCATCAGCTTGGATCCTTTTCCTTTCTAGGGAATTTGCTCAGGCTGTGTTTACAGGTTATCAAACACATCTTTGCATGTCCTCTGTCCTCCTAAGATAATTTATATTCTTGCCTCTCAAAAGAAAAATTTAACTTGAGAATGAATAATTTTTTTCTCTTCTTTGCAAAGATTATTGCTTCAGCAAACTACATGTTATCAGAGCTTTTTCAGCTGGATGAACCTAAAAAAGAAGACAGTGCAGACTTCCCTATAAATGGAAATTCTGATGAGAGTTACAGTGAGGAAGAGGAAGAGATGCCAGACAGTGATGAAAATGGTTCTTACAGCAACAGTTCTGATCCCCCAGATGACAATAAAGCAGTGGCAATAATCAAATCTGTTGGGGAGTTGTCAGTACCAGAGAAGTACAAGTCTGTGCATCGAATACGTGTAAGTGACTCTGGGGGGTGTTTAAGGGTTTTCCTGGCTGATTAAGTTTGTGGGACTCAAAAAAAAAAGTAGTTAGTGAAATTCAGTTCCCTGGTAGTTTTGCCTTCAGGTTAACTGAAGTGGGCAAACACACACTTCATTAACTGCTCATAAAATCTGAGCTGTTTAATTTTATTCATGTAGATTAAATGTAGATTTTTTTTTTTTCTTACCATATTCCACTTTGTCTTGATGTTACCTCTCATTTGCATCTTCTGGCCAACCATTTTTATATTTCCTGTGCTGACCATTTCTTCTCTCCCCTCCCTGTGCCCCCTGAAGCCCAGCTGTGCATTCCCTGTCTGCCACGGCACCGAGGAGCGCTGCAGGCTGGTGCTCAACCACGTCCTGGAGGTGAGTTCACTGCCAGCTTCCTGAGGGTGCCTCCCCTCCCACCCTGCTCTTCATCTGCTCTGTGTTGGCTAAATATTGCTCTCAAGGTGAAGGAAATGGTTTCTCCCTTCTGCAGGGTTTGAAGTCTGTTGACAGCAGTGTTAAAAAAGAGGGTGACCTTCCTGCAGCTGACCCCAGCACTCCAATCCCCTTGAAATATGAGGATGAATCCACCAGTGGTGGTCCTGAGTCTCTGGAAAAACAGATGGCCTTATTTCTAGACAAAAGTAAGTTGTATTGTTGTGCAAATAAGACCTTTCCTGTGCCAACACAAACTGCTGCTACTTTATTTTGATTGTCAAAACAGTGTGTTAAAATCACTAATTACGCCATTGCCTAAGGAAAAGTGCACTGAAAATTGGAGAACAGTCTGTTCCTTTTTAAATATGAAAAGAGAAGCTCATTTGAGTTATTTTGCATAGCAAAGAATCTTTTATTAGTCAACACATGATTTTACTGGACTCTATTTAGATGTGGCTTTCAGATGACTTCCATAAGGGCTTGGTATTTTGAGGTTTGGTATGTGGAGCACCGAAAGTTTTGTGGGTTGTTTTAAAAATAGGATTAATTTCTTAGTGTGTGTGTGTGACCTGGATGTTTCCTGGAAGAATTTCTCCCTTCTGGCAGGTTTTGTTCCTACATTAGGCTTGGTGCTTGAATTGTATATAAAATGTTAACTAGGATTTTGTTTTCTTTCTTGTATCTCTACAGTAGTGAAAGGAAGCAGCAAATAAAAGATGTTTTGTTTGCTTAAGTGCTCAACTCCAGAAGTTTTAGACTACAGTCTCTCTATTTTATTTTGTTCTGGAGAGAAATAAAAAGTTCCAGGAAAGACTTTGTGTTTGAAAGTAGTGGAGTTCTTTGCAGGGCAGGAAGCCCTGTAAGCATAGCCCAGAAAAAATCAGTCTTGCCTGCTTTGGCAGTTTTTTTTTCTCCTCCCTTCTCCCTTTGAAAAATCTCTGAATAAGAAGCCAGTTCAGTTTTGAGTTATACTCACAGATTCCTGGATCTGTGCTTGACTCCATCCCTGAAGTAGCTGCAATGCTACTTGCTCACTTCTGTTTCCCAGTCCATGGGTTTGTTTTCTGTGATGTGAATTATGTATTTTCTCTGCCACATGTACATATTTACATACATCTGGAAAGGATAAGTGCTCTAAATCGTGGAATTTCTAACTTCAAGAGAGCTGCCTGTGAATGGTGCAGGGGTACAGGGCATGTGCAGTGTGTGTGTCTTTAGCTGGGTGGAGTGTTACTGTTTTACATTTGTCTTTGTCTTGATAAACATGTAGAGCCTAAGAATTCATTATATTTACTTATTATATATTTATATATTGTTGTAAGATAGTGGGTTTACAAGTCTTGTAAATCCACCTTAAGCAAGAGACTTATTTCTGTGTGCAAATACTATCTGGGCAAAATTGTGTCCCTTGGTAGGGACAGGCCTTAAATCAGGAACAGTGACCTGTTCTTGCTGTTCTTTTTCAAAGAAAAGCTTCATAACCTCCTGCAGAGGATATCTTGAAATGAATGTGAGAAAGTGCTTGGTTTTCCTTGTGGGAAGGACCAGGTTAGCCAGGTTCTCATGTGCTGGAGGCCAAACCCACACGTGGAAGCTCTCTCACTGAGACTGTTCATACAGAAACTGAGCATTTATCTGGAGGATTTGGTGGAGAACATGACAAATTCTGTCTGTGGCTTTCTTGTTTCTTTCTGTTGCTCCCTCAGGGGAGTAGTGTTGGCCACTGCTCCTGTGTTTCACAAGGTGTCTGAGGTCAGAGAGACCTGCACTGTCACTGTCCCACTGGATGCCAGCATCCTGGAATGCAGTGCATGGAAAAGTGCCACGTGTTGGGTCTGTTTTACAGATGATACTGGAGTGGCAGAGGAGCTGGCAGTGCCCATCCTGTGCAGGGCTGGGGTCAGGCAGTGCCCATCCTGTGCAGGGCTGGGATCAGGCAGTGCCCTTCCTGTGCAGGGCTGGGATCAGGCAGTGCCCATCCTGTGCAGGGCTGGGATCAGGCAGTTCCCTTCCTGCCTGTGCTGATGGATTTGTGCCCAACCTCTAGCATGTGTTAGAGGGAAGATTCACTGACAAGGTTCTGTTCCTCTTACAGTGGGCTCTTTCCAGAAGGGGAAGCATTGCAGTCAGTCAGGAATGATTCCTGGATCGTGGCAATATAAAATGAAACTCCAGCTCATCCTGAAATCATCAAGGGCTTATTATGTCCTGTCTGATGCTGCTATGGTCCTGCAGAAATTCGGGCGAGCGCTGCGATACATCAAGCTGGCCTTGCAGTGCCATGGTAAGTTCTAGAATGGGCTTGTCACCTGTGCCACTGCCTGGACATACCTGTCACCACATCACACACTGCTGTGCCTGAGTTTGCCCTGTGGTGTGCAGTGACAAGTCTGACAATCTTGTGTTTGACTAAACTCAGTGTCCAGCTCAGTATTCAGGGCAGTCTGTAGTGAGGATAAATTCTGTCACTGATCCCATTTTGACAGGTTGGGAACTTGGGGGCACATCTGGAGCTCCAGAGCAGTTGAATTTGGGAGAGTCTGCCCTGATGCCAAGGCCAAGTGACCAGTTCTGTGCTCCAAGTGATGCTGCTGCAAGCTGGTGTTTTTCCCTGGTGGTTCCCGTGTTATTTAAATATATCTTTGACTTTGAGAAACACTAAACCTCTTCAGCAGCTGAGTTGGATGCTTCTCTACAATAGAGTACATCTTGAAGTATTACTGAGGAAAAGGGAAAAAATAGAATCAGACTGTTTAGACTAATGCTGCCATAATGAGAGTAACTAAGTGGGAAATGCCAGTGCTTAGTGCTGACGTGCTGCTATTTCCCTGCCATAAGGGAAGGCTCCTGTCTTAGGGCAGGAGGAGGTTTATAAAGCAAACCCACTTGATCTTAGCACAAAGCATCAATAGACCTCTCAATAACTCACAGCATTCTGCAGCTTTCAGTCTTTTATAGACTCAAGAAGCAACTTGAAACTCTGCCTTTTGGAAATTAGCTTTTCAGGCTGTATTTCCCTTGGGCTAATCTGCAGAAAGTCAGTTTTCCCTTGGTCAAATCTGAGCTTAGCATTTGTAATTAGCAGAGTGACTGCTCATCGTGGACAACACAGGGGCTCTTTTTAAACCATCAGCTGTGTAGAGCAACTGTGACTTTGAAATAGGCTATTTCTTCTGAGGATAACATGTTGTCACACTTATTCTCTGTATGCAGACAGGTAACATAAAACCCAATTATCTTGTCAGTATGTGTCAAGCCTTTTGATGTGTAATTCTTCTCTTTCCCCCTCCCTCATCCATGTTTTTTTTTTTCATTTCCCACCAGATACCTACTGCTGTCTGTGTGGCAGCATGCTGCCTGAGGTGCTGGTGTTCCTGTGTCAGTGCTTAACCCTTTGTGGAGATATCCAGTTAATGCTGGCTCAGAATGCAAACAACAGAGCAGCTTACCTTGAAGAATATAATTACCAGACTAAAGAAGATCAGGAGATATTACACAGCCTTCACAGAGAATCCAGGTGCCAAGGTATGATCCTGACACAGAAGTGCCAGACTTTGGCTACATGACAGACATAAATAATTCCATTGTGCTTCCTCAGAACCATACACTAAGGGAGCTTGTGGCACAGGGGTTATTGCACTTCACTTCTGTTTTCTTCAGAGAAGGCTCATCCTGCCTGTCATACAGGAGGAGGTTGTCAGGCTATTGTATGACATGGCCTGAAGCTGTGAAACAACTGAAGGCAGTAACTGTTTCAGTAATAAATAAAATCTACCTGACATGAGTCTTGTCTTCCTCTGGGCATTTTTCCCTGGACTTAATTTAGAGAAATACTGTTTGACACAGAAACTTTGCATTTTGTTTTCCAGTGTTTGCCTGGGCTACGGATTTATCCACAGACTTGGAATACCAGCTTTCTGTCAGCTGTAAATGCTATGAAGCAGCTTATGAAATCCTACTCTTCAGTAATTTAAAAAGCCAAAACCCAGAGCAGCACATCCAGGTGCTCAAGAGGATGGGCAACATCAGGAATGAGATTGGAGTGTTCTACATGAACCAGGCAGCTGCAGTGCAAACTGAGAGAGTGGGCAAGTATCTTTTTTTCCATTCCTGACCATTTCATGGAGCTACAGCAGTGATCAAGTTCACTAATTGTATGAAAAAAATATTTCTGATTATAAAGAGGATGTATAAATCACTTTGTAGTTTTTTAATGTCCACTGTGATTATTTGTTTGCAGTAGGTCATTGTGGCTTGTACACTGTAGTTAATTGAGCATAAACTGAATAATGGAATATATAGTTTGGAGAAATTCCTTTAAAATGTGTAGAATGCTCTCAAAAAGCCATCAGGGAAACTTCAAACTCTGTTGTGAAAGGGAGGGCATGTTACATCCTTGATGTGTTTGGTTTAGCCCAGCATGAACAAGCAGCAGCTTAATTTAAACATAAGAATAGCTTCCATAAAGTCAGCCTGTGAATTTTTTGGTTAAGTAAATCCTTGAAAGCTTTCCTTCTGGTTTATTTTTGGTGGGCTTTTTTTGAGGAAAAGCTTTTTAGGGTGAGATGTTCAGTGGGTTTTGTTTTTGAAAGCAAACTCAGTATTGTCTAGGAGTAAGAGTTCTTTGAAGTAGAACAAGTGAGGTGCTGGTTAGTTCAGTGTAAGCAGCTCCCATTTCCCAAATGCCACCTGTTTCCTGTGACCTTTGTCCAAGTATTAGTTGATGAATTTTGGCTTGGACTTTAAATTCTCTGATTCATCATCATCTCTGGGATTTTGCAGAGCTTACTTAGTTGAAACCAAAGCTTGAAGTACTGAATTTACCTGTCTGTAAAAGTCACATTTTATTTACTTCATACTGAAAATTTATAGAAGTCACTCCAATCTCCTGTGGAAACAAAATCTGGTGCACTCTGTTTATTTCCTGGTGTTCCCTGTCCCCTATCATTAGCATTCTTTTGGAAGTATAGTAGGTGTAATAGTTCACTTGAGATATTAAACCCTCAACCATATGGAAATCTTAGGAGTATTGTCTATGAATTTGGGTCTTCAGAATAGTTTACCACCCTGAAATTCTAGGAGATGGTTTATGAGGGAGACAGAATGGAAGGGTTTGTTCAGGACCTCTGAGGAATTTGAGTCTCTAATCCTTGTGCTTCACCCTAGTGAGTAAAAACGTCTCGATGACAGAGCAGCAGCTCTGGAAGAAAAGTTTCTCCTGCTTTGAAGAAGGAATTCAGAATTTTGAGTCCATTGATGATGCCACCAATGCTGCCCTCCTGCTGTGCAACACGGGGAGGCTGATGAGGATCTGTGCCCAGGCCCACTGTGCAGCTGAAGGGGACTTCAAAAAGGAGTTTTCCCCAGAAGAGGCCCTTTATTACAACAAGGTAACATCCTCCTGGTTGAAGCAGGGCCCAGACCCCAAAATGCCTTTTACTGTGAGGCATTTGGGACTGCTTGGGTATATATGTTTAAATTTGGGAGGAATAATCTGGGATAACTCTCCTGCTTCCATACTACCCTAATCCTTGCTGTGTGGGCTTTGCTGGTGTTGTTGAGGTTTGATTGCTGTGACATTCAGATGCTGATCCTGAACATAATGCAGTGCCACACACGAGGGAGAAGAATTGCATGGTCAGAATTGAAGTGATTGTCAAATGGGAGATACTGAAAAAGGCTCAGGGAGATATTTTGAGTAAAGGGAAGTTGATTTCTAGTTGTTAGAAATGCAGGCAGTAACTGTGTGTGCATGATTTTGTCATTTGGAGGCTATTGACTACTACCTGAAGGCATTGAGGTCTCTGGGGAAGAGGGATGTGCATCCAGCTGTTTGGGATTCTGTGAACTGGGAGCTGTCTACAACATATTTCACCATGGCAACCCTGCAGCAGGATTATGCTCCCTTATCCAGAAAGGCTCAGGAACAGGTAACAGAGGGCATTCATTATGTCTGAAAAAAGGCATTGTTGGCATCCTGGAAAACTGAACAGGGAGTAAAATTGGTATTGGAATTGTAGAACCATACCATGGTTTGGGTTGGAAAAGACCTTAAAACCCATCTTGTTCCAGACCTGCTGTGGGCAGGGACACCTTCCACTGCCCCAGGGTGCTCCAAGCCCTGTCCAGCCTGGCCCTGGACACTTCCAGGGATCCAGGGGCAACCCCAGCTGCTCTGGGCACCCTGTGCCAGGGGCTGCCACCCTCCCAGGGAACAATTCCTGCCCAAATCTACTCTAAATCTTCCTTCAGCTTAAGGCTGTTTCCCCTTTGTCCTACACTACATGCCCTTGTGAACAGCCCCTCTTCGGGGATTTTTTTCCTTAAATTTGTATTTATTTATTTATGTTGCAGATAGAGAAGGAAGTCAGTGAGGCCATGATGAAGTCCTTGAAGTATTGTGATGTTGATACAGTGTCTGAACGACAGCCCCTGTGCCAGTACCGAGCTGCCACCATCCACCACAGGCTGGCTTCCATGTACCACAGCTGCCTCAGGAACCAGGTATTGCTCCAGACTCTTGGATTTCCTAAATTCCATCCTTAACACCTTTAATATGTGTGCAGCTGATATTTATCCTTCTACCTGTAGCTGGGATATATTTATTTCATTAACCAAAGAAAGCAGTGCTGTTTCCCAACCCTCTCCAAGTAAACCTTTCCAATGGCTCCTCATGAACGTCCAGAGAATAATGGAATATATAGTTTGGAGAAATTCCTTTAAAATGTGTAGAATGCTCTCAAAAAGCCATCAGGGAAACTTCAAACTCTGTTGTGAAAGGGAGGGCATGTTACATCCTTGATGTGTTGGGTTAGCCCAGCACGAACAAGCAGCAGCTTAATTTAAACATAAGAACAGCTTCCATAAAGTCAGCCCACGAATTTTTCTCCAGAGAGGGAGATTTACTGTGTGCCCTCCTGTGAGTGCAGGTTGGAGATGAACACCTGAGGAAGCAGCACCGAGTCCTTGCTGATCTGCACTACAGCAAAGCAGTGCGACTCTTCCAGCTCCTGAAGGACGCGCCCTGCGAGCTCCTGCGGGTGCAGCTGGAGAGGGTGGCCTTTGCAGAGTTCCAGATGGCCAGTAAGTGCAGCTCTGCCTTGAAACTGCTTTCCTAACCACCACTACCTACTTAGTTTCATTTTTAGATAACTAAATTTACATGAGAGCAGGAGTGATCTGCTGCTCAGAATAGAATTTTCCTCAAGAGAGGAGACAAGGCGCTTTTATCTTGCTGGTTTTCAGCTGACTAGGGCAGTGTGTGCTTTCTTCCTAACTCTTGAAAGCTTTGGATGGAAGAAAAATAGAGTCTGCAACATAAGCCTTTTGTCCTTCATTTTTCTGTTTGGTTTTTTTTTTAGGTCAGAACAGCAGTGCTGGGAAATTAAAGACTCTGTCTGGGGCCCTCGATATAATGACCAAAACCAAGGGTGCATTTCAGCTCATCAGGAAGGAGCTTGTGGCAGAAACTGAACAGGTAAAGGAACTTCAGGTGGTGTAACACCTGCTCCCTTCTGGCTTGTGCCCTCACAAAACAATGGTCATTTGGCAGTTAAAATATCCCTTGGTTACTTTTCCATGGAGCCAGTGGCTTAAGGAGTATGGACAGAGTTAGATTGCAGTTCTCCCTTAACCTGGAAGTGATTGAAAAAAAATTTCTCTAGAACATGATCCAGAGATGGATTAAACATATTTTTGTACAAATGTGGACTGCCTGACTGTGTGAAAGGACTTATTCTTGTGCAACTCTGCTATCCCTTAAAAATCTTCACTAAGAACTTCAGAATCTGTTTATAATAAAAAAAGTTCTCTCTTTCTGGTATATTTAATAATTAAATATTTAAACAAGTAGGGCTGTCTGTAGCCAGTGTGAATTATGCTCCTGATGCCTCAGTCAAGAATTACTTGCAGGATGTGCTGATGTGTGTGTCCCCCTTGCAGGCAGTTTGGGTAACACATACCACAGTCAGTTCACCTGCAAGAGGAGTTTTTTAATCACTCCCTGTATTTAAAAGGTGGAATTCAGTCAAATTATTTTGGGTTGTTTCTCTCCTGTAGATCAGCAAGGACAAAAGTGCTGCTGAGAGCGTGTCAGTGGCCGATTCCTCTGCAGGTCTAAACAAAGAGGAAGTCTTGAAACTGCTCGGGATTTTTGAGTCCAGGATGTCTTTCCTTCTCCTCCAATCCATTAAATTGTTAACTTCAAGCAAAAAAAAGATTGGGTAAGTTGAAGCTTGGTGTCCTTTATGCTGGCTGATGTGGGATTGGTGTGTGACAGAGCAGAGTTCCTGGGGGAGAATCTGCTGGGTGCTGCTGATCTCTTGATGCATCTTGCTGATAAAATGTCAGTGAAGTTTGACAAGCAGAACACTTGAAGAAATTCAGGCATATCAGTAATGCTGCAAAGAGAGGGATGGGTGTGGGGGAGAGGTGCACTGATGTCAGACAATTTACTAATTCCTAATGGAGTCTTCTGTCCTGCTGCTGGGATTTGGGACAAACCTGACTTCTTTTTGTGCTGACTTTGGAGATGTTGAGATTTGGTGTGGCAGCAAATTCCTTCCCCCACTCCTTCTGTTGCTTTGTTCTGAATGTGTGTGGTGTTCCTTTTGGGACCCAGAAAAATACCTTTTACTCCCCCAGCAGCAAGTGTGTGATTGCAGGAGCTGTTCCTAATGTTTCATAAGGTGAAGTTCTGAAAATGTGGCATTAGTTTTAGAGGATTCTTTTAGGCTTGGAAGTTGGGTTAATAGTTTTGGGGATTGAAGCACTGCTGATGGAAGAGCTGTTTTGCTTAAAGTAAACTGTGAAATGAGTTCATTGTGCCCAGGAAGTTGTCTGCTGCTAGTGGGAGACTGGTAAATAAAAAACATGAGAAGAGAACACAGCCTCTGTGCATTTTTAGCTGTTTTTCAGGCACTGTTAGGAGCTTTCACCTCCTACAAAAGAGCTGCCACAAGGTGGCAATCTGAATATGTGAAACACAGAGGATTTCTACAGGATAATTTATATGTTACCAAACAGATGTCACAGCTAACTGAGTAAATGGGTTTAGTTCTGTTGTCTCATAACATGAGCAACTCCTCATTTTTTGTTTTTACCCCCACATTTACCTTGGCCTCATCTTGAGGTTTTGCACTGAAGATTCCACACAGGGAACCTGTTACAGTTTGAATGCTGTGAAATGAGACTCTTAAAATCTGCTCAGCTCCTTGAAACTTTGAGGCCAAGCTTGAAATTACCTTTGATTTAACTTTTCTTGTGCCTTCTGTACATCCTGTGTTCATTTCCTCCCTTCTGCTCTGCAGAGGGGAAGTTCTGCCTTAAAAATGGGGTGAAAAGGGCAGAAATTTGAGCCCAAATGCTGCTTCAGGGTCTCAGGTGCACTTTGGCAAAAGCCAGGAGAACATGTAGGAAAATCAGTGTTTGATAGCCAAACTTGCAGCCTGGCAGTCAAAATGGATGAAATCAGTTTTACCCTCCCAAAGTGGAATTGGGAGCAGAACAGAACTTGGCTGTGCAAATTGGAGGGGAAGAGTAATTGAAAGTAATACTTTGTTCTGGGAACACTTGTAACTTATCCCAGAAATACTTTGCATTTCAGTGGCTCTTTATTGACTACCTGTTCTGTTCAATAAATGAACCTGATTCCTGCCAAGTGTGTGATGAATTTAATTTGCTTCAATGTTCCTCAGTCATTCCTGAAGCACTTGCAATTAACCTGACTGCTGCTTGTTCATTTTATATCCTGTTATATTTGTATTTTATGTTCCTGCCTGCAGTGCAGGGAATGGAGGATATCCCCAGGGATCCTCACCGACACGATTTAATAACTCTTGACAATTTGCAGAGCGCAGAGCTGTGGTCAGTTTAAGAGCTGGGATTCTCTGCTCTCTTTGCAGGGGCAGCAACGAGGAAGAAGCTGTTCTGAAAACCAACAAGCAGGTTTACTCCCTGCTGCTTCGTGCCACTGCCACCAAGGGGCTGTCCCCGCTGGAGCGCACCGAGCTGATGCTGGCGCTGCTGGAGCAGCTGGCTCCCGGCGCCCCCTGAGGCACAGCTGCGGCAGCACTGCCTTGCTGGGAGCACGGGGCTGTTCCCGGGGCTGGCTGTGGCTATGGAGGGTGAGTTCTCCCCACTGTTGTTCCGTTGGAACCTGGGGAAGCACAGGGATTCCTTTGTATCTCCACAAGGCTCTCCGTGGTCAGCTCGCAGCGTTTCTTTGTTTGAAATGCCAGCTTGGAGTTCTGGAGATAAAAATGTCACTTTTGCACCGTGGGCAAATTCCTGATTTTTCTCTTGCAGTGAAATCCATGTTTTGCATAAAGGTGAAACCTCACAGCTGCTCTGGTTTGGTTTTTAATGGAAATGTGTTTTGTAAGCAGGGCTGCACTAGAACACTTCCCCTGCTAAAGGCAGCCCAAGCTATACCAGGAGATTTCTGTGGAATGTGTGGATGCACTTCTTAATCCCAGGGAGGATCCTGCACAAAAACCTGTGCCTTTCTAGCTTTGCTGTGACTTTTGCAATTTACCAGCCATCTCTAGGATTTTGTTTTGGAAAGTGAATGGTTTCAGCTGTGTTGGAATTGATCAAGAATAGTATTATCTTTTTCAGACTTGAAACTGTGAATAAACAAGAGGATATTTTTAAATAAAAAAATTATTTATTAAATATAAACACAACAGTCTGCCTTGTTTTTCTTGGTTATGACCCTCAGAGCAGCAAACTGCTCAACAGAATTAAAACCATTTGAAAGACAAAAAAACCTGTTAACTCCAGCCTAACACTGAGTGGGTCTTACCTCAGCATTTGAGGACTCTGTTTTTTGCAAATATGTGTTATTTGGAGATGAAATTTTACAGAACATAACATCTGCTGTCCTGATGTTCTTCTACAAATGAATGTGGTTCATCATTGCACAATAACAGTATAAAGCACTTTATCTCAAGTCGAAATGGGTTTTACAGGCATTCATATGGAACTAGATGAGCTTTAAGGTCCCTTCCAACCCAACCCCTCCTGGGCTTCTGTGATCTCCCAGCAGTTTGTACCCTCCTGAGATTCCATTTCATGCTGAGAAAGGGAAGTGTTTCATAAGCCCAACCCCTGTCCTGCTGTGCCCAGTGCTGACTGCTGTGCCCACACTCTGGAGTTCCTCAGTTTACAGGAACAGATCTGGGCTCAGGTTCTCTCTTGTTCCACCTTGGGCCTCTCATGTGGATGCAGATTCAGGTCCCAGCCTCAGCCTTCACCTGAACTGTGCAGCAAATGAGGATTTCTCTGTTATTCCAGAACATCAGCATTGTGCTAACAACACAAATGACTTTCAGGAGGATTATAAATGAGTATATTATGATTCAAATCTCCTGTGAAGCCCCTGGCATTAGTTGGAGGGAGCGTGAGTGCTAAATAGGATTATTTTTCCCCTTTCAGAGATAAACAATTAAAGCATAAACCACATCCAAACCAGACAACTCTAACACCATTATTAATTCTGATAAGCCAGTTTATTTCCCTGTTAATAAATCCTCCTTCTTTACAGGAACAGAAACCAAAAGCTAATTGCTAAGACTCTGTCAGGGTAACAAGGGGCAACAGCTGCCCTGAAATAGCCTCACACAGAGCAACTTCTCTGCAAGAATTCTCCTGTACCACTAAAAATCTACAATTATAATTTTTATACAAATATTTGAAAAGCAGAACAACAAGTTTACAAAAGAAAATACTTCATTGGAATATGGGGGTTTTTCTACAAAAGAAGATGTGCAAGTAAAAGTGATCATCCAGAGAAATCCAACCTGACCTGTTGTGCTGGGGGGTACCTGAGGTGAGGAGTGGGGCTGATTTCAGTGTCTCAGTGTTCACAGCTGCTTTTCAAGGGTAAAATATTCACAGTGCACACAGGAGGAAAGAGAACAGCTGGATGCTTTAAGGATGCTGGACAGATTCAGATTTCTTCAGATATTTAGGTGCAACCTTCTCACAGCACCCCTGACCAGGACTGTGCTTCGTAATCCCCAAAAACCAGTTTCTTGCAGGACAGCAGGTGTGCAAATTGGAACCCCTGCTGGAGCACCTTGCTGGGCAGGCTGGGCTGTCACTGGGGCTCAGAGCAGGCTGGCAGCAGGGCTGTGTGGATGGCAGCAGCCAGGTCCTGGGGCGTGGGGCTCCCTGCGGTGCAGCTCACGGCGACGCCGGCGCCCTGCAGGGCCTCCGCCGTGCTGGGGCCGATGGCAGCCAGCTGCAGGGACAGCATTGCCACTGTCAGCACGGGGGCACAGCTCCAGCACTCCCCTGTGTCCTCCCAGCCAGCAGCTGGCCCAGCTCACTTCCTCAGCAGCATTAAAAGCCAGCCTTCAGTGGAGCTACTTAGCAGGGACTCAGGGAGGAGGAGTGTTTATCTCGCCGTTACAAACAGCCAGAGCTCCCAGTCCCACGGAACAGGGAAAATGAGAGGAATTTTAATCAGCTGCAGCCTGGTGCAAGCAACAGCTCCTCACACCACTGCAGCACTAAGAGAAAATGAGGTCTATCCCAATGGGGATGGGGGAGATTGGCTGGGGAGAACATTCCAGGTGAAAACAATTTCTTTTTTAAAATCCAACCAAGGCCAGGGGTTGGAGCAACCTGGTGTAGTGGAAGGTGTCCCTGCCCATGGCAAGGGGGTGGAACAAGATAGGGTTTAAGGTCCCTTTCAACCCAGACCATCCTGGGATTCTATAATTCTATAGACTAACATTTGTATTTGCTATAAACTAGGGTTTTTTCAGAGAAATAAACTTTCCAGAGAAATAAACACAAACCAAAGATAAAATTAAGGTTTGCAGTGGTTGTAACAGCCTTTCTATCTCATTTGCCCAACCCAAATTTACTGCCCTCTTGCACTCCACCATTTTAAGAGAAGATACCTTGACTTGGTTGATCAAATCCCCTGAAAGCTTCTGGATGTGCTGGAGGCAGAATTTGACACCAGACGGGCTGAAGAACACGACGCTCGCGGGGATCCCCTGGGTGAAAGCAAGCACAGGCTGGCACTGCTCTGTCCCTGCTCCAGCAGTGCCACACGTGGTGACAGCACACAGGGAGTGGCTCCCCACTGCCAGAAGGCAGGGCTGGATGGGATTTTGGGCAGGAATTGTTCCCTGGGAGGGTGGGGATGGAATTCCCAGAGCAGCTGGGGCTGCCCCTGGATCCCTGGCAGTGCCCAAGGCCAGGTTGGATGGGGCTTGGAGCAACCTGGGACAGAGGAAGGTGTCCCTGCCATGGCAGGGGTGGCACTGGGTGGGATTTGAAGTCCCTTCCCACCCAAACCATTCCATGATTCTGCAATTCTGTGATGTAGGCTGCTAAAATGGAAAAATCAGAAAGCCAATCTTCAATTAAAAGCAGTGATTACTTTTACACCAACTACATGGGGCAGATTACTCCTGGCTTCTCATTTGTGATGCACAGCAAAGATGTGATATTTCAGTTACACTACTTCAGAAAAAGGAATATTCTGGGAGGCACTGTCACCTGCCTCAGAAAGTCCCAAACTACAGCAGTGTCCAGTACCTGCTGGGAGAAGTAACTGCTCAGAGATTGCTGCAGATCAGGGTGCTGGGTTGTTTGATAAACAGTGAGGCTTTCCAGAGGTATGCCTGCAATCAGGATATGCAGTCATAATTAATTAATTAATTACTTAATTTCTATTATTTCAATTCAGCACTCACAACATCCTAACTGCACTGAAGTGGAACTATTTTAGGCTAAAAAGACACATGAAAGTTCTGTGCAGGATTTGCACATCCCAGAGCTGGGGGCAGCCAGCCAAGCTCCCCCAGTGCTTACTCCCACCCTCTCCTCAACTTTTACATCTTCCAATTTGGTTCACAAGCTTTAGATACAACTTTTCTCATCACTGACTAATTAAAATGGGTCTCCAGGGGAAGTTCAACCTTTTTCTCTAAGCACTGTAGGAAGCACTTCTCTTTTCAGGGCTCCACAAGGAAATAGCAGAGCTGAGGAATTTGGTTTCTCTCCTGTAAACACACCAACAAGAACTTTAATTAACTCAGGCCTTCAATAAAGAGTAAATGTGATTTAATACATTTTAAAGGTATCAAATGCTGACTTATCAAATGCCTCACCACAGACACAGCTCTAAGGCAACTGAAAATATCTGCAGCCTCAATTCACAGGACAGAGGCTACTTAGCAGGAACATTAAAAATATTCCATAACTAGAATCTGAATATTGGCTAAAAAGATAATTTCCTTTGTAGAAGGGCAAGGGGAAAAGAAATGCACTTTATCTCCTCCTCAACACAACCTGCCTCAATTTGATATTTAAAATCTGTCCCATTCAATAAATGACAGAGCTCTCTATAAAAGAATATTCAGGCAGACAAAGAAAAGGACAATACTGTGCTGAAAAGTTTTGGTCTGTCTGCAGTTCCATTTTCTTAATTCCCCAAGGAAAAAGGATTCTGGTTGCACTGCTGGGGTGGGAGTGGATATCCTCCCTTGCTTTTGTCAAATTCAGAATTTCAGAGCAGACTTGCTTTGCAGAGTTTTTGCCCTTTCTTTATAAATAAGAAACACGGAGAAAATTTCAAGATGAAATTCTACACTGATTGATACAGCTTTGCATTCAGCTTTCCAAAGAAATGAGATTATTTTCTTACTAATTCAGTTTTGTTAATACATTTTTAAGAGACAACTACTAGAGAAAAAAAAGCTTTTAAGTGCTGAATGGAGACTGTTGGTTTATGCAAGCAGACATTCTTCAAGGATAAAAAAATGGGAGCAGAGTGAAAATCAAATGGAAAGACCCTTGTAGGAGTCAACCCAGACCCACCTGAGAATCCTGACTGCACACTGAGGTTTTATTAGAAACCACAGATATTCTTAAATTAAATAAAGAAATTAATAATTAATTAATAAATTATTTTAATAAATTAAATTATTAAATAAAACTAAAAATTAGAGGAAGAATAAACTTGGCTCAGAATGTAAACAAGATTTTAAAATGAAATAAAACTGGAATGTTCCAGCATCAATTCTCCTGCAAGTGATGGCAGTTATTTGAAATGTCAGTGTGATACCTGTGAACAAACACTGATTCTTTTGGCACAAAAAATCCTTGGTAGGTCTGAACAACACAGCAAGGACTGGGATCTCTGCCTCTGAAGCCACATATTTGCCTTGAGAAGAGTAAAGCCAGATGGTCTTGGAGTAAATTCCTTTATTTCCCAACCTCTTAAATTGAATTGGGTACCAAAGCACAAAAGGTGATGACAAAATAATCTCAGTATTTCAGCTTTTATTTTTATTCTGACAATAACCTCTCATGATACGAGAAACTCAGAGCTATTCTTTTCATTTACTTCTTTATGCACAAACAAAAATGAATTTGTACATAATAGGGAACATGAGATAATTGAATCTGTACTTCCAAGGTTGTTATAAAGCCCTTGATCAGCAGAGAGCATTTAAATATGCACTATAAATCCTGGAGGATATTGCTATGTCTCAACAACAAACAGGCTCCAGTGAATGAAATTCACTGCTTGGGTAATTTTTTTCACCTTAACACAATAAGCAGGTATTTCTCTTGTCTTTCTGCTCGAAAAAAATCCCTGGCAAACATTAATCCATTGCCAGAAGTAGATTTTCCAGCACTACAAAATCAGCTGAAACCTCTCTTTGCTTTAATGCATCTGCTGAAGAGGGGAGATGGGTTATTCTTCATTTAGGACATATTCGTGTTGTATTTTTAATTTTCAGAATTTATGATTTGATCTTGTGTTGGCAACTTTCATTTTTATCATTAAATATTCCCTAGAGCTGAAGTATTTTTATTTGCCAGTGAATTAGAGAGCACTGTTCCCAGCAAAAACAATCTCTGCCAGCTCCCATCCCATTTTCCTTTTCCCTGTAAATCTCTGCTACTGGGCAGACTTTGCTCAGCAGCTCTCTCCTATCTGTACAAAAACTCTTTTTTCACTGCTTTGAGCCATCCACTCAAAAAACAAACAGCCCTTAAGTCTAAAAATCTTCCTTACTGCTACTGGAAATTAAAACAAATTAGAGCCAAAATAGAAGAAGTCAGCAAATAGACTTTAAAAATTCCCCAATAACCTGATAATGGGTTGAGAAGCATAACAGATTTAACCATAACAAAATGGTCAAACAGAACTTAAAGCATCACTTTAATTTCTTCAAAACCACTCAGCTTTGGTGCTGAAAACCAGATCCCTCTGAAACCACAGGGTAATTCTGGGGAAAGTCACCAGCATTTAAATCTTCTGATTTAGCAGCAATTTCCAATCATTACAGCTCTGATCTTCCAGTAAAAATAAACTTTCTCCTGCTAACTCATACAGTATTTATTAATTAACTAGAGGGTCCAAGATTACCTGTAAATTAATACCTTCTATATGTATTTTGAAGTATTTTTGCCTCACTGTGCACTTGATGTTACCTCAAGGAAATTCTCAAATGATGGAAGGGACATTACATTAATTTATCTCCAACATTTCAGCCACTTACTTGAACAAATATATTCAGCTAATTTTTCAGCATTTCCAGCCTTTTCTCCTTGTGGAATAAGACCAATTTCTTCCACTAGAACCAAAAGCAAAGGAAAAAAAAAAAATGGAAAACAATGAGAACAATGCAGATTTCCTGTCACAGAAACCTGGGAAGAAAAGGGAAGCACAAATTGATCCAAGCACACAAATAATTCGTGTCCAATCTCAAGCAGGTTAGAATCCCTTTCACCCAATTTCATTTCCAAAGGCAATGACAAAACCACATTCAAATTATGAACAAAGGGTTGTTGGTTTTTTTCCTGTTTTGACCCAATTTTTCAAGCAGTGACCATCACATTACAACAAAAGCAGCAGAAATCCAGAGGCTGGGTCATATCCATGGATATCCTTGGCTGGAGCATGGATAATTCTAATGTTTATATAATCACCTCTCTTCCAAATTATCCAGTTCTAAAACTGATTTTTTTTTTCTCAGCACCTTTGAACAGCAGCTCCTTCTCCAAAAATTGTACTTTAAAGCCACATTTAGCCTATTTTCATTTTTTTAAACCCCAGCTTACCTAAAGAAGCTGTAGCTTTTCCTACCACATATGTTGGTTTGATATTCCACATTTGTTTAAGAGATTTTGACCAGGCTGAAAAACATTAAATTATACTAAATTAAATGAAATTTAAGCACATGGCAACAGAATGTGAATGCTAAATGACTATTTGGACTTCTGTATAATCCACAAATACTGCAAAATGATAATAATAACTAAATAATAACTAAAATTCAGCAAATCTGCATGTACAAATCCTAATGGATCAAAAATAGATACACCAAGTTTTTTAGTGTCTTGTTTTAACCAGAGCAGGACAAGACATGGAGTTTTTTCTGGGACTCCTGGAGGTGAAAAAAGAAATACAAACTACAACAGCAAAAAAAAAAAAATCAGAAGGAAAAAAACCAAGCATTTATTGTCTTTGAGAGGAACTCAGACAGGAACTACAGACTCATTTTATTATTAAAATATGTATTTTCCAAAAGTCCTAATCAAGATTAGGGATGAAATTTAGAGATGAGATTACATTTGACCTAAAATCTGAATATCTTGTCCTCTGCTGCTGGAAATGCTACAATAAGCTGAGGGTCTCAGTGCATTTACTGTTTACTCAAGGGTGTAACCTTACTTGATTTGTCCACAGCCCAAAAGTGGAGGAAATAAAGGAGAAACTCCATGCCAGAATCACCCAGCATCAGAATTTGGAAGAGTTTACAAGGATTTGACATTTCATTGTGATGGGTATTTCTATTTAGCAGGATTCTTCCTCACTCCTGATCTGTTGGCTTTTATGCCTCAGCACTTCTTCAGCATTTTTAGGTAATAATTAATTCACTTGACAAATTTCTTAATCAAGACAGAGCACTTTCTTTTTCTGCAGCATTTCATGTGAATTACACAGGTCCAGAAGTCATGGCCAGTTTTTAGGAGATGATCTTCTCTTTAAGGGAGGAAAGCAGTCAGCAAGCAATCCAGGCACTGCAGCAAAATATTCCTTCTGCATGAGAGACCCAGAGCTGGCAGAGCTCTCACTAATTAGTGATTTGCACCAAAAGCTCCTTTCTTTCATTTTAAAGTGTGGAAAACACAACCCTTAAAAGCTCAGTGTAGCAAGAGCCCTTTATGATGCTAAAAGAGCTATGAAATTCAGGTTTTTTTAAAAAAAATCATGCTCCAAATATCTACTGGTGGGTGAAAAAAAATTCAATAAAATCCAAACTTCACAAGATGCTGAAAGAAAAAGACCAAGGAATATCAATAGGTACTTACCTTCTTTTTTACTCTTCTCTTTTAAACATATCTTGATGGCTTCTAATGCTCTTGGGCTGGTAAAAACAAGGCCTCCATAGCACTCTGGATGGGAAAGCTACTTAGAAACAGTCAATTTAAGGAGTAAAAACCAAATTAATTAGTAAATTAATTTAAAAAATTGGTTGATCAATTTTTTATAACCTTTTGACAAACAGAACAGCCTCAATAACTGCCTGAAATGCCCCAACACTTGTGACAATTTATGGTCACCCAATTCAAATGTCAATTCTGTCTGACCAATTTAATTCTCTAACAAGCAGGGGCAAGGTCCTTGATGCTGTACATGAAATTTTCCTGTACAAAGCTGGTTTGTGGCAGCACAAAAAGAGGCACCACACAGAGAACGATTAAATGGGATCTTGGCAACCAAATCCTGTTGGAAATAAGACAACTGAAAGAATTTCAAACTTACCTTCTCAAATAAACTGTCAAGAGAGCTGAATTCAAATGACAAGACTGGGATCAGCGTTGCCTCCAAGCTGTATGATCCTAATTCCTGGCAAGAAAAGGTTTGCAGCTCTTGAAATAAATTCCAAACTGCATTTTTGCTTTTTCAAAGAGCTGACTAAGTCAGCTCCAGCACTTCTCTTTGCCTACAACAGCAAAAAAAAAAAAAAACCACCAAAAAACCCCCAGCATTTTCTTTCCTTTCCTTTCCCTGGTAAATGTAGTTCAGATTTGTTAATTATTTAATATTACAGCATTTTATTAAACAAACAGCTGTGGGACTGTGGCCTTCTGAGGTACAGGAGACACCAGCACATAACTCTGAAGCCCCCAAGTGCCCACCCAGTCCTGCAAACATCCTTGTACATCTCTGGAATTCTGTCAAAAAGGTTTCTTCTAAAGAAATCCTCCTGCTTTATCAGGAATTCTCACTCTTATGAGTGAGAATAACTCACATGACCAAGGGCAGTAGCAGAAGGGACCCCAGCAACAGGTAACCTCTATTTCACATCACATTCCCAGTAAAACCACAAAGAATTCCTGTAATCTTTCTTCTGTCCATATGAACATAATCAATGTTAATTAATTCAGATGAAGCTGGTTTAATATCAGTACTTTGCTGAGAGCTTTGCAGTTAATTCAGTACAAATGTCCCACAATTAATAAAATTTTTTGCAGGAAGGGCATATTTTCTAAGATACTTTTAGCATAATTTCAGACATGCACTGCTAATATTAAGTCCCTTTTCCCACTTGAAACAGCTGCACTCATATTTAATGAAGAAGTGACACACTGTTTTAGTTTTCTTAACATTTACTCACTTTAACATATGGATCTGGTCCTGAATCTTTGTCTTTGGGATCCTTCAGCAGCAGAACCTTCATTGTCCACCAGGGAAGCACAGCAGAACCCTGAAACACAAGAATGGGATTTATCTAAATTAGATCTAGAGGACTTTTTGACTCCAGCAGTGACTTTAACAGCTCCAAGAACCGAGTTGCTACCAGTTGTACTCTCCTCACACAGTGAGTAAGCAGTTATTGTGCATTCTCCAGGCAGGAACACCCACCCTGATAAGGGCAGAAAATAATATGCTGCCTCCAGATAACACTGCTTAAGGAGGAGGCTCTACTGAAACTCATCAAGGGGAACACATTTTAAAGAATATTTTGTAAAAGCAGCACCAGGCCCTACAAAGCCAGCACGTTCTGCAATTGAATCATTGCCTATCTATAAAAAAGTTATTTATTCTCTTCATTCCCATGCTAGTTTTCAGCCTCTGCTCATCAAAACGAGTTTGCCAAGCTGTTGATTTATTTTAATATATGGGTGTCTACATGCACACATTTATGCAGCTAAAATAACATAGATAATATTCATATGCCTTCTCTGATACTGTAGGAAACAAAGCAGGACTGAAAAAATCTATTCTGCCATAAAAATGGAAGATGATACTTCTCAGTTCCTTACAAGCTTTGGTGCTAAATTCAAAGTTACAAAATGTAAGCAAATACACGAATAATACACACAAAAAACCACTCCTTTAGTGCACATTTACCCCAATTCCAGTGTGGTATTTTCCTGATAGATCACACACATAGGAAAATTCATCTTCCTCTAAATTCTTTCCCTGGATATTAGTATTCAAATTTTGGCAATGACCTAATTACTCCCAGAGCAGACACAGCTTTCAAAAGAGAAAAAAAAAAAAAAAGCAAATAAAAAACCCCAAAAACCCCACAAAAATACCCACCAAAAAAACCAAACCAAAACAAAGAAAAACTACACACACACAAAAAAAAGAGAAAAAAACCACCCAAACAAGAAAAACCACAACCAGGCACACACAAAAAAACCCCAAACCAAACCAAACCAAAAAACCCCAAAAAACAAACAAACAACAACAAAAAACCCAACAAAAGAAACCTCACCACTGATGTGTTTGATGCTTTAAAGGTAACATGAACATTAGAACCTACTTGAAGGGTGTTTATAAAGCTGGAATTACATCCCAAGGCTCCGTGCCTTGCATTTCTTCTGGCTGCCAACAGCGCCCAATGCTCTTCCTTCCATGGCCTCGTGAACACCCACCTTTCTTCATTAATTAGACACAAAGTGGTAAATGCAACACGTTCCACACAACCGTGGCCTGATCGTTAACGAGGATTTCGTCAGTGTTGAGGATATTTCAGCGCATTTTCCCGACTGGCATTTTTTTATGAAGGCCAGAATCACGCTCTCCCCATCACCCTTTCCCGCTGCCTTGTCTGGAATTTTCAGGGAATTGGGTTCAGGGCAAGCCGGGACAGGATTTTTAGAGCAAGCAGCGGGCGCCCGACTCCTGTTTTAATTGACAATTTTTACTAACGCTAGTTTTTACTTACAGTAATTTTTGCTAACGTCGGAGGTGCTCAGGACTCTGTGTTCCTTTTAAACAAATCCCAGGATCTCTGAGGGTGGAAAAGCCCTCCAGGACCAGCGAGCCCGAGCTGTGCCCGGTCCCCGCCGTGTCCCCAGCCCTGAGCGCCACGTCCCGGCCTTCCTGAGGGGACGGCGACTCCGAACCTCGCTGGGCAGCCCGGTTTAACCCGGGACAACCATTCCCAGGCAGGAATTCCCTTTGGAAGGAAGTGACACCACAGCGCAAAGAGGAAATCCGGCTTTGCGGGGACTGGGGCGGTGCGGGCCGCGCCATCCCCTTCGGGCTCCCCGCCTGCCCGGGCGCTGGCTGCCGCTCGCTGTCGCGACATCCGGGGGCACTCGGCGACATCTCCCTGTGCCCCGGCCACGCCGCCCTTCTGCCGAGCCGAGCCATGGCCACGCCGGCCAAGCGGCGGGCGCGGGGCCCCGCCGGGGAGCAGGGCTCCCACAGCGGCTCCGGCAGCTCCGAGGGCTCCCGCAGCGGCTCCGAGGGCTCGGGGAGCTCGGACTCGGACGAGCCCGTGGATGAGGTGAGCGGGGCGGCGCCCAGAGAGCTGCGAGGGAGGGGATGGTCGGGGGCTGTTCGCTGGGGAAGGGGCCGTGCCCCTGCGCTGCCCCGGCGGGCCTGGGTGCGTGTCCTGAGGGAGCGCAGGGGTCGCGTCCCCGTGAGTCGGCCCTCCGAAGTGTGTTCGCTGCTTTGTTGTTGGAAGTTTTTAATTTTTTAGCTTTTCTTCGCGTGTCGGGATCCCCGAGGCCTCCGCTGTGCAGCCACGGCCCTTGGCGCGTCTGCTCGCGTGTGGGGCTGGAGGCGGCTGCTGGGAAATAGCGCTGTCAGCGCAAAGGATTCTCTTATGATGTTCTGCTGTATTTTATTGTTATGTTAGTTTGCTTCCTTTTATTGTAGAATCCCAGAATAGTGTGAAAAGGACCTTAAAGCCCATCCAGTGCCAGCCTCTGCCATGGGCAGGGACACCTTCCACTATCTCAAGGTTTTCCAAGCCCCAATGTCCAGCCTGGCCTTGGGCACTTCCAGGGATCCAGGGGCAGCCTGGAATTCCTCCTGAATTTTACTGCCTCCCGAGGGATTGTGTGCCTGTTTCCTACGTTACAAACAGGTCTTTAGCAGTGTTCTTCCAGTGGACAGCAAAGGCAGTGACCTCAGTGTGGGGCTGGAGAGAGTTATGAGGCTGAATGGTGGCAAAAGTAAGGCTGAGTTGTTGAGGTTACTCAGGAAGTGTAATCGAAACTGGCAATTAAAAGGCAAAATAACTTCGGATGGTCTTGAACAGTGGAATAGGTAGGCAGAGTAATCTTGGCAGGTGTGACTTGTAATATTGAATAGCAATAAAAATGTTGGTAGACACGCAGCATTTGTTGTGGAAGGAGAAGCAGCGGTTCCCTTTGTGAGTGCTGTGGTGCTGGGTGTCAGCATTTGCAGAGTTCCACAGTGGGGTTCATGATGCCAGGAGGATTTGGGGAAATAGCAGAAGTGTGGGTTTGGGTGTAATTCTTGAAATGTCTGCAGCAATGTTCACCTTTAGCTGAGGGGTTATACCCCATTCCTGAAGTTCCCAGGGTTTAAGTGCCTGGATCAAACCTCTCTGCAGGAAGAGTCTGTGGCTGCAGTAGGTGTCATTGTGTGAATCAAGTGACAGGAGTAAAGCATTAAAGGCTTCTTTGTGACACAGTTGGTGGGTCAGCTTTGAAAAGTTACTTTCACAGATATTCTCTAAAGGTCACAGGAGAAATGATAACAATTGCTGAGATTACTGCAAGGTGGAAATAAGTTCTGTTTCTGCTGTTTGCCGTTACTTGTCTTCAAGTTTCTTACAGTTTAGCTTTGTGCTGATATAACTTCTTGCCAAGTGTGTGTGATATTCTCTGTTTTACTCCACAGGAAGTGAATATTGAATTTGAGGCACATTCCATATCAGATAATGACTATAATGGGATAAAGAAGTTACTACAGCAGGTACTGTGGCTACTTGTTAGCTTGGTTGATACGTCCATTGATAGGTAATATTTAAGGAGATATGCAAAGACATCAATTCTCTGTATTGATCATAGATTACCTTGCTTCCCTTTATTAGATAATCCCAGGATAGTTTGGGTTGGGAGGGACCTTAAAGCCCATCCAGTGCCACCCCCTGCTATGGGCAGGGACACCTTCCACTGTCCCAGGTTGCTCCAAGCTCCATCCAGCCTGGCCTTGGACACTTCCAGGGATGGAATAGCCACAGCTTTCAGATCATACCAAACTCCAGAGGGTACCATGTGGAAATACCAGCATGTGGAAGGTGCAGGAGCAAGCACCTCAAGCAGCTGATTGTTAGCTTTTGCAGTATTATAATGAAGGAAGATAAATAAAAAGCTCATTTTATTACGTGCTAAGTGGACCATAAGATGCCCTCAGTGCCTGAAACTTAATACTTGTTTCCTGTCTTCCAGTTGTTTCTAAAAGCTCCTGTTAACACTGGTGAATTAACTGATATATTAATACAACAGAACCATATTGGGAGTATTATCAAGGTAAGACAGATGTTATATTTGTAATAAGTACAGTACTTTCTTTGTTGAAATGACATGATTCCTGTATTTCAGAAGGGATCCTGTGTGCTTTCTTGCTTTTTCTGCTTTAAGGATAATTTTTCTATGGAAACCGAAATTTTCCATTCCTACTTTCAAGCAAAGAAGGAATTTGATATATTACTATTGCTGGTTTCATTTTATGTACAGAAGGCTTTTCACTCCCTGAATTTCAGTGTAGTAAAGCTGAAAATGCAATGGAGAGGTTTGTTACCATCTCCATGAGAAACAGGAGCTTGTGACTTTCCTCCAAAGACTCATCTCTTTGTCCTCCTCCCTATCAAAGCTCCATTGCTCCGTGGTTGTCAGGACATTCCAGGTTTACTTCTCTGCATTAGAAACTGAAGGAAATTGGTTTTTATTAGGATAGTGCCATCCCCTGGGCTGAGATGCTGTTTATTAAATGTGAGCTGTCAGTCTTTAGTGCCTTTCAGAGGACTCTGCTGTAGAAGATGCATGACCTGGCCCTCTCTAGAGCTGGCTCTGAGCACACTGAGATGTTCAGAGATGCAGCAGAATTTGCAGTGTGTGTTTGTACAGATTTCCTCAATGGTTCTCATCTGCTGATATCACCTGGAAAGAAAAACATCTTTTGCTACAGAGTGGAAATAGAATGTCACTATGAGTTGTTGCTTTTCCTTTCATTCAACAGCAAGCAGAAGTGCAGGAAGACAGTAGTGATAATGAAGATGATGATGATGAAGTATTTGGTTTTATAAGCTGCTTGAACTTGACAGAAAGGAAGGTTGGTATTCCTCAGTGACATCTGGTTATAAATATTAGCATCAATAATAAATGGGACTGCATCCTGTGTAACAGCCTGGGCAGCTGGAGCAGGATTTGGAATTCCACTATAGAGGTTATAAAACTTGAAGTGGCTTAGCTTTTTTTGAATGCAATAACTTGCTGAGGGTCAAACTTGAAGCAAAGAATGGAATAGAGATAAAACTGAGCCTGGTAATTCCAGCCTAAGTGAGCTCTCAGTCTCTTGTATTTCTTCCCTTTGATCTTCTGCAGTTTGGAGTTGGCTGTGTTGTTGCAGTTCCTTGTTCCCATCATTTCACAGCCTTTGTTTGCCCTCAGCTTTAGGGCTGCAGAAGGATTTCAAAGCAATTGTAGCAAAACAAATCCTCAGTGCTTTAGAGGCTGCTGAGGGAAATTGCCACCAGGCCTGTAGGAAGTCCCCTTGAGGTTGATGTTCAAGGTTTCCTTGTGTAAATAGTTGTTGACATGAGACAAGAAATTCAAAATTTAATCAATTTTATAATTAACCAAATTTTATAATTTTATATTTACAAACTTAATAAAAACAATATTCTTTATCTATAGCCTTCACTATACTTCTAAAACCACAAACATCTAACATTTCTTGTAATAAAAAAATAAATATAATCTAAACATACCATTTAAAAGAAGCAAAAAATATAAAAAACTGAAATAAAAAAGCCCCATATCTCCCAAACTAAACAAAACTAATCCAATAATTAAAATAATTACCAAAAAAACCAAAAACAACAACAGCACATACCCAGAAGAACATACCATACAAAACAAAAATAAACAAGATCAAAAATAAATATACATAAGTATATAGAAATATATAAAATGCTATACATATAGAATACCTTAGAAAATAAAAAAAACCATAACCTCAAGTCTTTCACATAGACCTTTAGAAAAATATCTCACACACACCCAACACTAAAATAAACCAGACCTACTTCATAACTTTTACAAATGATGAAGTTCTTCCACACAGCAGTATCAGGTGAAGAAAATGCATCTTTTATTTTTTTTTTTTGCAGGGCACCCAGTGTGCTGAGCAAATCAAAGAGCTGCTCCTGAGCCAGTGTGAGCAGAGCTGTGAGCAGCGTGTGCTGGAGCAGCTGAGGAAGCTCCTCAACGACAGCACAAAGCCTGTGGGGCTCATCCTGAGTGAAAGGTTCATCAATGTCCCTCCTCAGATTGCTCTGCCCATGCACCAGCAGCTCCAGTAAGTTTGTTTCATTTTTTTTTTAATATTTCTTGCATGATGTTGAATGGTGTTTTCCTTCATATTTTTCAGAATTCTTATGTCTGTAGAGGTGTGTTAAGACAATTGATGCCATAGATATGAGTAAAGCTTGAGCAAAAAACAAAATATATCTCTTACATGGTCTTTAGTTAATTTTTTAAAAATATTTTTGTATCTTTATAAAGATACAATGCTTTCTCAAATTCTGTAGAGGATGTAGTTTGGAACACATGCTGTTCTACAGAAATAGCTGTGTGTATGTTGCAGTTTATCCTTGGATTGCAGATTATTTTCACACTGATCTAGGAAAATTTAAAGATGAGAACTTTCTTAGCATGCTGATAATGAGCAGCTTGGGTGTTTCTGTGTCCATGTCTGGCTCTGGAATGGGAGATTTGGGCTGAGGGAAAGGATTAAAAGGTGGATTAGTTTTGGCCCATGTAAATATGCAGTGCTTTGATTAGTTTCTAGTAATGAAAAAGCAGGTGAAGTGCTGGTTGATCTCTGCCAATTCATGGATTATATCAAAAGCTGGGTGAATGTAAATAAATTAATGCACTGAAACACAGCATTACATGATTTTAGTGCCATGCTGAGAACTGGGAACAAGGAAGTTTTGTTGGAGAAGGAACCAGTAATAGAATGGAGATCATCTTTTTTTCTTCTTTCATTTTTGCCTTCTTTCCTCTCTTGTGAGACAAGATTAGAAGTCAGATTGAGGTCACCACAAATACAGCACTTGCCACAGCTCAAATTCACATCTCAGCCTCTTTGCCTTAAAGGTTTTGGAGTGACAACCTGTTGAACACAAGGGTGAGCAAGAGTATTTTCAGTCTCTTCAGTTGCAGTTCCTCAAGGAAGTGATCATGTGAGGAATTTTTAAGGAAAGTTGCACTTAGAATCCTTGCACAGACACTCTGCCATGAACAGGATACTGGGAAAAAAGGGTTATCCTGTGAGCTGTGGAAAAACATCCATATTTTTATAGTTTAAAGTACAAATAGTATGTTTAAGTACCAGAAATGCATCTGCAAAATTGATTTTTCTGAGGTACTCATAAAAGAATAGGCTGCAATTTGAAGATCCTTTCTAAACCAATACATTATAGGGTTTACTTATATACTTGTCTAGGATTTAAACTGTGTAAATATTTATTCCTCTTTAGGAAGGAGCTGGCTGAGGCACAGAGAACAAACAAACCCTGTGGAAAGTGCCACTATTACCTCCTTATCAGCAAGACCTTTACAGAAGCCAAAAAGAGCAATTCCAAGAGAAAGGAAGGGAGAAATCAGTCAAAGGAGGAATTAATGTTTGCAAATGCAGAGGAGGAATTCTTTCATGAGGTAACGTGATTATTTAATTTAAAATGCTTTTTTTTCTTTACATATCATCAACAAGAGATGTTTCACCTCAAATTGAAGGGGAGCTTTTATCAAGATGATTACAGATATTTTTAAATGAAGTCCAGAGTGTTTTGGAGTAGTGTTGAGAGAGGAGCAATCAAGCTCTTTGTGTATTGATTTATCTCTTTCCCCCTGGGTACCTGTTACTTGCAAAAAATGCTTGGAATAAAAGCTTATGGAGATCCCAAGAAGTGGCTCTTGCTGCCCTTTTCTGTCTCTATTCTACTCAGGGCAAGTATTGTAATAAAAAGTGGTGAAACACTGAGATGAAAATATTACTTCCCATTTCCTAAGGCAACCTGGCCACACAGTTCTGCTGGTCCCAAGCCAGATCAGGTGAGGGGAAAATGCAGGGAATGAAATTTAAAATGTACTTCAAAAGGCAAAGAATTTTTCATGGTTTCCTCTTTCTTTTTT
>VXBQ01001174.1:0-23623 GCA_013400175.1 Phainopepla nitens | reverse complement strand
TTTTTTTTTTTTTTTTTTTGTTTCCAAAGCTTTAAAACCACTATTGTACAATATTATTACTTTGTCAAGAGAGCATTATTTTTCATTTCTGGCAGTGCCTGCAGGGCAAAGGACTTGCACCTGCACGAGGTGGTTAATGGCAAAGGTTCCTGAGTGTAATCATTCTGACAGAGGCTGTGATAGGGCTGTAATTTTATTTCTTGGGAAGGAGAGAAATGTAAGTGGGGGAATTCATTGGTAGCTGTAGAGAATTGTGCTGTAGCCTCTGTGCAGTAGCAAGTTGGGGATTTTGTTTTTGTGCTCCTGCCACAGCAGCTGAAACAGCTGAAGGTGAACTCTGTGTAAAATGTTGTTGAAAAGCTGCTGGGGAGAAGCCTGTGATGCTCATGTGTCCATGGGTGTTCTGTTCTAGAAGGCCCATTTTGTATTTGTTTATCTCAGCTTTGTTCTTTATTAAAGCCTAACTGTGCTTTTTCACCTGAACTCCAGTAATTCTCAGCTCTGTTTTTCTTTTTAACAGTCTTCCCAGTGTTTAAAAAAAAAAACCAACATTTTAAACATTTTGTAGGGTATTAAGTTAAATATCTCTCTGTACTTAATAATGTGTGTGTTAAATTAGTGCTGAGTATCTGTCCTCCCTGATCACACATAATGTGAATTAGATTGCCACAAAATAATGTTAATTAGATTGCCATAAAATAGCATTAAATGTGGTGAGGCACTTGGAGCCATATCAAACTGAGAGGAGCCTTTTCCTGCACTTGGCACTGCCCTGGGCTTTATTCTGTTCCTCAAAATTATAACCAGAAAATCTATTATAACCAGACTTGGAATTGATTAAAGGTGCTCAACTTGTTCTTGAGCAAGGCCACTCAGTCAGTGTGGTAATTGGTCCAAAATGAGATTTCAAGCCTTGATACATTGTTAATGGAAAGCAAACCTGAAAGGAGAGTGAGTCTTAACTGCCCCCAAAGGGAAGGAATCAGGTAAGTTTTTCTACTTGATGGTTCAGCTCAGAGTTCTCAATCTGACCTGTGTGAGAACTGCAAACATTCATTAGGTTTTTCTCATCCATCAGGAATTTGGCCTAGGAGAGCTGATGAAAAGGGACTTTCTGTGTAGGGTTTGTATCCCTGACAAGAAATAATGCACATTCTAGACACCTGCCTGTTTGGAGAAGCATAAATACATCTTCCAGTTGCTCCAGCCATCTGGAACCTTTCCAAGAGCTTTCTGAAATTCTCCTCAGGATTCACATTGGTGCCGTCTCCTTAATATTTGATTTCTACTCATATTCTTACAGATTTGTTAATTTTTAGGACTCTGGGCAGTTTTAAGAGTTGGCCCTGAAAGCAGCAGAGCCTCTAAATGTTAATTTTTTTTCTTTTTTCCCCTCCCTCCAAGGTTCTTTCTCTGATCTCAAACTATAATGGTAGCAATCATTATAGAATTTCATATGATTCATATAAATTCTGTGAAAAGAAAATTGTTTAAAACACTTTAAATAGTGGATTTCTTGGTTGTTGTTTTTCTTTGGTAGACACTTCAAGAGGGAAAAAAACTTCTTAATATCATTATTTTCACATTGTTTAGATGATGTATTATCCTCATGCTAATTAAACATTTGAATCTGAATGCTTTTGTTTCTGTTGTTTAGAAAGCCCTTCTGAAATTCAACTACTCTGTGCAAGGGGAAAGTGACACCTGTCTGGGTGGCAGATGGTCCTTTGATGATGTACCAATGAAGCCTCTGAGGACAGTTATTGTAGTTCCAGCTGATGGAATTCATGGAATTATGGATAAACTCAAAGATTATCTCTCCCTCTGAGCTTCCCTACAAACACCAGGTTTTTATAGAGAAGCCATGCAGGACTGTGACCTCACAATATTTGCAGAACTGCTGTTGAGTCAACGGTTTTGTGCAGCCAGAAATAGCCACCAAGTGAATATTTTTAAATATTGCATCTTATTTTGCTTTGATATCATCATGAAGAAGTCAATAAAAACCCAGTGTCAAAAGAAAACCTGAATATTTTTTCAATGTATTTTAACCAAAGCTAAATCACGTGGTTTTATTCCAAAATAATGCATGCAACTCCTTTTGCTGAGAAAAGTGCTTTTTCTTTGTTCTGTTAAATACATTTATGTCAAAAGTTTGAAATAACTACATGGCTTAGGGTGGGGATGTATTTTGGATATACTGGTTTTATTTATTGTTGTCCAATATGTGATGGTTCAGTCTAAGTTCACTGAATAACACATCTCTGCTCAGTGGGACTGTGGGGAAGTTCCTCATTTTCTTTGCTGTCATTGGCAGTTTTCTGTTCCTCCTGGCTGGCTGAAACAGGTGCCAAGTGATTGATCACTTCCTGCAGAATATCCTTGCTTTCACTTGGAGGAAGATTGCTGAAATAGTACTGAGGTACCAGCTCTGCAAATCTGGGGAGGAAATCACACCAAACGTGATTAATTTTTAATTGAATTTTGAAATATTTGAAGAATTCTTTCCAGGCATATCTAAAAGAAGCTACAAAGTTGATATTTCAACCCAAAACTCTGCAAGAATCCAAGATTCTCTGCAAGATGTGGTAGGGGTTTGTGCTTTCAGTAGCCTTGCACTGAAAATCCTCAGCCTGCACTTGAGGTGCAATGCAGTTCCCAGTGCTGCAGGTTGCATTAAATAGGAATTTCCCTGCTTTGGAACAGAGTGGTTCAATAACATCATGAAGAAAACTCTCCTATGAACATGGGAAGTAAAAAAGATGGGAGAGTGAAATGTAAAGTCTCTGTGTAAAGAGATTTTTGCAAGAAGGAAGACTGGTCTCTCCCTGAATCCATAAAGAGTACATGATTCTGCTGTGTGGGTACAGAAAATCTGTCAAGAAAAGGATTTGCTGGAAAATAGGTTTTCAGGGAACAAAGACCTTTCCAGCTGGATTCATGTGTGAGTACACTGCTCTGCTAACTCTCTTAGATTTTTTTTTCCACATATTTTACTTTGTAAGAAACTTTTGCAGCTCACAATGTGGGCTTTTTCAGTTGATTACAGTTACAGTGGAAACTTTTGAGCGCAGTGAGGGCCTGAGATTACAGATCTTCCCTTTTTATTTTTTTTTTATCCTCCTAAAGTGATGGTTCTGTGGCTTTAGGAGTGAGGGAGCACTTGCATCACAGTTCACTTACAGATGGGGCGAGATCTCAGAGACAACTCTGATGGAATTGCCCTCTGAGATGCTGAACTCGTGGAATAAAACCCACTCTGGAATCCTCCTGCTGTTGTAATAGGATGAGAAGGGATGGAGCTGGGCCACTTGCTTGTGTGTTAGCATTAAGTAGTTCCCTGAGCCATCCACATCACGAGCAACCTAAAAAAAAAAACAATGTGGAGAGTTATCCACAGCTATCCAGATAGTTTCAACTGGAATTTCTTCCCAGGTTTGTGTGGGAAAGCTTGGGACTGGACACCCTGAAATGAAACTTAAAGAAAATGTTGATGTGTGTATTTGAAAGGAAGCTGCAACAAATAAGTACAAAAGTATCTGAGTTTGGCTTTGAGGGGTCTGTGTGAAAACCTGTAAAGGTGTATTCTCTAGCATATATACTTTTTATAGATTTTTAAATACAATGTGTCAGACCATGGAATGTGCAGTTGGGAGAGGTCATTTTTGGTGTTGAGATGGAGCATGGGGGTGTGAAGGAAAGCCTGGGGACTCAAGTGGGAATAAATCAATCTGATTTACAATTACAGTTAGAGTGCATTCCTGAGATGAGGCAGGCTGGCTGTTCTGCACACCTAAATATACTCAAGGCATTTCTCTATTTCCAGGCAATTTTCACCTTCAAAAAGGAAATAATTCCTGAGAGAATGTTGCAAGTTGAAGAGGTTTTTTTTGAGGTGAAAGAGTTCTTTGAGCAAAAGACATATTGGCAGTTTTCGTACTGCTGGGGAGAGCATGAACTCCATGCAGTGAGAGATGAACCCCAGAGAAAAGACTGAAATGGGAAAAAATGTTTGATACACTGGGAAGAAAAAAAAAGGCTTTTATCCTTTCTGGTGATCAAGAGATTTCACTAATGAACCTAAGTTTTCTGAAAGCATTCTACATAATTTAACAGTGCAGGAAGATGAAATACAGTGTTTTTCCTTACATGCATGAAGTAACCAGATAAAAGAGCTTTCTTAATGCTTAGTAGATTTTCTTCTGATCCAAAGCCTGGTTCTGAAATGGGGAGTTCAATGCGCTTCATGATCTCCACCAGCTCGGCTCTGATCATCTCTGCCATGCTCAGAGCAGAACAGCTCAGGAAATAATCACGGCACCATTTCTCAGCGCTGGAGTCTGGAGGGGAAAAAACAATGTTTTGGCTTAAAGCAGAATCTCACTGGTGCATGCAATCCACAGAGGTGCTGCTCTGTGAAATAAATGCTCTTGCACTGCTGCAGATGATGTCCAAAATTCTGCTAATGAGCCATACAGATTGATGCCTTAAGTTTTAGCTTTTATATTTTTCAGATTCTGTGCTGGTTCAGTGTGCAGTTCTGGGCTTCATATTAGGAGTTGGTGAGGTCTCTTCACAGAGTAGGGAGACAAAACAATTCCTTTCCAGCTTGGGACCAAATTTGAGGCCCAAGAGTGGAAACAGCAGTGAAGGAAGAGAGGGAACAAGGAGGATGGAGCTTCATCACCTGCAGCTGGAATTGGACAATTCACTCCAATCTGCTGATGGACCCAAACCTATCAAAGTGTGAGGCCTCGTGCCCAGGATCCATTTTGTGCCCATTTGTGGGTTTGACTTGGGTGCAGCCCCAAGGGGTTCCTGCACTGCCCAGGCTGGATCCTTCCAATAAATCCCTTTTATCCTTTTATTGCATCCAGTCTCTGTTTCCAGGTGAACCTTTCCAGGCATCAGAGAGCTTAGGCTCAGCTCCCGAAGTAAGTGGGCAATACTTGCTATCCTCACTTAGTTTTATAGAATTGCAGCTATTTCTTCCTGAATCAAATCCCTTCTTTGCTCTGTTATAAGTAAAGCTTCCCAGAGAATGAGTAGCAATTCTATTTTTCAGGCTTTGTGGATTTAGGCCAGCATGGGGAGCTGAAATCACACCTGTAGTACTGGTGCTGATCCTGCATTCTGGTAAAGGACTGATTCTCCTGGAGCTCCCTTCAGCATTCCACATGACTGGACAGGAAACAATCCTGCTTTCCTGTCTCAAGTTTTTACTCAGTGTGTGCAAATTTATCCCTCTGCTGTCTGAGCACTGGACTGGGGCTGAATGAACTGGAGCAGGATTTCCTGTTTGAGCACAGGAAAATGCAGAGAAGAGCTTCTGCTGCTCTGTAGTCTCCTGGCTTTTATTTGTGTTCCTGCTAATGTGGACTTCACTACTTTCCATTTTTCCCTTAAATTTTCCTTTCAGGTCAGAGCTATCAAAAACCCACCAGAATTGTTGTGCTGTTTGGGGAATCCAGGCCCTCCTCAGCAGCTTTTATTCATCCTAAACTTGGATTTTGTGCTTCTACAGAAGGAACCATCATTCTGGTTTTGCACAGTGTCACTTCAAAGGACAGTTGGAATCGTGCTTATGGATCCCTGCTAGGTAAGAGATGCTGTCCTAGGATGTTTTTAATTAATGACTAAATTAATATTCATCAGCAGTAGCTACTCCCAAAGGTTTCTCCCTGCGTATCAGCAATTCTAGAAGGAATCAGCAGAATTTTGGGGTTTTTTATCCCAGCCTGGTCCCAGTGTGCTGGTTTTTGGCTCGGGCACACTTGCCTGGGTGTGTGGGGTTGGCAGTGGCTGCCCTGAAGGCGTTGAAGACGTTGATGAGGGTGAGGTGATCTCCTGCAGGGTGGGAGAAGCGGCGCCAGCGGCTCCGAGCGATCTCCTCCGTGCCAGGGGGGCCCTGCAGGAAGCAGCTGGGAGCTGAGGAAAAACCAAACCAGGAGTGAAAACACAGAGGTGGTGAGCCAGGGAATTGAGAGCTAAGGAACAGTTCATTAGAGTTAGCTGACCAGACAATGAAGAATACTTGACATTTACTGTGCTTGCAAGAACTAGGAATAGAGCAAAGCAGTTTCACAATAAAGAAGCCAGGACTCACAAACAGGATGAGGAGTTCAAGGCTACTAATAGTGAGATCTTCTAGACCTCTGAACCAACAAAAACTAATCTCAAGATCTCGAATGCAGCCAAGGGGCTAAGGTGCATGCTCCAGAGACAAAATTGAAATGTTCAAATGCAACAAAAAGTTTGGAAACCTTCCCCAAAAATCCTCAACGACCCCCTGAATTAGAGAGGTACAAGTGCAAAAAAATCCTTTTAAATTATTTTAATACAAAGCAAGGGTAAGAGAGACTAGGCAGGGCTAGACAATTTATATGTATTAGGCAGATTATGTAATGCTAGACTTTAGAGGATAAATAGAACAATTTTGAGTTTTGGGGCACATATTTTCAGAGGAGATATTCTCCATGAGCCTCAGCACTAAATAAATACATTCCTACTCCTCAGTTTTCTAACAAATTACAGAGTACTTCCACATATCAGTGGCATGTACAAAACCCCACTGGTATTTCTGGGTTTTTCCTTCTTCAGTTGCCTTTAACCCCCAGTATAGGATTGGTGCTGAAGAACTGAAGCTGCTGCAGTCACTAAGGGTTTATTTTTGTGCATGTCCTTCCAGTCTGGTTTGGTCAATGTGTGTTGCAAACACAAAAGAGCAGCTTTCTCCCAGGCTGATGCCAAAAAAGCTTCCCAATGCCACAACCTAATTTAGCCAGAATCCAACAAATGGTTTCTTTATTATAAAAAAGACATTTTTTGATTTAATGCCTTAATTTGCCTCTCTGTGTTGAAATTTGTGCTTTCCCAGTGCATTTTAATTTTGTGTCTTTTGAGATGGTTGGGCTTTTCTAAAACTGAATTGAGCCTATGCTCAATCATTTACATTTATTATATGTACTTAAAAAAACTATTGCAAATTAAAAATCAACCCAGTTTGGGCGTAAAAAGTTGTCCTACAAGGAGAACAACTCAAGTACTTGATATCCTGTGGTTCATGTGTTTGCTGCCCAAAACTCCAAGGTTATGTCAGTTTTATAAAATATTTGAAGTAGAGAGACAAGGTCACAAAGTAATTCTTTGTAGGTGAACAGTTCAATGTTGTTTTATAATCAGAACTTCCCTTATTTTGCTGCACTGATCCGTAACAAATGTAGATTAATATAAGAAAGTTTCCTTTTGCAGGGAGGTTTCTGGCAAAAGGGAGGAAGCCAATGGGCAGCTGAAGCCTGGAAATGGAATTCTCTGGGGGAATTCTTTACTTAGCTTTCATTGCATCCTTACAGTTAAGACTTGAAGAGCCAAATATATTCATTTACTTGAAATAAGCAGGATGAGAATAACAGCAATTTGCTTTTGTGGGTAGATTTGGAAAGAGTCTGGGTTGGGCAGGTGGCACAAGGCCTGCAGTGGGAGCTGAGCCAGGAGTACCTGTGACCATGGCTGCAATGGTGAGCATCTCATCCACACACTCAAATTCACACGAGGCCAGCAGTGACTTGGAGAGCTGAGGATCCAGGGGGAATTCTGACATAATAATCCCAAATTCAGAGAGGTTTCCATCATTATCCAGAGCTGCCAGATAATCCAGATCTTCCAAAGCCTGCATCAGGCTTTCAGGAGCTGAGGAAAAGGGAAGAGAATTCCAGTGCTTGAGAGTGGCTGCACAGGAATGAATGTCTGAATTCTCATTATAATATTTCAGCTGTGGGAAAATGATATTTCTTTTATTTGACAGTGATTAAGAACAAAAAGTAATGGATGAATGTAAGGCTGAGAAAATTATGGAGGAAGAAAATAAGAGGCAGCAGTCACAGAGCTGCAAATCACTTTGTTGATACTTTTAATGTCAGAACAATTTTGTCAAAAGCCCAGACATAATCTTCAATAGTGTTAGCCCTTAGACTCTGTCAAAATGGCTTCCATTACTGGCAATTTTCAGGTGGGTTTTTCGTGTTCATTCTTTTTTAAGAGGGGTGGTCACATTTGAGGGGTGCTGAGATACAGAACAGGTCTAGGAAAGATCTTCTTTTAACCAGGTGAGATATTCTAATATTTACAGAAGTTATAAATGTTATTCTTGCAGGTATTTGGAGTTCTCTTGGTTGCCTTTTAAATTATTATACTTTTTTTTTTTTAATATGTTCTCATGATACCAGAAGAAAAACAGGAATGTAGTAAAACAAAATGTCTCCCTAGCAACTGGCTGTACTTTCTCACTCCACAAAATTCAATGCTCATTTTTCTCTTAGTGTGGATTATAATTTCCTTATAACCTCCATAGGTAGAACTGAGAACAGTGAGGCAGCAAAAATAATGAGGGAATGTAGGAAAATGTCCTGAGAGGGCAGGATTAAGCAAATCAACACTTAAAATTAGAACTTGTGCAGGCCTGGAGGAAATGTGATGGTGATAAAAGGAGGTCAAACAAGCATAGAAGAGCTTTATATGGCTCCAGCTCTGAGAGAGGGAACCTCAAGCTGAAGTTGTCAGGCCTACACTCCAAAAAATTGTTGCCAGAGCATGAGAGACACGGGGGGAAATTTGGGAACTCCTGAAGTGTGAAGGTTTTTTAAGGTTTTTTCCTCCCAGCTCTTTTCCAAGGTAGATTTCTATTCCAGGTTATATTGAATGGTCAGTATCTTTTATGGGTGCCAGTTCATTTATATTCACAGCTGCTCTCCAGCCACTGCAGCAACTTTCTCCTGACTCCAGCCTGAGGATCTGGTTGTTATTTTCTCAGTTTTGTGGATAACAAGGTAAATTCCAGTCTCCTTGAAGCTGGTGGCAGAACTTCCACTGCAGCAGGACTTGGCCTCATCCCCAGCCCTGGGAAGCTGCACTGGCCATTTGTCAGCTTCTGTGGGCTGCTGTCAGTCTGTGCATTAATGGGGGAAAAAAATCCCTAAATCAATAACCAGACCACAACCACAGCTGCCCACACAGGCAGGGGGTGTATTTGCACTTGGATCTTCATTAGGAGATGACTAGAAATAATTTCTTGCATTCATTAAGAGTGGGAATGTGTGTGGCATCACCAAGACTGAAAGCAAAGCAAGGCTGTAATTAGCTGCTAGGTCACATTTAGCCATATTTTTCCCACACATTCTGCAAGAAAATCTTGAGATCAGGTTTTGACTTCATTGGCAGTGAACTGTTTATTGCCATCTCTCTGTAGCTACTTATAGTCAAGGAAAAAGTAAAATGGGAAGCAAACAAACACCTGTTGTTTTTAACCTCATTCTCTTATGTCTGAAGAGGAAAAATAATTTATTAATTCCCCTTACATGAGCTTTTCCAGAACTTCTCCAGTGTATAAATCTGCTAATGTGACTTCAGTTAAGTTTAAAACACCCAGTTTTCAGACAAATTCTCTCAAGAACCTGTAAATTCCATTTAAAACTGTGGACCTGCTTCATTTCAAGCTCAGATCTTCCCTCTGCCTGTACAATTCTATCTAAAGAGGACATTTATTATAAGAAATGTGGGGTTTAATGGGATAAACGATGGGCCCTTGCAAAAACTGAAGCAACTGAGAAGAAAATACTCAGGAGTTTTAAAGAAATGAGAAGTAGCAGCTAATAATGAATACAAGGTAGTGACAGGAAATAAAAATCAGTGATTGAAAATACAGGGAGAGTAAAAGGGTCATTCAGATGTGTAGTAATTACTGGGAGATCATGGAAAGCTGTTTTCCAGAAGTCAACAAAGTAGTTTGTGCTAGAGCTCACAAAATACATGGTTATATGGCAGCCAATTTCAACCCCCTGATGGCATCAGTAATTTGCATTTTTATGCCCTAGAGTTAGTTGTCTTGAGATTTATAGGCGCAAATTACTTCCCTGTCTTGCTGTGAGTGTTCTGGAAAAAAAAAAAAAAAAGATTCCTGGAGTTTTATTGCTCTAGAAAGGACAAGACAGTAAAGGTGGATTAGAGCAGGTGAAGGAACAGTAAAAAGGCAAAAGTTAAAAAAAAAACAAAAACAGAATAAGGCTTTTTAGGGCTTCTTGCCAGCTCCAGCCACTGCTGCCTTGAGGTGTGAACCATGAGGATTTGGGACTCCACTGGTGCTTCCACAGGAGCAAAGGTCAAAAAACCTCTCAAGATGTGTCCTGTGCTTTCAACAAGAACTGGAATTTTAAAAGGTATTTCCTAATCCCATATTTTCTTTCCCTGCTCTGTGTTCTTTGGCTCCTCAAGACTGAGTGGCTCTGGACTCATTTCAGGAAATCTGACCTGTTTAATGTAAATACAGATCCTGCTTTTGATCCTTCTTAGGCTTAGTAAAGCAAATATATAACTTAATGTTATTGTTAGCACTGGAATCATTTATCTGAGAGTTTCAAGGTACTCAAAATTATATTCTTGGTTTTATATTTTTGTCACTTTGATGTGAACAGAGTAAATTCTGTCTCTAAAGGCAGGCACACCTGTACCTTTCAGTACCACATCCCATATGGCTGGAATGCTAATGCTCAAGGTGTGAGCACATAAATTCAAAAGTGTCATTCTTGTTGCATTAGGAAGCAAGTGATTTGGTCAAATTTCTGTAATAAGTGGATATTAGAGATAGGAATGAAACTTAAATTTTGTGGTTTTTAACAGTCCATTTAACTGCTCCCTTGTGCTTCTCTGGGAGATCCACAGCTCCTGTGTTCTGGTCTCCTACTCTGCAAATGCTGAATATGTAAAGTACCTTTTTTTTGATATTTTCCTTCCATAGAAATAACTTAAAAAGTTAGAGCTGCCATGGATATCAGTGGAGGGATGTTGTCTCTAAAGAGCTGATGCTCTGCCTGGCACACCAGGGATTTTGCAGGTTCTGTTGGGCTGAACAGCAGGAAGAACTGCCAAAGTAATTATGCAGGGAGAACAGTCCTGGGGAATGGTGTTTGCTGTTCCTGGTTTCTAACACTGCTCCTTGGACAGCAAACTGAAAAAATGGAGGAGTCTATGCCAAGTTTTCCTCAAATTATGCCAAGATTTTTCTTCTGCAAGCACAAGTTTCTCGGTACAGGTTTCCTCCTGATTCTCTTTTCCTCTCTGTACCTTCTAAGTCAGGATTTTTTATGTGTCTGTTTTGCTCTGAAGGCACCTGTTCTATAACTATTATTTTGAAATGATAGTTGATCATTAAAAATTACTTTCCCCAGCTCACACTTTGCAGTCTTTCCATTCCCCCTCGTGCTGCTTCATCACTCCTCTGGCTGGTGATGGTCCCTGCTGTGCCAGGACAGGGCCTGACCTGCCTTGTCCTGACAGAATATACTAAATAATGTCTGCACACACCATTTTACTGATGAAATCCAGAATTTAAAGCATCAAAGAATTAACAAGTAAATTTAAGATAATAAATCTGCCCTGAAGTGATCTCTGTTGAGCAGACCTTACACAGTGCATTGAGTTTCTGTCTTTGACAGTCTCCAGTGAAAATATGCCAACAATTTATATTTCTGAAACAACTACTTGTAATTACATAAATTTATACAACTCTTGTTATTCTGGATTTTCTAGAAATACATTCTCCAGGGGGTTGTAAAAGCACAGCTCTCGAAAGTCGTGGTCATTACCATTGACACATCCTTTAATATGAAAATTGTTTAGGAAAATTCTGAATGAATGCAGAATGTGCAAATGCTTTCCCCTTGATTCTGCAGAGAAATTTTACATGGCTTCATCTTTATAACCATTTGCTTAGTTGAAATAATTTTCCAGTGATTTACAGAAGTACTCAGTGTTGCTGCAATCTGTGGGACTGGAATTCTTTTGTCCCATTTTAAACTGATCAAAATGTAAACACATTCCTGTTCTGAAGGCACAGGAATCCTCCTAATGCACTTCAGAGCTGCAGTGCCAGGTTCATTTTCCTCTGGCTCATGAATTCCAGAAAGGGGAACCAGCTCTGCTGCATTTGCTCCTCTCGATTATGGCATGAATTAAATGCAGCAGCTGTAAGCCTGACATGTTTGTTGCTTTCATAATGCAGTAATGAGTCAGACTTAATCCAGGCTTTCATTTCTCCTCAAAGATCAGCAGAAAAAAAAAAAAAATCCCTTGTGCACATTGTTGCTGAGCAGAAGTAAAAGGTTTTACTGATGTAATTTTTGTTTCTTATCTGCTGCATGTTCTACATGTGCAGGAAACAGGTTGAGAAGTACTTCTTTCTGTGAATTTCAGTGTCCTGATTTGTTTGTTCACCATTTCTTGCCTGTGTCTTACTCTGTCATCTCAGTGAAACTTGATTTTTTTTTAGGAGAAATTCCCCTGAAACCCCTAAAGCTTCCCTCTGTTTCAGCTGCAGAGACAAGGTGAGAATGTTTGTGGGACAGGAAGAGTGCAGAGAGAAGCCTGTGGCACACAGGAGATGCTGCAATGTTTTCACTGCTGTTTACTCAGAGGGAACCCAGCTCCAAGGAGGTGAAGGGCCATGGAACAATGGAATAGTCAAACCCAGGGTAGGGGGTGGCTCTGAATGGTCTTTAAGGTCCCTTCCAGCCCAAACCATGCTTGGGTTTGTGTGCTTGAAAGCCTGAGGTGTTTTGAGTTCTGTGAGTTAGTCTAACACAAGAAATGACTCCCCTGACAAATTCCTCCCTTTGTTGTTCCAGTTTCTTTCAGAGAATTTCACAGCAGACACTTCGAACTCTGTGTTCTGACTGTGGCAGCTTTGCACTCCTCTCTGGAGGATTGTGTAGGGACCAATCCGAGTGCTGCTAGGAGAAAAGTTCACTTTTTCCTGCTCCAAAGTGGAAACAAAGCCAATGTGTGGTGTGTCCTGGATAAAGGAAGGGCTGGGCTGGATCATGAGAGCTCTGTCTCAAATGTTTCATTGTGTGAGGAAGGAAGCAGACAAGGAAATTATGCAGAATTTCTCTTCTCCTTTCAGAGCACCTCTGCACTGTTTGTGGGATTTTTCCTTTTTTCAGGCACTTTGTGCAACATTCCTCCCACTGTTTAGTAATTCCTAAAACTGTTCAATACCTGCATCTGACACTCTTGATCCAGTCAGCAAAACTTTGTCATTTTTAATGTCCATCCAAGTAAAGTCAATTCATTCACTCATCAAATGCCTTTATAATTTTTTTCTCATCAAGACAATGCTTTCCTCAGCTGCATTATCCAAAAATGCAGCTAAAACTTGGAATTCCTGCACTGTGAAACCCTTATGTGCCTCTAGCATCTCATTCTCTCTGAATGCTCTCTCCATGGTGCCTTTAATTCCAAAAATTCCAAATGCCTTCCCTCATATAATTTTATTAATTCCTTCTACAGTTCAAGACCAACTTCCTTCAAATCAAGGAAAAACACCAATATGTTTTAGTATATATTTTTTAAATAGTAAAATACATTTTAAATTTAAAAATTTGAATTTAAATTTTAGTTTGAGTGGGATCAAACTGTATTCCATGAGCATTTTCCATGTAGATTTCATGGATTCAGCACAGGAGATGGAGCTCACAAGGCCAAAATACTCCAATTCTCATTGGTTTTGAATTAATTAACATCAGACTGGCCATGCTTTTTCCTATTTCTTTTAGGCATGTTTCTGCTAAACAGGTACACAAGGGAAAAGTAGAATAAATTTTTCTTTAAAAAAATATTCTTAATTTTCTTAAAATTTTCTTAAAAAATCCACTTATTGCAACATCCAACAGTGGGAATTAACACTTTGTTACTGATTAATTACTGTGAACAACACAGAGAAGTGATCATTCCAATTTTATGTATGGGCAGGAGGAAAGGCAGGGTAATAGAAGAATTATTCCTGTTTGCACTGAAAATTATCTTGAATGAAGCCAGCAATCCCCAAAGCAATGAAATCAGGGCTGTTTCCCTGAAAGCAACGGCAGAATCTGCAGTGGCTCTTGGGTTTTGTGATAAGCCAGAACAGAGGAAAATATCCTTCTGTAGAAAAAAACTAAATTATGAAGTCAGGGGGGAGAAAAAAAGGCAACTTCCTTCACACTCTTACCTCAAAATTCAGTGTCTTCCCTGCCTAGTGCTGCAAGTGTATTTGGGTTTATTTTATAAGGAATGTTGTCCTTAGGGAACAGCCCATTGTAAATTTGAGGTGGGAGATGCTGGAGGATAAGGAGCAAGCTCATTTCCTCCTCACACCTCCCCCAGGTAACATCAGTGCTTTATTTGGGTTGTAAACTTTTGATTAAAGGAATATATTTGGTTGGATATCTGTACAATGCCTTATAAAAGAGGGCACAAATTTTCTTTGTGGGTTGCAGGAAAATAATATGTAACCTAGATGAGAAGATACTTGGAATATTGATTTTTATTTTTAACTTTCCAATTCCATTCAGATACTTTATGGTCTTTTTTCTAAGTCCTGTTGAGCTGAGAACTACTGTAGCAGGTAAGTGGGAAAAGCAGGGTGATATTTTTACAAGTCCTTAAATAAAGTGATAAAAATCCTGTGAGCAACTGGGCAAAATAACCTGGAAATAACTTCTAAAATAATAATAAAAATAGAATTACTACTACTACTACTACTACTACTACTAATAAATTCATTATAATATTTNAATAATTTTAAAAATGACAAAGCCCTTACCTGGGCTGCTGATGAAGTCACAGTGTGCAAAGCCTGCAATGTCCATCCTCTTCAGGAACAGGACCAAGCTGCTGAGGTTGGATTCCTGAACTTTAGCTGGAATTTGTGGCTTCATTTCCTTGTATGTAAATTCTTCAGGATACAAGCAGAAGATTTTCCCTGGAAGAGAATTCAGGGAAATTATCTTTTTTACAATGCTTCCTCCTCGCTTTGCCACGTTGATTGTATTAATAATTTGAGCTAATGGATTGAAATTTTGAGCTAATATTTCTACCTGATGGAGACATGCCCAGAATTTGTTTATGCACCTCTGCTTGACTTTGGCTGATAGGCTGGGTTAGAACAGAGTCTGCTCTGATTCTAGGATTGTACACCTTTAAATGAAAGAGACATCAAGCATCAGATAAGTACACAAGGGCTGCAAAAATAGGAATGGTCTGTAGTGAATTTCTCCCTAGGTCATTTTACAGAAAGGGTAGCAACAGTGTTCATTTCTTTTTGTTTCAGCAGCTTGGGAAGGAGAGCACTCAGCACCCTGACAAACTGACAGTCACTCCAAGTGTGCTCTGAGATAAATGGCTTTTCTTTTTTTCCCTGAAGAAGTGTACCTTACCAAAGCAGAAAATGATACAATCAAAAAAACATCAAAAAATATTTATTTCTTCCAGCATTTTCTCACAGCATTTTGTGGCCTAACTCCAGATTTTTGTCTTAATACTGAAATTAGAGGAGATGAGGGCTGTATTAGAGATATCTGATGCCATAGTTTATGTTCTTCTTAATTATGCTTTATTTTGATGAAGCTGAGGAGCTGATTCACTCACTGCAGTGTCCAGCAAGACACAAAACTACTCAGATGAGGCAGCTCTACTCCTGTCATCTGAGTCAACTCTGTCTGCTTTAAGCAAGGTTTTCACAAAAAAAGATAAAAATATCCTTCAGTGCAGGGCACAAATTTATTTTCCTGCATTGCTATATCTATATATTATATTATATATTATATATTTTATATCTATATATAATTAAATATATGTATAAATATATATTTAATGTGAAACTATTATTATAATAATTATATTATACTTTAGAATATAACGCAGTTATTATTTATTTTATATAAAATGTAGTGTTGTCTTAATTAATATATCACTATATATTACTATTAATATTATGAATATAACAATGACATTAATTTTATAATATTATGAATAAATTTGTTATAATGTACTATTATTATTATTATTGTTATTGTTATTGTTATTGTTATTGTTATTATTATTAAATTAGAGTTAAATTATATTATTTTTAATTGTATTATAATTATATATATCTGTATGTGCTAAATATTGATATATCCCAGCTGCAAGGCTCAGGTGGGATTTTGCTCTGCCCTGAACTTTTCCTGTCCCCTCTGGGCTCAGCTGCCTTTGAGCCACAGAGGCTGAATGGGAATTTGAGCTGGTGAGGGAGGAATATCACTGGACTAAAGAAAATAATTGAATTCAAGGTAAAAATTGCATCACTGATAGAGGTGATTTCATAGATATCTGGATGGTTGGACCTGTTTTGTTTTGTATTTTAAATTCACAAAATTTTTAATTTGTTGGATTGTACTTTGGGCTTCAGATTACCATGGGAGTGAAATTCATTTCTGCCATCCAAGAAAAGTGCAGTTGTAGGAATAAGTTTAAGAAATAAGCATGGTCTAATTGAAAACTGCTTTTAGGCTCTTCTTCCTTGCACACAAAATTGTAACTTTTTTTTAGCTTGCCTTGAGACTGAATTAGTTTATAATTGCCAGGTAAAAGCCCTTTAAAATGACAGATATTTGCAATGGAAATGAAAGGTACTGGTAGTTCAAAAGCTTTTCCCTGAACTACTTACAAGGCCAATCAGGATTAATGATCCCTGCTCCAAAATTTTAGGAACACTTAACTACAATTTGGGTTATTCCACCTTGTAGTATAGAAAGGAAATGTATTACATTGTTTCTTTTGCCTTTAACTGTGATTTTAATTTTAACCAGGAAAGTTACAAAACCTGTAGTAGTGCAGCTCTCCAGTTCATGTTCCTACACAATTACTCATTCTGTAGAAATAAAACAAATAATTTTTTTTTTTTGCAGCTGCACTCATCCTTCCCAGGGTGGAAAACAAGAAATTAGGCCAAACTTAGAATGAACTGGAAAAGGTTAAGTATTAATTAAAAGGTTCTGTGTTAATTAGATAAATTGCAGCATTTGGAGGTACCTGGATGGGAGCACATGTCCAAGAGGAGCACAAGCAGCTCCTCCTGGAGATTCTCCTGGAAAAAAACCAGAGATTCCCTGTGTCAATAATTACTAAGTAATGAAATAAGGGATGACAATAATTTCCTAAACCAGGGGATCTGCCAAAAGGTGCCTAAGAAGTGATTGTATTTTGCTTTATGTATAAAATAGTGAACAGAGATTCATGACTGATAGGCCAGAACTCAGGTGAGATGTGTTTTGCAAATAATCTGTCATTGGTTTGGTGCCCAAATGAGTGACAGTTTCAACTGAGAGTGTTCATCTGGCTTTAGAAACTTCAAAATATCTCATTTCTGATTGAATTTGGGAAGTAATTGTGATTTCTTGCTTGGCTTTCACACGAGATGTCCACGAAAATTATTTAAATTCTATTAATTTGCATGTTAAAAATACCATAGAACCTGTACTGGGAAAGAAGAGAAAAACCTGTGACCCTCTAGAGACTATTTGCATTAATCTGAGCTGCACAATTCCCTTTCCCCTGCCCTGAAAAAGCCCTTTTGCAGAGTTTATTTTTGACAGAGTGCTTCTGGTTCCCTTCACTGACCTTTCTTCTCTGCACACCGACATCGATGACAAAAGTGATGTTTTTAGTCCAGATCAGAGATTCTCCAGAGCTGGTGGTGAGCAGAACTTTCCTCCTGTATTTTTTAGGGCATTTCTGCTTGTCTTGAGTCATTTTGGGAGTCAGGTCTTGTTTTGTGGGGTATAAAGGGATGGGGATGAGTTCTCCAAGGTCTGGGTTTAAATTGGATTGTTCCTGTCTGATCATCTGATAAGCTTTTTCAATTTCCTGTAATCAAGAGAAATGCATTTTTTTCCTCATGAAATTATTATATTCTTAGTCCAGTCGCAACACTTTAAATGATCAAAATATGCAGAAACGTCCCTACTTTGCCTTAATTATGATATTTAAGGAGCTATAAGTATTGTAAAGGTTTAATTTTTTTTCCCCTAATGATTAATAAACTCTATAAAGATTTAATAAGGTCAATAAAATGTCCCTAACTTGTGTTGATGGAACATCACCTTTAAAATAGTTCACAAATCCAGAGGTTGGATATGAATTATAAAAGCTTTTGTTGTTGTTTTTAGTGTTTTGTTGTTGGAGAGGGTTAATAATAAACCATTTCTGTTCTGCACGATTTTTTGAAAGGCCCACAAAAATAATTCATGGCCTTGCTCAGTCTGAAAGGAAATTTTTTTAAAAGCATTTTTATTAGCAAACATTTTGCAAAATTGAAAGCCAGACTGAGTTTCTCTTTGAGAGTGACACCACACTTCCAGTAGTTACAGGTTGAAAGTGCTCCATAAAAATTGTTATAAAGATACAAGAGTGACATCTAATAGCAAGGCTGGTTCATAAATCTTGATGTTCCTGGTTAATTCATATTTTTGTTTAGTTTAAAGGACAGTTGAGTGCTTGGGAGCAGTGAACCATTTTCAATATGAAACTTTAAATCACAGTTAAACAAGAATTCATGGGATGTTCTGGTTCGTAACGAGTGCTCTGTTCATTGTGAGGGAGAAAAATGAGTGATCTCTTCTTGGCAAAAAAGAAATTTCTATTTTAGTTTTGTGGGGAATTTACCTGTCAGAAAAACCCTTTTAAGCAGAAATAAAATTTTCTTCCCAACCTTTTGAAATGGAAAGAGTGTGTGTTTCCCTCTCTGACATTATCTATTGTAAATGTGGAGATTAACACAGAGAATTCATTACTTTATCCTTTGTACAATTGGTGTCTATGAGGCTTAAAACTGATTATTAACATTATTAAAAGTGTTTCATATCCATCCCTCTTCTAACAGTGAAAAATAGCAAACACTACCTGGGTAGTTTATGGTAAATTATCTTTGCTTGTGAAAAGTCATTATTTCCTGGTGAGTTTGTTGTTCTAAAGCAGATTTAATGACACACTGTGGAAGATCACTATCAGGAAAATGATCCTAATAATAATAATTAAAATTGAAATATTTATTTGATTGCCAGCTTGCTTTGACAGCTCTAAAGGACCTGCTGGTGCAGTGAATTTAGGGAATCACTGCTGTCTACAGAGATTCAAAGGTGTCACCATTTAGAATGGCCAAGCCTATGCAGAGCCCTGGATTTCCTGTGACCCCCTCTGGAGTGACATTTTCCTCCTGCTGCTGTGCACACAAATGGTTGGGAAGAAGAACCCAAATGGACAAAATCTCCTTGGGAGGTTTAAGGTAAAAACACTGCTGTGCAGTAGGACATTGGTGGAGACTGGAGCATTTTTTGTGTGTCCATTTCCACAAAACAGGGATAACACATACTGGGGGATGCCCAGTGCCAGGTTAGGTTGCAATATTATTATATATACTATATATCTATATGTCTCCATATATATATTTTATGTATATTTATATATATATCTCCATATATATATATATGGAGAGATATATATATATGGAGAGATATATATATATGGAGAGATATATATATATGGAGAGATATATATATATGGAGAGATATATATGGAGAGAGATATATATATCTCTCTCCATATATAAATCTCTCTCCATATATATCTCTCCATATATATGTATCTCTCCATATATGTATCTCTCCATATATATACATGTGTCCATATATATATATATGTCCATACATATGTATATATATAAAATATGTATTAAATCCCTGCCCTTGTGGCCTGTGCCCATGTGCTGCTTTTCCAGCTTTTTGCATCACACTAAAGGATGGTGGCCTCTCTTTAAACCTACAGAAAACACATGTATTATCTACGCAATATTTACGTGTTCTGTAGATATTTTATGTGTATAAAGCACAGTGTTACGTGTGCCATGACTTCTTTGAAGGAAAACCCTGAAATTATAAAACCTGGTGGCACATCTGCTGTCTTAGCTAGTGGCAGCAAGATCACAGAATCATGAAGCTGGAAGAGACCTCCAAGATCATTGAGTCCAGCCTGTGCCCAACTCCTCATCTAAACCCTGGCACCCAGTGCCACATCCAGGCTTTTGTTAAACACACCCAGGGATGGTGACTCCAGCACCTCCCCAGCAGCCATTCCAGGATTTTATCACCCTTTCCTGAAGAACTTCTTCCCAATATCCAACCTCAATTTCCGTTGGCGCAGATATTTATAGGTCGGATAAAACCACACATTTCCCGATGAAAATCAGAAAGAGGTCGTCTTGAACCTAGATAAATCAGGTTAACAACTCACTTGCTCACAGGCCAGGAAGATGACGATGTCCCCCCTCTCCCTGGCGTGGTGGAGCTCCAGCAGCAGCCTCAGGGCAGCCAGGAAGGGATCCCTGGGGGTGCTGCAGGAGAACACGGCCTGGGCGCGGTGCCGGCCCCGCACACGCAGCACGGGGACGCTGCCACAGAAAGCCTGCAGGGAGCTGCCCATGTGGGGGGCAGTGAGGATCACCAGCCTCAGCTCTGCCCGGGCTGCCAGCACATCTCTCAGGAGGCCGAGCAGGGCGTCTGTTGCCACGGTCCTTTCGTGCACGTCGTCCACGACAATGACGCCGTAGCAGTTCAGGAGGGGCGTGGACATCATTTCCCTCTGGAGCATCTCATCTGTGCAGTACCTGCAACACACACATGCTTGAGCTGTGTCTAGAGCTTTCCCTACCAAGTTTCTTGGGCTATTATTGTAAGAAATTAATCCAGTGCCGTGGGGGCGGCTTGGTTCTTTCTGTTCCAGCACGAAAGATTTGGTAAGAACAGGGAGTATTTTGTAGACATATCACAGTCTCAGTTTAAATCCTTCCTGAAGTAGCTACAAACCTGATATTCATGTTTGTAATATTGTATATTGTAATCCTTGGTGTTCAAACCTGGGATTCAAGGACACAGTGACACAGTGGTGGAAAGGATGCTCCAGACAAAAGCAGAAATACTTCTGCCCTGAAATCATCTGTTCATCTTCCATCATGTGCCATAAACAATTCCTGAGCTAGGAACTAATCCTTTTGGATGAGGAAAAGAAGGTACACCTAAGGCAGAGCCAGAACCAAGATGAGCAATTAATTTATACCATAAGGCCCTCCTGACTTCTATCCCTGCTGCTGGCAGTTCTTCTAAAGGATATTATTTTTGTTGTGTTGCTCAGCAGGACTTGGAATTCTTGAAGCAGGTTTTGATGTGTGAGAGGAAGGGATTCATCTCCCTCTCAACAGGAGCAGCTGCAGAAGTTCTGCCGCAGGATGAGGTTCAAGGAGCTCTCCACAGAAAGAGAAAGGACAGGCAAGAGGGAGAGAGGTGGAAATTGATGTTCAGAAGTGGTGAGTATCCTCTTCTCCACTGAAAACCAGTGGCTGAGAAAAAGCTTGTGGTCTAGATATGATAGTTTGTGTCTCCCATATTAAGGAACTAGAGAAAATAACTCTCATAACTTTCTGGGAGGCTCAAAAGCTGAATCCCTGTGTTGCTGCTGTCACCTGCCTGTATTTACTATTAAGTGCATTTCTTATCTCCCAAAAATCCCCCTGAATGCCATTTTCCTCTTGTTGCTGGATATACCCTCTTCAAGCTACATTTTTTTGATTGCTTTTGAATTTTAACTTTACTTTGGGAAAAAATTAGCCCATGTTCTCTTATGGTAATGAGCACTCCTGTACTGGAAAATGGGAAAAAAAAAAAAAAAGTAGAGAAAAGAAAAAGAGGTTACTGAGGTACTTAATGAAGTTTTGCATGCACAGTAACCTTGCCCACTTGAATCTCTGCTATGATTTACCCCAGAATGCCTCCTTCAAACATTTTAGTGCTTATTGATTAATCACAAAATCTCTGGAGAAGAGAGGAGAGAGCTCATTGCAGTCTAAAACTTCCACGTGAGGGGAAGAGGGGAGCAGGCACTGATCTCTGCTCTGTGGTGGCCAGGACTGAGGGAATGGCTGGAGCTGTGCCAGGGAGGTTTGTGTTGGAGATCAGGGAAAGGTTCTTCCCCAGAGGGTGCTGGCACTGCCCAGGCTCCCCAGGGAATGGGCACGGCCCCGAGGCTGCCAGAGCTCCAGGAGTGTTTGGACAAGTGCAGGGTGGGATGGTTGGGGTGTCTGTGCAGGGACAGGGGCTGGACTGATGATCCCAGCGGGGTCCCTTCTAACTCAGTGCATGCTGTGATTTTAAAATGTCACACAACTTTACAAAGCAGCTTTGCATTTCATTTGCAAGACCTGCCAGAAGCTGCCAACTTCTCCAGCCACACCTTGGCCTGGAGGCTTCCAAAGGAACTGATATCTGGGAAGGCTGACCTGGAAACAGGGAGTAGGTACAATAAAAGGATAAAAAGGTATTTATTGAAAGGATCCAGCTTGGGCAGTGCAGGAACCCCAACCAGGGCTACACCCAGGTCAAANCAGCACAGAGTCTGAAAAATAGAAAAGCTGAAACTTAAGGCATCACTACCAACCTCAGGATGGTTTCGGGTGTGCAGCAGCTCTCGAAGGGGACGGAGTAGCCGACCTCGTGGCCCAGGGTGACATCCATCTGGTCGGCCACGCGCAGGGCCAGCGACACGGCGGCGCGGCGCAGCACCTGCGTGCACACCACGGCCCCGCGGGGCTGCACGGCCAGGCAGCGCTCTGCACACCACTGTGGCACCTGTGGGGACACCAGAACAGCAGCGTGGGTGCTGGCAGCGCTCAGCTGGCACCAGGAGTCCCAACAACTGGAGATCACCCAGCGGCGTGGAACAGCGGAATCAAGCTGAGCGCTCGCTGCGCCGCGCACGGGAATTGCCCATGTGTGTGGCAGCCCCTGAGCCTGTCAAATACCCGGTTCACTTTCCTGCTAAAATTTAAAAGGTTTAATAAAGAGATAATAGGAGACAGAAATAAAGCAAAGGGTTGAACAGCCGGGTGCTTGGCTTTCTGCCAAGAGCACACCTTTTATCTTGGAGTACCCCTTAAATACCTTTTCCATTACACCAGCCTGTTGCATATTCAGAGATCTTTATGCATTTTCAAACTTTTCCACTATCTAGTTTAGATTTTCCAGGAACTGTTAACATGGCCACACCTTGGGTGCCTTTTTAGAGTATGGGTGTTTCTTGGCTTGTGGTTTTAATCCTCTTCTTATCCCCTTTTCATTTGGGCTTTGGCTCTTTCTTGCCACAGACGGTGAGTGTGGATAATTGGCATGTCAGCAGCAGGGTGCCCGTCATCTGTTCATTGGATGTTATCCCAACCAAGCAGGCAGTTCAAGCATACTATATCAACTACTACTACTCTGCCTAATTTTTTGCTAATAGCATAAATAAAACCCATATTTATACAGTAAAGCTATTTTAACATTATACATAGAGTATTCATCTCAATACTTGCAAAAAGCCAGCAGTATAACATGTATCTATAACAAGTCTATGAGGGGAACTTCTAGGGTAATGCCCTGGAAGAATCTTCCACAGGCTTCAAGAATGTGACTAAGGTGAGACAAAAGGCTTGCCCATGGTGCTCTGCAACACTGTGTAAATCTACCCCATACCCTATAGACCACTGCCCTTTGCCCTGCCCTTGTACCTCCTCTGTGGCTGCAGACCATTGGCCTCTGACCTCATATTTAACCTGAGGTACTGCTTTGATTCCTGTCTTTTGTCCCTGGATCCCTCTGGTGTGAGTTTGGAACAAACCCCACTAGAACTCTGTACAGGAGACCCTTCTTGTCTTTCCTCCCTGACCCATCTGTGCTGTGTGTGAGTGTGG
>VXBQ01001170.1:0-12722 GCA_013400175.1 Phainopepla nitens | reverse complement strand
AAATATAAATATAAATATAAATATAAATATAAATATAAATATAAATATAAATATAAATATAAATATAAATATAAATATATTCTCCTGCATAAATATAAATAATACACAAATATAAGTACTATATATATGCTATATATGCATCTACAATAGATATAAAATATAAATGTATGTCTTTATATACATATAAAATACCATATATGCGGTACACAAATTTAATGTGTATGTGATACATAAATTTTATTCGGATAGCTCTACATATTTATTTCTGTAGTTATTTCATTTATATAGATATAAAATACTGTATGTACATAGTACATAAATTTTATATGTGCAGTTTTATATCTGTGTATTTTTCTATCTGAATAATTTATATAGATATATAGAACATGCATATGTAATATACATAAATATACACATTCATATATAAATACACATATTTATGTAATTCATACACATAAAATACCATAGTATATACAGTATATAAATGTATATTTTCTACTTCTACACAACATATAGAGGTATGCATAAAGGAGTGTACAAATATGTATATATTCTTTTCATTTAAATACATATACACTGTTTTATATATTCTTCTATATATCTTCAATATGTATATTTATATAAAAATATATATACAGTTATGCAGCTTTTATTTATATATATAGTAAAATATGTATTTATATATAAATATACACACATTTATTTATATATACATATAATATACATATAATAAATATATATAATAAAATATATCATATATACTATTGTAACGTGCTATGGGTGTTTCCTTCTCTTTCCACTGGCGACCTCATGGCATGTTTCAAAGCAGCTCATCTGTATTAACGGAGCAGCCAAAGATTCTCTGGGCCAGGGCCTCCCCACCCTCACAGGGAAGGATTTCTTCCCAAAATGTCGCCTCAAACTCCTCCAGGGACAGGTGAGGAGTCCCTGTGCTCCACGGGGGCACAGGGAGGGGTTGGTTCTTTGCCATGGCCACGGTGAATGGATCCAGTGGAGCTGGGCTGCGCTTGGCTGGGATGTAAACCAGCCATTACGTCTAATTATCAGGCTTAATTAGCTCCAGCTGTAAACACGGATGGTTGGTCTGGAATTAAAGTCACAGAGAGAACTTTGGTACAGGTTCCAGGTGGTTTGGATGGGCAAGAGATGCAAATTCCAGCACGGCGTGGAAGACTTTACATTCCAGGCTTTCTGTGTTTCCTGGGGGTCACCTGTGTGCAGGTGCAGGCTCGGGAAAACTCAGGTGAGAACAAAAAATACACCGTGGTGTGAGGGATGGGGTTGTAACTCACGGTTTGCTCACCCCGAGCTGACCTGGCCCTCCTGAGGTCTCCCCTGGCCATGAAAAGGAACCAGAGGTTCAACATTCTGCCTAAAAATCCCACACTTGAGAAACATCCTGTCCTTTCCCGTGGCACAAGTGGCAAACTCAAAGATTTGAGTTTCCAGCCCCAAGGGAAGCCTCAAGTGGCAGGACCCTGGAGCAGCAGAGAAGGAGCGTCAGGCAGGTGGAAAACTCAAGACTTTTGTACCTCTGAAACCAGGACCACGAGGAGCTCGAGCTCAGCAGGGTTAATTAATGCAAATGAAACAAATGAGGAAGCATGGGTAAGTCTTGGAAAGCTGTCCCAGAGCTGTGGAGTGAGGATTGTTCCCAGTGGCAGACGTGACGTGTGGGGAGGGATGGCTCAGTCCTGAGGGCGAGTCTGGAGCAGGGACAGAACAAAGAGGCCGTTGGGGTAATGGACTTGGCAGGGGCTGACATGAAGAGTTATTGTCTTCTGATGAATGCTCTCACTAATCCCCACTCGGAGGACAAATAACTCTGTGTTTTGGAGGAGCTTCCTGGTTCCTGCCCTTCCTGACCCGGTGGATTGGGATGCTGAGCTCCTGCCCAGGTGAGCTCGGGGAAGAGCGAGGGCTGAGCTCCCTCTGCCCTGAGCAGACAGCGCTCACCCCGGGGTGACAGCGGGGACAGGAGGGCAGGGAATGTCCCCAGGCTGGGCCAGGGTAGGGACAGTTGGAGCACCAGGAGGAATTTCTCCACGGAAAGGCCTTGGCAGGGGGGTTTGGAGTGCCCATCTCCGGAGGTGGCCAAGGAAGGAGTGGAGGTGGCACTCGGTGCTCTGGGGCTGGGTGACAAGGTGTGGATTGGGCACGGGTTGGATGATGCTGGAGGTCTTTTCCAGCCTCAGGGATTCTGTGATTCTCTGGACAGGTGAGACCACTGACCTTCCAAGAGGTCCCCAATCCACAGCGATGGATTTGCAGACACACTGGATTCATGGACTTTGGTTTTGTTGTCCCCGAAGTGACCCAGCCTGGCTCCCATCCTGACTCCACTGCAGCATCCAGGCTCTTTGCTGGGAATCGGCTCTGCCCTGGGCCCTCCTTGGGCCATCAGGAGGTGTTTGAAGGGCATTGTTTGGCAAGGTCAGATGAGAATGGGAAGGTTTTAGAGCCTTGTCCTGGCTCTGTTCCTTCCCCACTGCCTGTGGAGTATGGGAAGGAAATCCATAGCCCAGGGCTACTGTAAATCCATAGCTCAGGGCTACAATTTATCAGTCACCCTGTCCCAGGAAAAAAGAGACTCCAAGGGAACAGGGCATACAGCTCACTGGCTGCTATCAATGAGTTTGCATTAAAATTAACTGAAAAAAGAGTTCCTCCACCTCTTTCCAAAAGCTTCTGCAGAGACTGCCCAGGAATAATTCTTGTTTTCCCTGCTCCAGTCACTGTGGGGAGAGCAAAGCAGTGGGAGGAATGCAGAATTCCTTTGTGAAGACTCACCAGGGAGCTCTGCCTGGACACTCACAGCTGTGGTGTCCCTGCTCGTCTCCTCAGAATGTTTTGCTGAGGCTTTCCAAGAACAGAGATGTTTTGGGAGATGATCACTGATAGGCAGATTCCGGCCTGGATCCAGTGGGATCGTGCAGCTGAGCTTTAGTGGATAGGGCTTGTCCAAACAGGATGCCCCTCATCACCCTGAGCCTTTCTCCCTGCAGACAGAAAATAAAGGTTAGGAGCTCTCACCCTGCTGAATTTCATGTGTGGGTTTCCAGCACGAGGGAGGGGGATCCCAGAGGGAGATAAAATATTCCCAGCTAATGGGTTTCCATATAAATATGAGGACCTGCCCTCCCCACCAGTTTGTTCAGAGCACTGACCCCTCTCTGGGTTCACAGGGAAGCTGTGGGAGGTCCCCAGGTTTTCCAAAGGAGAGATGGACACCCAGGAGCTGAGGGCACTGATTGATGGACCCAAGAGGGGCTGTTGGAGGGGAGCAGCGCTGGGGAGGGATTACCAGGAGATTTAACAGCTCAGGTGGATTAAGGGTGATTTACCCTGGGTCTCCACCAAAAAAGCCCCCACCAAAAAAGTGGCCAAGGGCTGAAAGACATTCAGGAGGTAAAACCTTGGGGTTTGAAGGGTGGAGGCTCAGCTGTGGCTCTGGTGGGAGTGAGGAGTGGCTGAGGCAGAGGTTCCCTCCAGCAGCCCTAAAAACCCGTGGTGGCCACCTCGCTTTTCTGCTCCATGGAACCCCTGAGCTGGAAGGGACCCACAAGGCCCAGGTCCTGTCCCCAGCAATCCAGGCTGTGACTCCATCTGATGCCTTAGGATTTAGGTTTTATATTTTTCAGATTCTGTGCTGGTTCAGTGTGCACTTCTGGGCTTCATATGCAGGGTTGGTGAGCTCTCTGCACAGAGCAGGGAGACAAAACAATTCCTTTCCAGCAGGGGACCAAGGACCAAATTTGAGGCCCAAGAGTGCAAACAGCAGTGAAGGAAGAGAGGGAACAAGGAGGATGGAGCTTCATCACCTGGAGCTGGAATTGGACAATTCACTCCAATCTGCTGATGGACCCAAACCTATCAAAGTGTGAGGCCTCGTGCCCGGGATCCATTTTGTGCCCATTTGTGGGTTTGCCTTGGGTGAAGCCCCAAGGGGTTCCTGCCCTGCCCAGGCTGGATCCTTTCAATAAATCCTTTTTATCCTTTTATTCTGCCCAGTCTCTGTTTCCAAACATCACCTCTGCCCCCACGGGTGTGACCCCAGCTCCCAGCCCAAACCGGGCCCCGTTTCTGCCTCTCCCTGCGGACGACGGCTGGCAGCTCAGCTGGATCCCAGACCCGTCCTTCCAGCAGCTGCCCCCAATGAGCTCCAGATGGGGGGTGGGTGTGCAGGGGCTGCTCTGGGGGGAAGGAGGAGGCAGCCGAGGCTGTTGCTGCTTTTATCTGCCTGGCTTTGTTTATGGGAAGGGAATCTGCGCGTTGCTGCCAACGATTTACTCTGGTGAGGGCACCCCTCCAGGAACACTTTTACTGCTGTCACGTGGAGCCCCCTTCCAGCAGCTCCCCACCACCACCAGCCGTGGCTGCAGAGTTCAAAGAGTGGCCACTGATCCCTGGGCAAGCTCCCAGTGTGTCCCAGGGGGTGGCCAAGCAGCAGGAGCAGCTGCAGGGAGAGCCCTGCTCAGACACCTTCCCACAGGTTTGTCCTCCTTGGACACACAGGGTCCAGCTGGCTCTGGGGTACCCTAAAGGCTCTGAGTCCCATCCTAGCCTGGAATCCTGCTGCTGTGAGGATGGTGAGGCCCTGGCACAGGGTGCCCAGAGCAGCTGAGGCTGCCCCTGGATCCCTGGAAGTGCCCAAGGCCAGGCTGGAGCCCCTGGGACAGTGGAAGGTGTCCCTGTCATGGCAGGGGTGGCACTGGCTGATCCCTAAGCTCCCTCCCAACCCAAACCATTCCGTGATTCTCTGCTGGGCTGCAGGAGGCTTTTCCCAGACCTCAGAGTTCCTGAACCCCTGCTGGGGCAGCCGTGGGGATGGGGGACTCGAGGTTGGGTATTGCAGAGTAAAATTCCCCTGGCAGCAGAGCCCTGAGGCTGCAGAGGTGCCCTTGGCAGAGCTCACCTGTGCTGCCCAGGGATGTCCTGCTCCTGGAGAGCTCTGCTGCATTTGGGGCAGGGTGGGAGGCCAAAACCTGGCAGAGGCTGAAGCCCCACTTCCCAGCAAATGAGGTTGGTGTGTTTTCCCTCACAGCCCTGCTGATGGATAATTGGATTGAGAGCGGCCAGCATCTGCTCAGGGTTATTTATTGCCTTTAGCAGGCGAGCTTTATTGAGAATTACTTTTGTCTTATCTTATTTTTGGTGCCTGTGTTGGGTCTGAGCTGTGGAAACATCTGGATGCACCAGCATCCCCTCTGTGAGGCATCAGATGTTCCCAGGCAGAGGCAGCCCTGGGCTGGGCTTTGCCAGGAGAGCATCCTGCACTGCCCAGGCTGGACCAGGAGCTCTTTGCCAGTTTGACAAGGGATGGAGGGACAGGACACAGGGAATGGCTCCTGCTGCCACAGGGCAGGGTTGGATGGGGTTTGGGAAGGAATTGTTCCCTGGGAGGGAGGTGAGGCCCTGGCACAGGGTGCCCAGAGCAGCTGGGGCTGCCCCTGGATCCCTGAAAGTGCCCAAGGCCAGGCTGGAGCAGCCTGGGACAGTGGAAGGTGTCCCAGTGCACAGAAACACCCTCTGGGCTCACCCTCCTCTCTGAGCCATTTTTCCCTCACTTCATCAATCAAACCTCATCAAACTGAGGACTTTTTCCCCTTCAGTTCAGCCATAAGCCCTTTTCCACAGGGCTGCTGCAGCAGGGCTGGGAATGAGCTGGGCCAGGAGCTCCCCCTTTCCCAGGAGACCAGGCCAATTTTTCTTTTTTTTTTTTTTACTCACTCTTATTTACTGCAGCTCTGCCAAGAAGGTGCTCAGTGTTTTACAAACCCCACCAGAGTCTGTCTGCCCAGAGATTTGCTCCTTGCATGGGCTGGCACAACCCCAAACCCTCCTGATCTCAGCCTGCCTGGTTGGGAAGGGATTCAGCAGGAATGAGAGCCTGCTCTGGTGGAAAGCTTCCCTGCCTGTGGCATGGGGTGGGACTGCACGAGCTTCAAGGTCCTTTCAACCCACACCAAGCCATGATTCGATGATTCTGACTCTGTCCATCCCTCGGGCTGCCCTGCACCGTTCCTGGGAGAAGCCGCCAGTGCCAGACCCTCCCCAGCACATCCGTCCCTGGCGTCCGGGGGCTGCAGCGACGCAGAGCTCAGAGAACAAAAACTCCTCGGAGGGGCAAATGTATTTTTGGGCTTGTCAGCTGCACTCGCTCAGAGGCAGCCACAACCTCCCTGCACATGTGCTGGGGGTGGTTCACAACCCCCCCCTTCCCCCGGGACCCTCCTCCAGCCTCGTTCACACCAGCCAGGGGCGTCTGGAGCTCTGCCCCCGCCAGCTCCCGCCTCGAGTCAGCGCGGCGAGGTCCCAGCACCGATCCTGCTGCTCTTCACTCTCCAAATGGGGTCAAGATGCTTCTCCTGCTGCCTCCCCCACTGCTGGGCAGGCTCAGCCTCTCGAGGGGTCAGGTTTTGCTGGTTTGGAAAGGTTTGGGGAGCTCGGAGCACAGCACAGCACAGCACGCGATGTGTCTCATTTCCCACTTTATTCCCAAAATGTGGAAGAGAGAGGTCCAAACAGCCCTGGCTTCACACTGTGTGCTGCTGTTTGGGGTTTTCTCTTCCAGCCTGGGGGATGGAGCTGCTCTGCAAAATGTGTCATGGACAAGGAAGTTGTTTTATCCCTTAAAAATGCCTTCAAGGCCGGGCTAGATGGAGCTTGGGACAGAGGAAGGTGTCCCTGTCCATGGCAGGGGGTGGAATGAGATGAAATTTAAGATCCCTCCCAAGACATTCTGGGGTTCTGTGGTTCAATGGCCACGTCTACAGTGAGAATAAAACAACATCCTGAGCTCTGCAGGCTGCAGGAACCTCCATGAGTCACCTCAGCATGGAATTCCTCCCCCAAAAACCAAAGGACCCTCAGCCATATCCCTCTCACCCTGAATCCATCAGCTGGCTTCTCCGGTAACAGCTCTCCCTCCTCCGTGTCATCAGGAAGGAATTTGGGCTCTGTTTGATAATCAGAGAGGGATCAGAGCAGCAGTGAGAGCCTCTGACCACAGAGATTTCGGCAGGGCTTTCAAGCCTCCCTCGCTCGTGTGGCCGCTGTCCAAGGACCTGCTCCTTCCCGGGCATCCCCAGCCCCGCTCATAAATCAAAGCATTCCAGCCCCGCTCTCCTCTCTGCGCCCATGAACACTCACAGAGGGTTCTTCTTTAAAAAAATTAATCTGGGCAATTGTTCAAAAATGTTAAAATTACCTGCTCCTTTTATTCTCTAATGACAGCCCGTGGAGGCGTAATTTAACCCAGACCTGAAAATGTCTGGTTTAAGGTTAAGAAGTCCCCCAAGCTGAACTTCATCCAGCAGCAGCCATGAGAAAGCAACTTGCCCAGTGTTAATTTTTGGTTCCTCTCATTAATGAAGCCATGGAGGATCCCAGCTGGGGGGTCCAGTTTTGTGTTATCCCAACTTCACATCTTCAGTGCAAGATTTAATCTGTTTTCATGTTTAATCTGTTTTCATATTAAATTAAATTAAATTTAATATGTTTTCTGGAACCAGAGCCTGGTGAGGATTGAAAATCACAGAATCATGGGATCATTAGGGTTAGAAAAGACCTGCAAGATCAAATCCAGCCTGTGACCATGTGTCACTAAATGTGAAGTGTCACATGGATCCCTGTAGATCCCTCTGGATCCCTTCCAGCTCAGGAGATTCCATCATGATGATGATGATGATGATGATGATGATGATGATGATGCTCTTGTCCTTGTCCCCAGCAGTGGCATTTCTGGGAATCCTACAGCCCATGAGGAAATCACCTTGGGTGCCAAATTTGTAACCTGAAGGTTTCAAATCAAAGAGAGGAACGTGTCTCCACCCACAGCTGATTTATTCCAGCGGTTTTCTGGGAATTCCCATGGTTTCTCCTCAGCCATTACTCACTCCCTGCCTGTCACACTTCACTGGGGAATGGGGCAACGTCCCCAGCACCCATCCCGAGCCCCGGGCAGCTCTCTGCTTGCTCCATGTGGGTGCCACGATCCAGCAGCCACCCCGAGCCCTGAGCGCTTCCAGGCGGAGAATCCCGGCTGCTGCTGGGCCAGGAATGGCAGCCAGAGGCTCCCTGCGAGCAGATGTCCCAGAGGGAACCTTCGAGCCTCCAGTTCCCCCCATTAAAAACGTGTTGGGAGGGATTTGATGACTGGGTTTGACAGAGGGAAGAAATCCCTGCGGGTCCTGGCAGCGGCGAGGATTTACGAGCTGGGGCTTCGCTTCGCGTTGCTCTGCCTGATCCTGGTATGAAGGAAAGGAGCAAAAAAAAAAAAACAAACCCCAAAACAAGGAGGGATGGTGTCTGCATTCCTGCTGCCTGAATCAGAGCGGTTTCCTGGCAGATCCAGGCCCTCCCCAGCTGCAGGGACTCGGGGAAGGTGCAGCAGTGGCCATCAGGCATCCCTGACATCCTGAGAGCCACATCCTAAACCAGCTCCACTCTTCCTCCCCTCTTCCTCAGAGGTGGAAACTCTTCCCCATCACTTGTGAACAGTTTTTAGGGATGTGGTGGAAGTTTTGTCCCAGTGGAAGTTTTGTCCCTGTTTGCTAAAGGGCAGAGTCTTTCCAAAAAAATCCTTTTCCTTCTTTCTGATGCGGGGTGAGGGGAGGCCTGGGATGAACCCAGCCTGCCTCAGGGATCCCGGCTCCCTCCCCTTCATCTCCCTGGAAAAGCATCCCCTCAGGCTGGGAAAGGAGGGAAGAGGAACCTCCCAGCCCTCTGCCTTCCCTCGGGGTGTGAACAGCTCCCAGAAACTCCCCCAGATCCCTCACCAGGGATTTGGGATCCCCGCTATTTATGGTTTATTTTGGCCATGTGGCCACCAAACCCTGGGGTGGGCTCTGAAGGAGCCAGCCCGGGGCTGAGCATCTCCCCTGCGCTCCGGAACTTCCTCCTGCTCTTCCTCCTCTCCCTCCTCTCCCTCCTCACCTGCTTCAGGCCAAGGTCCCAGCCCACGCCGCCGAATTCCCGGCGCTCCCACCTCGTCCCTCACTCCATGCCTGACCCAGCCATGCCTGGTGTTTCTCTTCCAGGCAATATAAAAATGAAAGGGGAAAAAATTATAAGTTATTTCAAAGCTCTTTGCTTCAAAAACATCCAAAGCAAATTGAGGCGGCAGAGTCATAAACGTGGCTTTTATTGCACACACAAAATTACCCTCTGCAATATGATTCCTTTCAATTTATGGTTCTCCCAGAGCTATTAATTCAGCCCAGGTTTTTTCTTCTTTTTTTTTTAATTTTTTTTTTATTTCCCCCCTACTTTAAATCAAATTATTCATAAATACTTCACTCTGGAGTGTGCTTTATGAGCATTATTATGATCACTTGAATGTGGAAACGCCTGTGAAGTTGTTACGAGAGTTTTAATACAGCACAGACTCCCCAGAGGGGCAGAACAACTCCATCAGACTCTGCAGGGAAGAGCCCTCTTGTGAGGCTCTTTATTTGCCCAAATAATTAGGATTCTGCAGCCCAGACATCCCTGAATCCAGTCAATCACAACCCTGGGGTGGGTTTAATTTTGCCTTCGCTGGCCGGAGCGAGATGAGGGTCAGGCCTGCAGGTCCTCATGAGATTTTCAGACTCAGACACAGAAAAAAATAGGTTAAAATATTTTAAAAACAAAAAAAAAATGGTCAGAGGAGCACCAGCAGGGCCATTGGACTGTTGGATTGGATGATCTTAGAGGTCTTTTCCAATCTGATTCTATGCTAAAAGGTGTAGAAGAGCAGGTAACTGAATTCCTTGGATTTCCCAGGTATGAAGGAGGCCTGGAACACCTGGATTGCCCTGGTCTGAAAGCAAACACAACTTTTCTGTCATCCTGACACTCATCACACGCTGCTGAGAGCCAGAAATTCACTCCTAGGGGTGAAAGTCAGAGCTGGAAGCCTCTGGAGTATTTTAGGGAATGAGAGAACCTGGCAGCCCTCAAACCACACCGAGATGGACACGGGAGCTCACAGAATTAAATGGGTTTTCTGGGGTGGCTGAGCTTTTCCTCGGGGTATCCCAAGAAAGAGGCCTTGCACATTCCCTGGATTCTGCATTTCTCCTCCTCATTCTCCCATGTAAATCCATCACTGGGGGCAAGCACGGCCCAGGAGCTGGGAGGCCAAACATCAGTGGGAGCGTGTTTGGATTCCCCGGGAGGTGCTGTGGGATCACAGCCCCCCTGCAGCCCCCAAAACCCCAGGATCTTCCCCAAGACCACCCAGGCAGGGCTGCAAAAGGAGCCCAGGAGCCCTGCCTGCTGTTCCCCAGGAAATCCATCTTTTCCCTTGGACAGGACTCCCCCAGAACTCGCCTTCATATCTCCAAGGTGTCTCCCAGCCACGGAGGTGCAAATATTTATCCATACTTGGAATTGCAGCGTGAGGCCTGGCTAAGTGTTCCCAGACCCTCGAGGGGTTGTTGTTTTAAGACCTGAACCGTGGACACCTGGCTGGAATTAATCAGGGAGCAGGGAGGCAGAGCAGAGCCCTAATTAACCCTTCCCACATCAGTGTCAAGGTCACTGGGGCAGCCCGTGTCACCTGTCAGCAGCCTGGGGATCCCAGAGCCAGGAATGTCCTTCCCTGCTCGGGGCAGGGGCTGGCAGCGGGATTTATCACCAGGGGCAGGCTCCCTGGGCCTCGGGAAGAGCAGCAGGGATAAATGTTTATGAGCAGGAAATAGAACACAAGAGCAAAAGCACCTCCTGGCCGGGCCCTGGCAGCATCCAGGAGGAGCTGGAGCATCTCCTCAAGGGGCAGGAACCACTTTGCACCGCCTGGTTTTGAGTAGAAAGTTTGGATAATTCAAGGAGAAGGGGTATGGGGAAAAAATTCTTCATTCGATTCCCAAGAGCTGGGAACGGAACAAAGACCACAGGGGACACATCCTAGAGAAACTGAAAACACCAGGAACTTCCAAAATCTGCATCCTGCACACACAGCCTCACCCAGGCGAGCAGGTGGGGCAGCAGCCAAGGCTCGAGACCAAAGAATCCCCACCCCGAGCCAGGGCCAGACAAAAAACCCAGCAGGAGCTCCCTGCACAGCTCTGGCTTTGCCTTGCCCTGTGTTCTCCTGCCCAGGGAAGCCCACGGGGCCAGGGGAGGGAGGATTTGCCAGCCTGGGGGTGAAGTTTTGCTGCTGAGGAGATGTAAACAATCCCCGGGAGCAGGTCAGGCCCTGGTGCCCCCTTATCACGAGTGCTTGCACTTGGAATAAACACCAGCCCCGGGTCAGGGCCAGAATCTCTCCCAGATGCTTTTGGGGGCCTGATTAAAGGCTTCAGAAATAAAGTAGGGGGGTCAAGTAACCGCCACCCGCTGCTTTCTCTCTCCAGAGTCAATTTTCACCCCCAAAACTTCGTCCCTGGTGCAGGAACTCGAGGATGCTTCCTTTGGGAGGTGGCCATGGTTCTCTTCCTCCACAAGCCCAGGTTGCTCCAAACCCCATCCAGCCTGGCCTTGGAATCCCAGGGATTTCTCCTGCACAAACAGTTGCTCTGGCCTTTAGAGATTCAATTAAAAAATTAGGGAAAAACAAGATTTTTCCTCTTTAGGTCAACCCAGAATGAAACCTTCCTGTTTGTCCCAGCAAAACAGGGTTGTTGTTTTTTTTCCTTAAGTGGAGTCAATGAAAACATCTTGTTCTCCCTGAAATAAAACATCTCTGGGTTTGCAAATGCATCTTTGAAGGCTCTTGTGGTCCCCTGCTTTTTTTAATTAAAGGCAGGCAGATTTCAACTGGGAAATGCCACAGCTCAATAAAAGGCAAAGCGTTTAATTTCAAGCATATCTCACACAAAGCTGCAGCTTTTCATCCCCAGAAATACTCCTTTTGGTTTTGGTTCAAGCTGTAAATATTTTCAAAGGACCCAAAATAACTTTTATTTTCCCTACAACAAATGTTTTGTCTTAATTTCAGCCCGCCAAGCTTCCAGTGATTGGAGCCAGACACTTCCCAGAGGTGCCCAGTGAGTGGACAAGAGGCCAGGGCATGAGTGGAGACCCAGAAATTCCCTTTAAACTGAGGAGAAATTTTATATTTTAGGGTTTGTTTTTTTTTTTACTTAAGTGTGCCCAAATGCTGGAGCAGATTGGGCAGAGCAGCAGTGGAGCTTCCATCCTTGGAGAGAATCAACTCCTGACCTGGAGAACCCGGAGGAGGGAGTCCTTGGGAATGTCATGAGGGTCAAGAAGAACCTTCCAGTGCCTAAAGGGGCTCCAGGAGAGCTGGGAGGGATTTGGGACAAGGAATGGAGGGACAGGACACAGGGAATGGCTTCCCACTGCCACAGGGCAGGGATAAATGGGATATTGGGAAGGAATTCCTGGCTGGGAGGGTGGGGAGGGGCTGGGATGGAATTCCCAGAGCAGCTGGGACTGCCCCTGGATCCCTGGAAGTGTCCCAGGCCAGGCTGGAGCACCTGAGACAGGGGAAGGTGGCACTGGATGGGATTTAGGATCCCTTTCCACCCAAACCAGTCTGGAATTCTGAAAAACCATCAGTCAGGAATTGGGAAAAACCATCAGAGCCTGTCTTTGAGGAGCAGCAGACTTAGGTCGCGAGTAAATTCACAATTCCTGCTTTTCCCTTGGAGAAATCCGGCGAGAATTTTTTTTTCGTGCATCCATCTCCTGGTGTGCGGGGACCTCTGCAGCCCGCGCCGCGCATCGCCCGGGACAGGAGAGACCCGGGA
>VXBQ01001166.1:5351-20121 GCA_013400175.1 Phainopepla nitens | reverse complement strand
AAAATTAAAATCATATCAAATTGTATTTTGTAAAGAACTTCTCATAATGAAGCCATAAAATAAGAATTTTGCTCATATTCTCAGCTATTTTGAAAACTGTGACACAAACAGCAGGTGCTTGAGAGCCTTAATGTGCTATCTCTATGATCGGCAGAAGGAAAACAACTCTCCACCAGCATTCTCACTTATTTTAGAGATTTCCCCAAACTTTTAAAGTGCCATCTGGTTATAATCAAGTCTTCCAGTAAGTGTGAACACTTAGGCTATAACTCCTGATGTTTTCATGGGCAGATGTTTAACATGCAAAATCATTAATAGAATGTTGGGCCTCAAATGTTTCAGTTATGTCTGACTGCTATAAATTATAAGATAGTACTCAAAAGTCAGAAAAACATGAAACTTCTATGACTGTTAAAGCTGTGGAGCAATCCATAATAGCTAAGGTGCTGATTTTAAGTCACATACAGAACTTTCACTTCTGCTTAGCTGCAGGCATTCCCTCATTTAACAAATACTCAGTCTGTGACATCACAGCAAGTATGCAAATATGATATTCCCAAGGACACAATGAGTTAGTGCTGCATGAAAGAACGGCAGAATGGCATATGGCTGAGCTAACAGGAAATGTGAAAAGTGTATAATATTCCCTAAAGAGAAACTCTTTGAAGAAGAAGGCAGTTTTCATTTTAGAATGAAAAAAAAAAAAACAACCCCAAAGAAACCCCACCCAAACAATTACTATCTGGTCATTTTAGAAGAAAGTTTCCAACTCAGCTTGGGCTACTGACTTGGAGGAGTGACCTCTAAGTGAAAATATTTTTTTGAGGTGCTTCTATTTCTAGAGAAGGAAACAGAGCTGGGGAAGGAGCTGGAGCACAAGTCCTGTGAGAAACAGCTGAGGGAGCTGGGCATGTTTGGGCTAGAAAAAAGGAGTACTGGGGGGCCCATATTGTTCACCGCGAATTGTAAGGAGGCTGTAGCAAGGTGGGAGGTCAGCCCCTTTTCTCAAGAAACAAGTTACAAGATGAGATGAAATGGCCTCAAGTTGCACCAGGGAAGGTTTAAATTAGGTATTAAGGAAAAAATTAATGGAATGGACTAGAAAGCATCAGAACATGTCGCCCAGAAAGTGCTGGAGACACCATCCCTGGAAGAATATTTGAGTATGGCAGTTGAGAATGTGGTGAACATAGTTGTAGTGCTGGGTTGTGCTTGATGATTTTAAAGGTTTTTTCTAGCCTTAATGATTCCATAATTCTATGAATTTATGAATGTTAGTTTTTATTCAATATGATAGAAAGATTTCCTAATGTTAACATTTCTTGCTGTAAGAGTAGGAGCCTGCCTAATACACATGACTTGTAGAATTCAGTCTTTGACTCAGACATCCAGCAGCTTTCTAAACTCATATAAAAGTTTCCTGCATGGTCAAAGGAGCATCAGCAGTAGTTGAGACATGAGCTGGGAAGAGATGAATAACATGAGCCTTTCACCTGTGTGTCACTAGTTCAAATTCAGCTGTTGCTAATATCAGCTAAAAGTAATTAGGATGACTATATGATATGTTACTGACTTCTGCATCAGAAAAGTGATCCACACAAACAATGTTTTTTTGTTAAAGTCCTTCTCTTAGTCATTAAATGACCCTACCTGCAGATATGGTGTGCCAGAATTGACCTGTGGGCAGACATCATGAGGAAATGTGTTTCAGCTGCTTATGCGGATGGAAGGAAATTCTGCTCCCCTTAAGACCCGGAGGACTTAAGGGCAGTTTTCATAAGCACTAAATTGATCAAAATTGTATATTGTTTGTCTTCCATACACACATACACAACAATTAATTTAGTGGATTTTGCTTGTTTGTTTCTCCTCAAGTGGATAACTTTCAGGTATCAGAGTTAATAGATTTTGATGCAGTTGCGGTGTTTTGTTGTTGTTGATGTTGGGTTTTTTTATTTCTATGTACTCTTTTTTATCTCTTGTGTATTTTGTCATAGATAGAACAATAGGTGAAACACTCAGCTGAGTTCAAGCAAAAATGTTGCATGTTGAAAGAATGTTAAAATACTGTGGGTTTTTTTTGTGGTTTGGAGGGGTTTTTTTGGAGGGTGGAGGTGTTGATATATTTTTAAACTTCTGTGTAACAGGATCTGAAGCCATATTTTATCCTCAAAAATTTTGCTGAACAGCAATTAGATTATTTGGTGGAACATACTCTAGCCGAACAAATAAGTATGAAGCAAGAATCTTATTTCTGTAATTCCCTTGAAAATATCTACCTTCTTCTTTATTTGATTTACGTTCTTCTTCATATATCATAAAAATGTGGAAAAATTTCTGCCTCATCTATACAGCCTTGAAAACATGGTGGAGATAGGAAGACAGAGGTGCAAAAGCAATTTACAGAATAAGTAACCTATGCTACATTTTTACAGTATTTTACATAATATATTTTCAATAGCAAAGTGATGAAGTGCAGTCTAGACCAATGACAGAGAGGTGAGCTAAAAACTGGCTGAACTGCCTGTCTCAGGGAGTTGTGATCAGCAGCACAAAATCCCTAGTACCCTAGTGATCAGTACCTGAGGGCAATACTGTTAACCTTTTCATTAACGATCTGAATGATAGCATAAAGTGCGCCTTCAAGGATTTTGCAGATAGAGAATTGGGAGTAGCTTATGCACCCGAAGGTCCTATTACCACGCAGATCCTGGAAAAATGGGCTGGCAGGAACCTTGTGCAGTTCCGTGAGATGTGAAAACTCTTGCACCTGGGAAGGAAAAAGCTGACACCATCAGGGACTGGAGGCTACCCAACTGGAAAGCAGCTTGGCAGAAAAATGACCTGAAGGTCCTAACAGACAACAGGTTGACCATGAGCCAGCAACATACCTTTGTGGTTCCCTCTGAAGATCAGAAAGCCCTGATTTACTCTGTGGATGACTGACAACTGGCACAGATTGCCCAGAGAAGCTGTGAAATCTTCCTCCTTGGAGATGTTAAAAATCTGAATGGACATAATCCTGGGAAGTCTGCACTAGGCATCTCGCTGCTTTGAGCAGTGATTCAGACTAATTGTTCTTCAGAGATCCTGCTAATTTAATCTGTTCTGTGATACTAATTTTATACCATAACCTGTGTTGATATAAATGTGGGTAAAACTGTGCTGTATGTTTGCCAAGCCTGTATTTTCTGTGTTTGTTCTGACATTTCTGTGTAACTGAAATATCCAGCATCTTTCCTTAGGTTAGTTGTTAAACATCTCCTGTATCAAAGAAATCTGTCTGAAGATATCTCTGTCAGGATTTAGATCCCTTCCTACCGGAGTTATATACTACAAAATAATATGGGCTCAGCTTCTATGGACAAAACAAATAGATGGAAAGAAAAAAAGTCCTGGAAAAGAACCAAATGAACAAGAAGCACTGCTAGCAGAAGAAAAGCAATTATCTGAATGAAAATTTATTCTGTACCTGTAATAGGAAAAGTTACAGTAACTCATTTTGAATTCATTGTTGTCAAACTGTGTTCAGTGTTTAGACTTGTGTCTTTTAACAGTTATTGCAGCTGTTCTGTAGAGAGAGTATTCATGTCTTCTCCCTTTTTCTCCTCTCTTTTTCTGATTTGCTAAAGGAGCTCATAATGCATGTGTCTGTATGTCCAACTACTTACCTATCTACCTACTTATATTTTCCTTGACAGAAGGAGAGTTGGTGAGAGAGTAATTTTTCTGAACCCCTGGGGAAAATATACAGAATTACGTCTTTTGCACGGTCTGTTTTCTCTGCTGAATACATGCTTTATTTTTGAACTTTGTGATATGTGATTATCTTCTGACATGATTGTAGTGGATGCTTCAAAATGCTTGGGAAAAGTGCAAGGTAAACGGGCAAGCCTATGTGCAAGGCAAAGGTGAGAGGGGTGGGTAAGACAGGTATCCCATAGAAGGAATACTGAGTTTTCCAGGTGATCTCAAAGGATTCTGTATGACTTATCTCGCTGATGGTTGATGATTAGTGTAGACATCACACATAGGAACAATCAGCTATATTTAACCTGTGACACTTATATAATGACTAAATACATCATGACTTAGTTTAGGAAAAGTGCTTATCCAAGCAATGATTGTCAGAGCTAAGCGTGACAAATTCCAGCACCAACTTTGGCTTTTTAATGTTATTATGCTTGGGTTTTTTGTTGTTGTTGTTGTTGTTTTTAAATTAGTTGCAATTCTAGATGCAAATCTTTATCCATAAATCTTAAAATCAGACGTCTCATAAATTTTAAAAGTATTTGGAAAGTAAATATATTCACTTGTACACTAGTTAACCCTCACAGAGTGCTTATCTCTGTAAAGCTCCTCTTTCAGTTATTTTCCGTTCACTGGTCCTTCTTTCTTCTCTGAAAAGCAGTAATCGTCTACTCCTACTTGAATATATACTATTTGACAAAAGTACTGGGAGACAGAGTAGGCACCCAAACTTCCACAACTAAAGAAAAGGTGAGATAATCATTAGAATGATTAGCAAAACTAATTATTTGACTCACAAGAAAAATGCAAAGAGAAAGGGAAAGGGGGAGGAAATAAAAAGAAAAAAAAGGAAAAAATAAAAAACACTGTCACAACTGATAGATATGTTAATTACAAGTTTATTTTTGAATTTAAATTGGAATTTATGAAGTCTGTCAGGCACAAGCTGTATTTTCACAAAGAGGGAGAAATGTCTTTGTATCCCCTGTCTGCAATGATGAATACACAATTTCTATCCTATGGGATCATGTAGAGTATAATTGCAGGCATTCCATCTCCTTACAGAAATACAGAAACGTGTATTAAAGAGAGTGGAATGCTGAATCTTTAATATCAGCCTAAATATTCATAATTGTCATCATTCTTTATGATTTGATATATTATACCATAGAGAAGGTCTAATCTCTCTTGACAGAACTATTCTGTTGAGTTTCAGCTCAACATACAGTGCAGCTTTGTGCTTAAAGCATTCACAAGTGAGGTAGCAGAGACGACTTTAAATCCCATGTCTGTAGGATTTATAAGCAGAAATTGTAAATATCGCCTCTTGGGAGTACCCTAAGATGTATAAGACCATTGACTATTCAGAAGCAGAATTCCTCTCACATTCCTTATATTGAAATAAATCCACTTTAGAAAATATTTTAGTCATATATACCAGGAGCATAGAGAGAGGGGGAGAGAGACTAAACTCCAACCTGGTGGTCAGACCATGAGGTGGGACACCTATATCAGGCATTGCTGGTATGCATTATACGATATTAATTGAATATAGAATTATGAGAACTAAGTACCAATAATAATAAAAGCAGTTATTTATTTATAAAAATAAATTTACAGCAGCGTTATTAATATTGCCTTTCAAATTTACTTCTCTAAGTAGATCAGAAGAAATGAATGGTGTAGAGCACTTTCTGCAAAAAAGAGGCAATGTGATATAATCCACATTACAAAAGAAGTAATTTATATTTGATTAGGAATGTTCAAGACATTCAAACTACTGTGTTGGTTTTTGTGGGTTTTTTACATTGGTGATTCTTTATGTTGATTGCAGAAAAAAAATTGAAGTAACTTCTAGTCCATCTCAAGAAAAGTAAATAAGTAAATAAGTAAGTAAATACATAAACAATATCAATGTTTATGTGTGAAAATAAATGGAGGGGTAAATTACCATTCACAAAATTTTTGGTTAGGAGGTGAATAAATATTCCATTACTTTGCACAAATTTTTTCCATAGTAAGTATTTTATGGTTTTTTTTGTTTATCAAAATATAAGAAGAAACCAGTACTCCAGAATCTCCTTTGATTAACTATTTGGGATGTAAAAAAAAAAAAATGTATTTCCACTTAACTTACTCTAAATTCATCCTTTAACAAAAAATACTGCTGGGGAACAAATTTTCTTTGGATAGTTCTTAGATTATTTGTTTCGCTCTCTCAAAGAAAAAAAAAGTCTAAAATAATCTGATCTTCATTCAGAAAATCTGTGTGTTACAGTTAAAGAGTTTCATAATATATTACTCCTATAGATACTGTCTGTGTGTGTTATTCAGATAAATGTAAATACAATGACTTTCTCTTTTGAAGTTATGATTTAAGAAAATCTTCGTTTATTGTGGGCAATGTAATTTTGTAAAGAACCTTAATCTATCAGGACTACTGAACACAGAAATGTTGCTGTGGGCTGTATTGATTTCAGGTAGCTGCTGCTCGCATTTGAAATGCTGAAATTTGAAATAAAATTATGTTTGTTTACAGTGATAAAATTCCATGTTGACATACAGTTCACAAAACCCATGTCTGCTGAAAAGTATAGAAATAGCAAATCTTATGCAAATCAAATCACTGGTCAAAATTTACTTAAACACAGTAAAAATCTGGCAGAAATATCCTTGATGGGATATATATCTCTCCAAAATTTTCTTGTGAGTTGGATAGTTTCACAATGTTTTTACTTATGAAATGCCAGGCTACAGTATGTAAATTGCATGCACCTATTTAGAAGCATAAATGACTATTTTGCATTTACTTAATGTAATTTATATGGATTTAGTAGTATTTTTTATTTATTCTCTATGTAATTTTTAACAGTGCTAGTACTTTTTGTCCTAGCAATAAATAAATACACAGTGCCTTTTCTTTGTTGCTGTTGTTAGTTTATTATTCCCAATATTGAATGAAAGAGGTGAATAACCCCAGCTGCTTTTAGCTAACATGAAGCTGCTTGAACTTCATCTGCTTCATAGATCTTCTCTGTTAACTTTTCAGGTAATCTTGTGTAAACAAAACTTCCTAGTGCATACAGTACCACATAAAAGCAGTGCAAACATCCAGCATAATTCTTCTATCTAAAAGATAGTTATGGGACATAAGACCAAATCAATATTCTATTTGAGGGTAAACAAATAGTTACAAATAGTAAAAAATCACTACAGATACAGAAGCAATGCCTTTTTTACTGACCCTTAATTACCTCTAGCATTGAACACCAGATTTTACCTAAATAGAAAAATCTTAAATGTTAAATCGTAATGCTTTCAGATTTAACACTTAAAATTTCTCAAAATCTGACAGGTTGAGTAATATGACATAAATTATCAGAAACACTATTGTTCAAGACATCATCTGTTATGATTACTTCCATCTCACCTAATGGGGTCCTGCATCCATCTAGAATCTCCAGATGATTTTATGATTACAAACATTTAAAGTAATGGACCTTGAGACTAAAATGCATTTTAATACAGTACAATATAATACCAGAACTCTAAATGCAATGTGTAATAACAGAAACATGATATTTCCTCTATTGAGATGGTTATGTCATGTAATACCTTTGTAAGGGCTTTCTAGACCTTTGGAGCAAAAGAGCCAGAAGACATAAAATAGAGTATATTGTATATAAAATAGGAAAATTGGTTAGTTTGCTTCATCATTTAAGGTATGGCAAAGTTAAACATTCTTAATTCACGCTGCTTTTTAATTTTTTCAAAAGAAATTTTGTATTTTCTCAACTTCCTAGAAAAATTGTTACTGTTTTGCTAGAGAATTTCCAATATTACACCTACAAGGATGTTTTCAGATTATTAGAGCTACTACTGAGAAGTTCAGAGATGAAATAACAGAAAGCCAGGAACCATTCATGACAGAAATTTAGATGATTACGGTTCAAAACATCTTACAATAGAAAAATTGAAATAATCAATTTTCTTGAAGCTCTTTGTATACAGGTAAATGAGATGTAACATTAATGGAATTTAAATTGTCACATTAAAACATAGTTGATTCACATGACACTAGGAAATTTTTGAGTGAAATATACTATTGTCTTTCCTTGCACTGCCTTGGGCATTGATTCCTTAACTGCTTGCCTGAAATGAGACACAGATTTATATCTCCAAAGTTCATAAAGACAAGATAACCTTTGGTGTGACTCATTTGGGCCATTCATATACTTCTTTGAGCCAAATACAATTGAATTAAAAATACATCAGGCTGAAAATATTAGATTGGCTACATCTGAGCAGAACTAGAAAATGATGAAAATTTTAGAAAATTCATATAATGGGAAAATTCATATAATTACTCCTTGTGTTGAAAACAAAAGGAAAATTGAATCACAAATTCAAAAAGGAACAACAAATCAGGAAATGTAAAAGAAGTAGTTGATTTTTACTGTTCTAGGTTCTTTTCCTTAGCAATTGTTTTGTTGTTGTTCTTGAACTCCAGAATATGGTAATTTCATTGAACAATTTCATTAGACATGGTCATTTCATTAGATGGAATTAAATATAAAAATTGAATACTAACGACATGGTTAAGAGAGAATGTAAAAACAGTGTGCTACCTTGATGAACAAAGCCAATTTTATACAACATGCTGTATTGAAAATCCAGCAAACTCCGTTTTCATTGTAAAATCTACAATATATGCATTATAAGGTATACAAAATATAAGATCTAAGTCTTGCCAATGAAGAGGAATGATCCAGGCTATGTACAGAAAAAAAGTATAACACAGCTGATCAGTGTAAAAGCAAAGACAATAGGGCATTCAGGGTTTTTTTTCCTGTGGTTTAAACTGCATAATTATCATTCATGGACAAGTAGGTGTATGACTCTTACTACCACAGGACTTTGATCTGGGTGGGAGATTTAGTGAAATGTCAAACTGATAAGTACAATTCCAAGTTATCTTCTCACTGTATGCTGCCCAAATTTGTCCTTCTTTCATGAGATCCTAAATGGTATACCTCAAAAAATAATTAAAGAAAAAATAAAGAAACAGAACTCTGGTTGGTGTGCTTAGAGGACATTGTACACTGGGACTGAACTGAATGTAGATTTTCAAAGCTGTTGTTTCAGTCAACAGTAATAGAATCCAGCTCAAGTAACTGGAGAGTTTGGCTAAAATACCCAAATGGTGCTAAAAACCTTTATCGTAAACTATTGCAACACAGAGAACTATTAGGAAGAAATTTAAAATTAAGAGATTCAAACTATGTGACCAAAGTTCTATACATTCCTTTAAAAAAGATACANCTCAAGAAAATAAAAGATTTGAGGCTTATATATATATATATTTGGAAAACTATGCAAAGCAGATATATAAAATTATGCTCTGCATAGTGCATTGTTTAATATGAGTTTTTTTCCATAAATATTGGACAGAATAGAACTCAATAAAATAAATAAGCTGCAATGAATTCAACCCATTTGTGCACAGTCTGCTGTTGCATTACAAATTCTGAAATGTAAGAAAAATTACCATATCAATTAATAATCAATTTTTAAGGTTGTGGGAAAATTTACTTTGCAGAACTTTAAATTATTTTTTTTTAGAACTATTAGATCATTAAACCAAACATGAATTTAGTTGTTATTTTGTAAATAAACTTAAACCATTGTACTTGCAGTTTCAATACTTTGAAAATAATGGTATACAGTCTTTTGAAATAATGTATCACAGTTTACAGTGGTTAATCTTCTAAACATTCATTTTGACAATTTTGGATTTTCTTTGAGTATACATTGTGTTGTACTACTGAAATTTATATCCAGAAAAAAGCCATTTTTAAACCAAGTTCCTTAGAAAGGAACACTTATACCATCATGTTATGACATAAAATAACATCCCTTAAGCACCCATCTGTTTATGCAGGTTGTTATAAGGTGTCCGCTCATAAGGAACACACTTCTGATAAATGCAATGAGTCCAATGAGCTAACACCTCTGCAATAAGATGTTAGCTTTATCAGTTTGTGGACATGGTTATAGGATGTTGTTACTTCAACTAAGAGCAGCTAGGCTTGATGACCTGGAATAGCCAAGTGAAAGAAATTAGTATGATTTAATCATGGCAGAGAAATTTCTAGAAATACTAGATGAAGATTTAATCTCATCCTCGTGTATATCCCATTGATGAAACTATCGCAAATTCCTGCAAGATTTTCCCCTCTATTACTCTATGTGAAGCATGAAAACAAAATGTAAAAGTTTCAATTATTCAAGCTTTCATATCAGAGAAGGAACACAAACAGCTGCACTAAAGCAGTTACAGAACAGGGTTTTGTTGCACTTTTTTTTCCCCCCTTTATTTTAGCCTTTCAAGTCCTGTTGTCAGTTTTCTTGTTAAGCATTATTCAGCTAAAAATAAAAGTCTCAGGAATTAAATAGCTTTTAAGCAGTGTGAAGAAGCAGAACAGGACATGTGGATAGAACACCTTGCAGTTTAGATAGAAATACATAGCTGGGTGCTGTTCTGTTAGGATCCAAAACGGGTGATCAGGAGTTACAAAACCACACTTGTGATGATTGTTATTTGCTTTGCATATCTTCTGAAGAATGTGTGACACCAAAGAAAATTAAAAGAATCTGACTTTACTGTCCAGAAAACCACTAAATGAATATATTATTAACTTCACTTTCCGTCTGAGTGGACAGCATAGAATAAAATCTTTCTCTCACTCATTCACAGCAATCAAAAACAATATGATCCAGCCTCTCAGATCTTATACTCAATTTTCTGAATAGATAGGAAAGGGAGTTAATTCTTCCCTCCCCTCAGCACAGAATAATCTCTCTGGTTCATAACATCAACCTCTGACAGGGAACCAGGCAGAGCTCTCTGATGCAACCACCTTCCACCATCTGCTCCTGCATCCATACATATGTTGTATACACACCCTCGCTGTGACCTGCTTCCTCTTCTGCTGCAGCACTCCCAACCCCTGCCTCTACCCCAGCTGTTTCCAAAACGCTGTCAGCTCTATCCTCTGCCTCCTAGCTGGCAAGAAATGGCTCATGGAAGTCTGGGTTTGACTGTAGAGTAACCAGGTAGTACATGGAGTCTCAACAAGCATCTGGTTAAAACAGCAGCTGTCAGTGCACATCATAACCTTTCGTTTTCAGCAGCAACTGTTGCCAACACACACAAAAAAATTCAGGTGCTTTAGAAGTCCTCCTGTTCACTGTCAAATATGGCTGAAACCGTTAATTCTTCAAAAGTTACTGAAAAGTACTGACAGACAAAATAGTCATGTGAAGCATATTTCTCAGGAAACCAAGCTAAAAATAAGATTACTGATTATTCTCACATTTCCAATCTCAAAATTATCCTGTAATTTTCTTAGAAGGGCAATTTTCTCTTTTTTCAACTCTCTATTGCCACTGTATTTGAAGGGGCCTTTGTTTATTTCAGCATTATGGTAATTCAGCTTTCAGAATTCCATTTTTTTCCTGCAGTTATCGGTTTAACTTTCTTCTGCATTTTTTTTTTTTAACATTCTCTTCTTTATTATGCCATGTGTATATATTTTTAACATCCTTCACTTCTTACTTCAACTGCTCTTTATATCGCCTTACTTAATCACGTTGGCCTTTTGCAACCTTTATGCTGTTTAAATTTAAACAGGAATGGATTTCAATTGCAGTCGGTTCAAGTATTTCTTAAATATTCACCACTTTGCCTCAGTACATTTGCCATGCATTATAGAATTTCTATCAAAATCACCCAAGGCGTTTTACATTCTTTCAACTTAGCTTTACCAGAGTGAAAAAAAAATAGAAATAAATTCTAAAAACCCTTGTGTATTTTTAAAAAATGCTTATGTTCCCATGATCTTAAAATTCATTAGTACTCTATTTTCAAATCCTTATGGTTTTTTGCTTGAATTTGCTATACATTGTGGTGTTTCTTCTCAGCTAAAATCCAATTCATTCAGGTCAAAGTGTCAAATCACCTGAATTTTGTCCTTTCTGAAGTTCTATGGATTACAGATAGCACAAAACCTAGCTGTTTTTCATAGCAAAATCTTAGTCAATATTCACTATAAAATGTTTTTTGTAAATATTCCTAAATATCCAAAACAATGTATCAATATTTATATCAGTGTACTTGCAGTGCAATTTCAGATTCTTTAAATTTGGAAAAGTATGATTAAATCATAGTTGATTGTGGAATTGATGTGGAAGTATGCAATAAAATTATGAAGGCTAAAAGTCAACCATTACTTTTCTGTAGAAATACATCATGCTTTGTAAGCATGATTTTTTTTTCTACTTAGTTACTGAGGCCTCTGTCATTCTCTGTATACAGGGATACTTTCTTTTCACCAACAAGACAATGAGTTACAGTAGTCTATAAGGTATTTTTCACATGTAATGCAATTTCTCTTTTGTGTGAATCTGTTTATCTTCTTTCTATAGCTTCAGCATAAATATTTTGAAGATTCATAATTCCTCAAGAATAAGAGGAATTGTACATAACCCTGCATGAGACCCAGAGCCAAGCCTGAACTTTTGTATGAAAGAAAAAGGCCTTGAAACATGTACAGAAAGTGTGTAAAAAGGATTAACACATGATTATGGAATAACTATACACTGTTAAATTTCAAATTGAACAAGATACAGTGCACTCTATTTTCATTCCATCAGAAATTAGCTTTTCCATACCCACAAAGTTCTATCCAATACACTTGATTTTTGTGCACATTTAATTATTACTCTTATTTGGTGAAATTATACAACTGGTGAGTGTTGCCTCAAGGATCAAGAAGGTGAAATCCAAGTCCTGGACGTATTGGGCAGAGTCTGATGCTAGTTTCACTTGCACAAAATACACTGGATTTGGATGTTTATGAAGTCCCAGATTCATTTTGCAGACTGCACAGAGTTAAATCACTCTGTGTAGGAGCAGCATTCAAAGGCCCAAGATATTTTAAGTTCGCCTGATTTAGGTTCTTTCCTTTGAAGCCCCCATGGCTTCAGGGTAACTGTGATAAATGTGAACACAAAAAGAACATTATTTAGAATTAATTTCACAATGCAAGGTAATTGCTACAACTTTCTATTTCTCCTCTTTCCAGAATTTTACACACAGTAACCCAGACATGGAGAAAAAAAAAATTAAAAAGAAAAAGTCTAATTAATCCGGCTTGATAAAACATCAGTTTCAGCGCAAATCTGGCCCAAACTAATATACTGACTCTGTAACCATAAAATAACATAACTAATTCAGCAAAGGTCTGGTGGATATAATTTATCTCTCTCCAGAAAAGGTTGTAAAATATCATCAGTTTGTCATAAATATCTATGTAGTAGTGTTTCAAATTATTTGAATGGAAACTTTTGGAAAACAAACAGATACAGTATAGCTATGAAGGGAAAAAAAAAAATCACAACACAATGTATATTTTGGTACTCCAGAATAAGAAAAGAAAAAAGCAGAATTTTTATTAAATGCATTAAATAAATTACAAATTATGAAAAAAATCCAAACAACCTCATAAATGAAAACTTATTAACTACCTTATTTCAAAATGGGAATCTCATCTTCAGTAATATAATTTGTGAATCAGTAAAAATGAGCACGCATATTAATGAAGTCAGATGTGAAATTACAGCATCTCACAAACCTGTATGGCATCTTGCATTCCCTAGTTTTCTGGTTTTGGCAGAGAAAGTTTATGAAAATTCTGCTTGTGACTTTCCAATGCTCATGAAGACTCCTGGAATTCTTCCAAAACCAGATAAATGCTATAATCACATTAATGTACTGAATGAGCTTTTAACCATTCTTAAGTTAAATCAGATATACAACCACTCAATGGCTGAACTTCTTGATGGAGTATGATTTTATGCCAGGCAAGCATGTGTCCTTTCAGCAAACAGGATGTAATACCTGATGCCTGTACTCTGATATTCTCACAGCCAACTTCAAACTGTAACTCCAAAGAACATTCCTGTTCCAGTCAGCAAATGACAGATGCCTATTTGTCTTTATGTCCCCAGCTAACCTTTGCAGCTCTGAAACTGTCACTTAGCAGCAATTCTTCCACTTGCCTGTATATGGAACTGATATATCCTTCTCTCTAACTCCTCTCCTCTATCTTTACTTATATACACACTTCTATCATTCCAAATAACAAAAGGATGCTTAAGATGCTATGGGGTTGTCATGAATGTATATGGAGGGGGCATGAATCACAATGCAACATGCTTGTCATTCTAAGCAAATATCAAAACTCAGTGTTGAAAATTACAGTCTTTGTATTTCCTGAAACTTTATGCAAGACATGCTGAAAGAAAGAACAGCAGTCCTTTCTCCTGATGCATGAAAATAGTCAAATAAACAGCTGAAAAGTTTGAGTCCTTATTTTTATAGGTACATAGNCCTTCTTAAGTACTGAGAGGCTGCTATTTGATCTTCACAGAATCCTTTATTCTCCATGCTAAATATCCCTCTCTCCATCTCTGCTCATGAGACAGGTGTTCCATCCTGCTGGTCATCCGGAGTCACCTCTGGACTCTCTCCAACATGTCCTTGTCATTCTCACACCAAGGACTCCAGAGCTAGATGCAGTACTCCAACCTCTTTGTACCTTTAATACCCCAAATATTATATTTATGTCAGTATTCAACCATCCACCTGGCCTTTATTTTATTGTATGATGTTACTTACTGTTCCTACCATTCTGNAGAATCATCTAAGTTGGAAAAGAATTTTAAGATCATTGAGTCCAACTTCAAACCTAACATGATGACTTGGTTGAACCCCAGCCAGCAACTAAACCCCACACACAGCTGCTTACTCTGGGAAACGTTTTACAGTGTTTCAGCAATCTCATCATAAAAAAATTTCTTCCTTATATCTATGCTGAATCTGCCCCCTTTTAGTTTAAAATCTTTAACTGTTGAGCTTTTAAAAACTCTTTTACCATCTTTCTTGTAAGACCTTCTT
>VXBQ01001163.1:12211-24170 GCA_013400175.1 Phainopepla nitens | reverse complement strand
TTTTTTTTTTTTTTTTTAGCTAGTGGAAAGTATCTCTCTTGAAGGCACTATAACCACCTGTCAGGGATTATTCTCTCAAATGTGTGGCAGGTCAATACTGATATTTAGTATTGCTAAATACCTCAGTCACAAGTCATAAAACTGTGCAGGTTGGAAGGACCTGCGGAGGTTGAATCTGCCTCCTCTTTATTACTAGTCCTGCTAGTGCTCTACACAGTGACCAGCTGCTTTTTTTAAATAGCTCCAAGAATGGAGTACCCATGACATCCCTAAGACTGTTACAGTGGCAATCTTCCTCTTTGGGGAGAAAAGAAATTCCTAAGTTTTCATGTTAGTGCATTGTTTTGCATCTTGTACCTGATGGCTCTTACCCTTTCTCTGTGCATCTCTGTCTCCATCTTTTCTCTCCTCTCTCATGTGGCTAATGAAGAGAGCAGTAGATCCCGGTTAACCTTCTCCTCTTAACCCTTCCTTAAAAATCATTACCTAGCATAAAGAAATGTAAATTTAATGGCTTTAATAATTTTAATAATTTGGCTTTAATAATTCTCAGCAGGAAGGGATCAAGTTTTCAAGCTTTTATGCACAACTACAAAAGCTATTGTTCTTTTTGTCTGAACTTTTCATTGTTTCTATAGATTAGTGGTTCTCTACTTTTCATTTATATGAAGAAGCTAAGCTGTAAATAAGTGTATTAAGGAAGGAAAATCATAACAGTTGCTGAAATTATAAATTCAGTTGTAATTGAAAGTGGTTTTGTGGGCATATAAACATATTTCAGTATGTAGTATTGCTTCAAGACTTCTCAAATAGTTCACAGTTTCCCTAAAGAAAGAAAAAAGTGATTCACAAAGTCAAAAGAGGAGTGTTGACAAATAACTGGTAATAAGCATTTTTCAGCAGCACTGAAAAGAAAGAATATGTGTTTAAACCTTTAAAAAACACCACTTTTGGTTTCTTATTTCTTGTTTTGAAGATGCAAACCTTCAAGACATTCATAGAAAGATATGGTGGCAAAATATGTTAACCCAGTACTTGGACAGAGAGGCTTCTACAAGCCTTGTATTTGAGAAATTTCTGTTTTAACTTGTAAAGAAAAATGTTTCAAGAAATAAAGGCTTAATTAGAGAAGTAGTGAGGTACTGAAAAATGTTGAACAGTTAAAATACCTTTGTAAGGAAGCAAAGGCAAGAAAAGGAGAGGGTAAAAAATTTGTGAAGGATGAGTTTTAAATAATATGCAATTAGAGAAATCAAAACTATTCTGCTAAGAAAAGTTATGAACAGCCCAAATAGAGGCTGTAGATCAAAAGGGCTTGGAATAGAGGTGGGCAAGTTCTGGGAAAAACTTTATAAACCATAAGAACACCTTAGAAGTGGTTTCTTAGAAAAACATGGAACAAATGAAGCCTTGATAGGTAGCATGATTTTTCTTATTATATTTGAGAAGGCTGTTTTGAAAAAGCAAGGAAAATAGCACTGAATAAAGAGTACTTCTGAATAGAATGTGATCTTTGAAAAAACAATAGACCAGTGTTTTATCAGCTCACTTCCCTCTCATTGAGAGAATGTGAGCTCTTGTCACATGTAGAGCAGCAAAAGAACAAGAGCTCATGACCAAATTTCTTTTTTTTTTTTTTGCTTATTTTTTTTAGCAATCCTGAAGAGTCTGAATGCATTTGTACTGTCAGTGATTTTTGGTTAAAAGTTTTTGCAGGCAGAAATATAAATGAACAGCAGCATACAAATAAGTATACAAAAGCTCCAAAGTGACTTGAGAACTTCAGTCAAAGTAAGACAAGAATAGGAAATTAAAACTTCATAATACACCAGAATTTGGTGAAGTTGCCCTTCAAATTCTGCTGCAAGGTAGAGATTATAAAAGCGAAATTCCTTCTCAGTCGCTTCACTTTCAAGACACAAATTATTTCAGCACTATTCCTCTGCCTTTGTATAAATGGGTGAAAGTCTGTCAGCAACAACTTAGCATTAATTGCTCTTCAATTTGTATAATGAGTGTTTGTAGATGGTGTAATACTTACGTGTGCGTTCTAAAGCTTCCTCAAATGAGACTTAATGCTGTGTGTCCTTTCTGAAAGATCCTACAACTAATGTGACTTCTGTTACATAGAATCAAACAATGTTTGGGCTTGGAAGGGAATTCAAGAGATCATTAAGATCCAAGTCCCCTGCTGTGAACGGGACATCTTCCACTAGACCAGCTTGGCCACGATCCCATCCAGCCTGGCCTTAAATACTTCCAGGGATGGGTGATCCACCGGTTCTTTGGGCAACCTGTTCCACTCTCTTGCCTCTATTAAAGTAAAGAAACACTTCCTAATACCTAATCTAAACCTACTCTCACTTTTGTCATCCATCTTCATTATTAAGTAGTGTATATGGCCCAGCCAGATTCTGTGAGAACTAATCAATAAAGAAAGTGCTTATTTATAGCACAGTATTTAGACTCCCTCACTGTTGCCATAGTAGTTGGGCTGAGGGACAGATGCCAAACTCCTTTCTTCCTCACTGGAAAAGTCTGTTGCTGTTTACATGGCAGTTGTCATTGGTGCTCATGGTTTCACTATACTGCAGCAGCAGCACAGAAACTTAATTTGTTAAAAACTCTGTGACCCTTTCTGATTCCTTCATTTGCTCACAATATAGCACATAGATACCCAAGAGAAGGCAGTAAGAACCAAAAAGTGGAGAACTAGATTGAAAATGTAGTGAGCATTACCTCAAATGTCAAAATATGACACCTTAAATACTTTCAAACTGAGAGGTTCTCAGTCGACCACCTCTGGTGCCTCACTTACAGAGCAGCACATCTGGAATGAAGTACATCAGAGCTATCTAATTCCTATACCTCTGCACCTTCTGTGACAGGGATTATTCCCTCCCTAACAAATTCGCAAATGCAATCTGCAAAGGAGATACATGTCATGTTAATAACACAGCCCTTGCTGACCTAACTGCCAGAGAGGATTGGAATTGCACTTTTCCGAGGGTAAAGTTATTCATAATAAGAAATGCTGTGAAGATACTTTTATTTTCTGCTGCATCCAATGTCTGTTAATGAACATGACAGCAGGTCTGAAATGTTCATATTTGACATCCAGGTCTTATTATATGCAACTGTCCTTAGAGAAATACTGAAAGATAAACTCAGTCTTGACAGTCTGATCTGCAAAGGTCTGATCTGCAAAGATCTGCTCTGTCAGTGAAGTCCCACACATACCTGGTGCAAGAGCATCATCCATTCTGCAGCTTGCATGTCCTCCACCCTCTTCAATTACCCCTATTAAAGGAATTTCCAATGGGCTGACACTCAGACAAAGCAAATGAGATACCTTGGAAGAACTCTAGGCAACCATTTTCCCCAGATTTTGGCTGAGAGCTGTGTTTGTGTGCATGAAAAGTGTGTGTGTTGGAGGGGGGAGAAATTTACAGAAGAGATTGTGTTAAAAAACAGTAGATGGTTTTTGCATATCTGTTCAATGAGTTTATCTAAAAATTCCCATTTTCTCCCCTGTCTTTTCCCCTTCCCTTCCTTCTTTCTCTTTTGCCATTTACTGTCAGGAAGGGCCACGTCTGAAGAGCCAGTTCAGTACAGCCTGGCACCAACAGAGACGGACGTCAACACCAGTTCCAACTGTGAGTCAATTTGCAATTGGGGGACTCTTTGAAGCAGTATTGGTTTATGTGCATGTAGAAGTTGCAAGAACTCTGCAGAGGGCTTCCAGAACAGGGAGAGAGTAGGTTTGTTAGCCCTAGCTCCCTCTGGTTGGAGTGACATGCAAGTTTTTGATGTCTTACTAAATAGCATCAGGCAAATGTAACTTCTCCTGAAATACACAAGGATTCTGAGATGTGAGGGCCAGTGCCAGGGAATTTTACCAGCAGAAGAGATCTTTTGAGCTGGATGCTGTTTAGAAGAAACTGTCTACCAAGAAAGCTTAGGACATCTCAGCTGTCTAGAGAAGAGGCTGGAAGTCATGCCGCAGACAAAGATCTTCGTTGAACTGTTATTTTCACATTTAAGAGCTTTTCACAAGAGCTACCAGTCTCAGATCTGTGTAGGAGCTCTGATCTATGTTAGGACAGTTGAAGAGACTTTGCTTTCAGTTATGAGGTGCTTGAGGTAATTTGGGTGCTGTCAATTTGATTCTCTGCAGGAGCATCTGCAAGGGGGAAGACAAGACCTTGCACAGTTTTCTCTTATTATGCATGCACATAAAAGAATCCAGCACTTGTGATCCCAGTCCCCAGTGGCCCATGCTTCTGATAGGTGTTTTGGGTGAAGATATGTCTTCTGGAATTGTAGAAGGGAAAAAAATTCATTACACAGAGCAAGTGAAAAATGACCTCTACTCTTCACTGTTCCTGAAATGTACTCCTCTCCCATATTTTCCTCTTGGTGATTTTCCTGGTCCCAACAAGCTTTGGCCGAGCATCACAGAGAAGGTAACTAGGAAAGGAGATAATGATTTAAAGCAGAAGTGAGCAACTGTATCAACTGCAAAATTTGAGAGGATGTGGTGGCAAAAGCAGAGGACAGCAAAAGACAAAAAAAGGAAAAAGCCTCTAAAACCCTTGCACTTCAAAGAGAGTAGGATAAGTTACATCCTCTGTCAGGGACTGAGACAGTACTGATTAAAGACTATTAGAGCTATAAAATTTGTATCATCTCATTCATGGAAAGGGAGTATAAAGCAGTTACACCCTGCTGTACAGTGAAGGGATTAACACAGTTTTTTCTAGATGTATTGTCCTCAGCAGAGTTCTAATATTTTCCATGATTCTACTACAAACTCTGTCTTTGGTATGTATATGTAGATACAGCTTTTTATGAATATACTTGAATATATTAGTAAAAATCTTGCTCAGAAACTGTAAAAGTGACTAATAATGTTATCATAAATTATGCTGTATTCTGTTTCATGCTGCAAAATGATCAATGGAAAATTCACAACACAGACCAATGTCTCACTGATCTGTGACTCTTAAGCAAAGAATTTCTTCAAACCATATTTTTTCATCTCAAATGCTTAAGTGAGTCATACTGTGTTTGTCCTGCCTTTTAGTTTTCTGATGATTTGTTTAGGTCCCACAGTTCCTGCAGTCCAACGGCCACTTCTGTAAACTATTTTGTTTGGAAATGTTGATATCCTGGGCAGAGCATCAAACCAGATGGTTTGTAAGCTGTATCAAGCCTGTGAGCAGCTCTGTCTGTCAGTAGGTACATGGACATGGGGCTTGGGATCAACAGGAGACTCACCAGTAAAATTGCAGCACTCACTTAAGGAATCTGTGCTTGAGTTTGTACCAGGTGGAAGTGATTTTAAAATTTTTTGAAATCTCCCAAATACTGGAAGCTGAGTATGGACAGAATTCAGGCTGACGCTTCACTCGTCATAGAATGCCTTTAGCAGTTAATGAGTGGATACGAACTAAAACTCTGGGATTACATTTCTACCAGGTTTTACATGGAAAAAAAGAAAAAAAAAAGCAACAGCCTCAGACAAGCACAGCCCCATAGTTTGGGAGAGAATTTGTTTCAAAGCAGGTCTTGGGTAGTTAAAGTATACACTATCCTATTCTTCCTTTCAGCTTTCCTGGTAGTCCATCCTGTACTTGTCTAGAGCAGCACTCTATTTTTGGCTCTTTTTTTTTTTTCTTACTCAAGTTGTTAGAGCACTTAATCAAACTTCAAGATGGATTGTGATTACATCTCAAGCTCTTCTTTGTACAATGATTGATTTTGTTAATGTTTGTTGTGGTTCCTCTCTAGTAAGAACAGTTTGAGATTGCACTATATGGAGGGGAAATTCAGACAAGAAAAGAAACAGCCTAGTAATGCCAAGCAAGTGAGATATTGATCAAAGCTTCTAAAAATGCTTGGCCAATTAATGTCTTTTTTTCACCTCCATTCATTGGTTTGTAGCTTCTCTGAGTCTCCTGACTGGGCACAGGACTTGCACAGCTTTGTATTGGAATTACTGTTGTCAAGCAATTCATGAAGATTCACAAAAGCACCTAAAAATGTTTTTAGGACTTTATTGTTATTATTATTAAGGATGCTGTCCTTTGAATGTCAAGCCTTGTACAAACAGGAAGAGATAGTCTATCTAAGTGGACAGACTAAAGGGCAAGAAAAAGGAAGCAGTCCAAGCCATCTAAGCTCTGTAACAATATAGAAATCTGCCTCTAAGAGATAGAAAAAGGGGCTGAGAGAGGGTATACAGTCCCCATTCTTGGAGATTCTCAAAATTTCACTGTAAAAGGCTTGGGGCATGCTGATTGAACCTGGAGTCCATGCTTTGAGTAGGAGTTGCATTACACATCTTCCAGAGTTGGCTTCCAAACAGTGTAATTTTTAATTCTACTGTCTGTGGTAAATTCAGTAGCAAAGTCATGTGTATTTAAAATACATGTAGCCTGATACTTGGTCTAACACCTAAGCTGCAAAAAACATCCTCCTACTTTGGAATAAAGCTGTCTCCTTCAAAACCACCAGATGAATGTTGTCTTCTGGTAGCATGCAGTGGTACAGAAGAAGAATGTGATGTGATTTTTTTTGGGCATTAAATTTAAATGAAATCTGCTATATACATAGAGCAGTTAAGAATTTCAGAGAAAAGGGCTGTGAATTGAGCCAACAATCTCAAACAGGTGCAGAAATCTTCCTCCCCATAAGACTGATGCTGACTGAATTTTTTAAAGGGCAGAAAGACAAAACTGTTCTTTCACAGATGTCCTGGGGATCAGAGCTAGAGGCATCTCACTCTGACAGCACTGTTCCTGTTCTGTAGCTAAATTGTATGGGTCAGGTCCTGGGGCTGTCAATCCAGTTAAGTCTACACCAGTGTTTAGAAAAGGAGTAGATATTCTCCAAAGGCTAAATGCCAGAGACTTCGATGTGGCTTTGTGATAAAGTCCTGGACTCTTTCAGTGGGAAGAAAGTACTGTTGCATTAATGTAATGACTTGTGATATCACACCTCTTACTTTTTTACTGTATGTTTTCAAGCCCTGAGCTCCCATTTGGTTTTGATGGACATCAGATTTTTTTAGTTCCAAATGGTTTTGGGGACATTTATTTTTCTGTAGTGATGTGAGAGGTGAGTATAAATTCCTGCTGCGCACAGTAAGTTCTTAAATATTACTTGAGGCGGAATATGTGGGAAAAGAGCAGATGTGCTCTTATACCAACTGACATAGATGTGAAAAACAGAATTTTTCTGGGACACTATTCACTGTCCACATCTGAAACAGAAGCAAGAAATTTCAAGCTACCAAGTTGCATTATGGGTTTCTTGGTTCTTGTATTTTTCATCTTAACATCCCTTTTCAGATTCCACTGTGGCTGCTTAGATGTCTGCTGTTTATTTTAGTGGGTTTGGGAATAAGTATTAGATCAGCAAGATTAATGATTGTAATTCCATTTATAAATTTTTTGCTTTTTTTTTTCTATCTATATACCCTTAGAAGCTTTTTCTTTGGCCATTCATTAAAAACCAAACTAGATACTTTCCTGATACATGCCAAGTCATTTCTGCAGTCTGCTAATAACTGCTAGTTCTACTGGCAGATTTCATAGGGAAAATTTTGAAAATTAATCTATATTGCCAACAGCACTGTTGCCATGTGATTGTGTTATTACTAGAGTTAAACACGTATCCTTTCTATGCTCTGACTTATACACTGTGATGCTTAGATTCTGTCCTCCTTCTAATCATGTCTATCACAAAACAAATTCTTCACAGGAAAATCTTCACAGGAGCATCCTGCCCATGACTTTAGCTTTAGCAAGAAATAACTGCCCAGTGCTTTCTATGGAAACATTTCATTTCTTCACAGTTGGCAATTTCAAATGATTGTTTTTGTTCCAGGTGATGGGAGCTGCAACAGCAATGTCAGTCTGGCACATACCATGGTGGCAAGATCTGCAAGCAGCAGAAAAACAGCAGTTTGTGAGAGAGAGGGTCAGTGGTTCATGTGAAGCAGTTTTTAGGGACAGTGGGATGGCTGGACACCAAGCATTTGCAGTTACAGGTTCCTACACTCATAGGGTTTTATGTAGATCAACACCTTTGGTGTGAATTGGTGAGATGACAGGGATATAACATCAATGATCTCTTTCTGAGGTGATGACACACACCACTGCTGGATTCCATCCCTCAGGTTCCTTAGCTAAAACACTAAAACAGCTTGGGAAGAAGCCTGCTTTTTCAGGTGAGGGGAACAGGCAGAGGTGATGGCAGAAATCAGATAAAAGCTCATGCCAGCACTTGGTAGGAGACTGGTAAGTCAGGAGAGTCTCAAGCAGGGTCAGCACCACTGCAGGGTGAGGCCCAGCAAGACATGTCTATTGCTCAAGATGGGGAGACAGGGAAGAAGCACTCATGAGGTTCAGAAAGAGCAGAACCTGATGTTTAAACACTTCAAGGTGTTAACACTGTGAAATGTTCAGGGGTTTGTTTTGTTTTATTTTATTTTGTTTTGTTTTGTTTTTGATGACTGCCTCTGGATGACAGATATAAAAGATAAAAACATTCAATAATTGCTTTTATATATATGCAATATGATGTATTTCACAGATATTCTGGAACATGTTTCATGGGGACATTCAGACAATAGGATCTGAATTAATTTTTGAAATACACAGAATTAATATGTGTGTACTTTCACTCAGAATTAAGCTAAACTGAAATAAAGGGTTAAGTTCAAGAGCAGAGTATATAAGACAATGAACATACAGAGAGAATTTTCTTTCATCCAAATTTTATGGAAAGCTTATGGAGATAAATTGATATAAAACATGTTCTCAGCCAGTAAAAATGAGATTTATCCAGTGATTTGATTAAGATGTTCAATAGGGTAGGGATTTGTCCTTAGTAGGTATTAGACACGCAGTGTGTGAAATTGGATGGAATATAAGAAAAAGGCATAAACTGCAGAGGTTTACCTTTAGATCAAGTTAAAATAGCCTTTGACTTTTCCTGCTTTATTCAGATATTGTATTCATTGACTGAATACTCTTGCATCTGACTCTTTGTTTTGTGGTAGGACAAACAGGAGGTGATAGAAAATATAAAATTGAGTGATTTAAACATGGAAGAATAGACATTTCTGCCTCAAAATATAAGAATTCAGGGACAGAGACAGAAATTAAGGATTTCAATTTCACAGCATGTGAAACTGGAATCCACTGCAAAGGAAAGATCATAAAGCCAAAGATTTAGTTTAATTCAAAGAAGCATCAATAACTTACATGAATAACAAGAATAACTAGAGAAGTAATAATTAAATATGATGAAAATTCTGGGAAGGATATTAGATATTGTGCTTTGATTATTATTCCAGTCTGTACCAAGATGAGATAACCTAGCCAACAGGCAACATGCAGTAGACGGAAAACTAACTGAGAAATGTCTGAGATTAGTCTCTATGAGACATAGGATTTAGAAGACAGCGGGTCATATACAAGCTATCACTTGATCTAGCTTCCTTTTTTGCACTTCTCCATCCTCGTTTTGTCTGAGGCAAGCCTTTCAGGTGTCCAGCTGCTGATGAGTAATGTATTCTGATCATACTGATTCTTTGTGAGTCAGGAAAGTTGAATTTTTAATGCCAGTGGGAGGAGTATCATGTTGAGCTAACTGTGCTTGGAGCCTGAATATTGTCATAAATAACCGTGCTGAGAAAACAAATGAATAGGTTTAACTTCCAGCCCAGCATAAGGTCAGTGATCAAGAGGTGAAATTTGAACTGTTTAGTACTGCCAAAATAGCAGTGTCCAAGCTTATTAGCAAGTTGAAAAGCAACTTGCAATACTTGTGCATCTTGTGAAGAAGCAATTTGTGGAAACTGACAGGTGGGTTTGCTTTAAGGATCTGTAAGGAATTCAAATCAAACCTAGATTCAGGTCCTTGGGGACACATTGTGCAAGAGACTTTCTACTTAGTGAAGAAATCAATGGACACAAGGGAGAAAACGTTGCTGTCCCTCCTTCCACGATTAACAGGTGAAGAAATGTGAAGGGGTTTATATAAGAAGGAGCAAGAAAACACAGTGCAGGTCATTTCACATGTCAGACCATTCACATGTCAACTCAGACAGTCCATAATAATGGACATAGAATCATAGAATCATAGAATCATAGAATCACAGAATCATAGAATCACAGAATCATAGAATCATAGAATGGCCTGGTTGGAAAGGAACTGTGAGTTCATCTAGGACCAACATTGACACTAGACCAGGTTGCTCAGAGCTCCATCCAACCTGGCCTTGAACACTGCCAGAGATGGGGCAAGTATGCCCAGATCCCAGAGATCGGAACAGGCAAGATGTTTATATGGTGTTTAAGCTGTTGTCTCCAGTATCTGGTGTTATCCAATTACACTTGTACAACGCCTTCATATTCAATCTTAGCTCAACACCTCTCCCGTTTCTTCAACTACAAGAACTAGCTGAAAAACTAGTCAAAAATACAGGGATGGTTTTCAGGTAAATCAGTGGATCAACGGCAAAAGAAATAGACTGTTAGTGTCTTTGCTCAGGAAAAGGAAGATATTTCAGCTCAACCCGTGTTAGACATCAAAGTCAAAACGAGGATGGTATTAGGAAGGCTCAAGTTTAGGGAAAGGCTTGTACATATGGAGAGTTTAGCTGTGAGATGCAACACCACAAAACCCCATTGTCTATTGTTTAGTCCACAAGACTGGTGGGATAGCAAGAACAATTCAGTTCATTGCAGGCATTACTGTTAGGCTGCTGAGGCACTGGAACAGGTTGTCCAGATAAGCTGGGGATAACCCATCCCTGAAGATGCTCAAGGCCCTGTCGAAGGGGCTCTGAGCAACCTGGTCCAGTGTTCTGATCCATGGTAGGGAGATTGGAATGAGATGATCTTTAAGTTCCCTTCCAACCTAAACCATTCTGTGATCTTAAAGGTCCCTGCCAACCCAAACCTTTCTGATTGTATTATTATTGGAACATACCAGCACACAGAAAAGACTCAACGCCCCATGCTTGGTGATGTTTCATAGGACTGCCTTCCCAATAAGATGACTTTCATTCTCTTCCCATTAGTGTCTGTTGCCAAAAAAAGTACAACCAGAGGCTATTTCTTGTACTGTCCCTTGTTACCTAGGAGAAGAGACTCTACCTTGCTACAATCTCCTTTCAAGTGCCTGTAGAGAGAAATAAGATCTCCCCTAAGGTTACTTTTCTCCTGGCTAACCCCCTCCAGCTCCCTTAGCCGCTCCTTATATGACTTGTGTACCAGCCCCTTCACCAGCTCCATTGCCCTTTTGGAGCACAGTATGGAGATGAGAGGCAGAATACGAGCCAGGCCATAGCTACAGTAACAAGCTGCCATGATAATCCAGGATATAGCTTTACAGAATGTTGAGACCTCAATGTAAAATGAGTGAGTGCAGTATGTTCTGTCACCCTGTCACCAGCATGAGTGACATGGAACTGTGTCTTGTTTAGAGTAAGTGCAGAGATCAAGTTTGCCAGGCTTCTATCATGTCTTAAGACTGTTAGCATGAACTAAGGAATCAAGCCCCAAAATTTCTTGCCCTCTTTCCAGTTAATGCACAATGGTTTCTGTTTTGCTTACAGAAAAATGAATCACTTGTCTTCTTGCTATTGCCTTTTGTATTGGGTTTCATTTCACTCTGATACTGAAGGTTACCAGCATGTTTGTGCCCAACAGGCATCAGTTGGCATCTGTTCTTTAACTCAGACCACATAGCTGTGCCCTCAGTTTCCATTCTTTGGAAACCTGAACATACCATGATTAAAATAGAGTGGAAACAGACGCTTGCCAATAAAGAAGTTCTGTTTGCTTGCAAACAGAAGTTCTATTTGCAATTTGTGCTGTGAGAATTTAGTCACAGTCTAATGGCTAATCATTGCAAGGGTTCTTCTGGCCTTGGGGTTTTG
>VXBQ01001163.1:0-11574 GCA_013400175.1 Phainopepla nitens | reverse complement strand
GTTTAGCTGTGAGATGCAACACCACAAAACCCCATTGTCTATTGTTTAGTCCACAAGACTGGTGGGATAGCAAGAACAATTCAGTTCATTGCAGGCATTACTGTTAGGCTGCTGAGGCACTGGAACAGGTTGTCCAGATAAGCTGGGGATAACCCATCCCTGAAGATGCTCAAGGCCCTGTCGAAGGGGCTCTGAGCAACCTGGTCCAGTGTTCTGATCCATGGTAGGGAGATTGGAATGAGATGATCTTTAAGTTCCCTTCCAACCTAAACCATTCTGTGATCTTAAAGGTCCCTGCCAACCCAAACCTTTCTGATTGTATTATTATTGGAACATACCAGCACACAGAAAAGACTCAACGCCCCATGCTTGGTGATGTTTCATAGGACTGCCTTCCCAATAAGATGACTTTCATTCTCTTCCCATTAGTGTCTGTTGCCAAAAAAAGTACAACCAGAGGCTATTTCTTGTACTGTCCCTTGTTACCTAGGAGAAGAGACTCTACCTTGCTACAATCTCCTTTCAAGTGCCTGTAGAGAGAAATAAGATCTCCCCTAAGGTTACTTTTCTCCTGGCTAACCCCCTCCAGCTCCCTTAGCCGCTCCTTATATGACTTGTGTACCAGCCCCTTCACCAGCTCCATTGCCCTTTTTGAGCACAGTATGGAGATGAGAGGCAGAATACGAGCCAGGCCATAGCTACAGTAACAAGCTGCCATGATAATCCAGGATATAGCTTTACAGAATGTTGAGACCTCAATGTAAAATGAGTGAGTGCAGTATGTTCTGTCACCCTGTCACCAGCATGAGTGACATGGAACTGTGTCTTGTTTAGAGTAAGTGCAGAGATCAAGTTTGCCAGGCTTCTATCATGTCTTAAGACTGTTAGCATGAACTAAGGAATCAAGCCCCAAAATTTCTTGCCCTCTTTCCAGTTAATGCACAATGGTTTCTGTTTTGCTTACAGAAAAATGAATCACTTGTCTTCTTGCTATTGCCTTTTGTATTGGGTTTCATTTCACTCTGATACTGAAGGTTACCAGCATGTTTGTGCCCAACAGGCATCAGTTGGCATCTGTTCTTTAACTCAGACCACATAGCTGTGCCCTCAGTTTCCATTCTTTGGAAACCTGAACATACCATGATTAAAATAGAGTGGAAACAGACGCTTGCCAATAAAGAAGTTCTGTTTGCTTGCAAACAGAAGTTCTATTTGCAATTTGTGCTGTGAGAATTTAGTCACAGTCTAATGGCTAATCATTGCAAGGGTTCTTCTGGCCTTGGGGTTTTGGCATAGCCATAATAACCTGTGGGTTTGATTGGTGGAATTTTTTGCATTCAGATCTTACTGAGCAGGTCAGAACTGCCCAGCCACCAAATCACAGAATCACAGAATGAGTCAGGTTCAAAGGGACCACAGTGGGTCATTCGATCCAACCTCTGCTCAAGCAGGGTCATTCTAGAGCCCAGGGTACAGGATGGAATCCAGATGGTTCTTGAACATCTCCAGTGAGGCAAACTCCACAATCTCTCCTGGCAACCTATCCAGTTACCTGCACAGTAAAGTTCTTACCCATCTTCAGGTGGACCTTCCTGTGCATCATTTTCCCAATGTCTGTTGTCCTATTGCTTGGTGCTTTGGGTACTTGTAGATAATGAGGAGGTCCCTTCTCATTTGTCTCTTCTCAAAGCTGAACAGGCTCAGCTCCCTCAACCTTTCCTCTTCAGATAGAGGCTCCAGTCCTGTAATTATCCAGGAGCTCCATGTCTCTCTTGTCCTGAGGAGCCCAGAACTGGACACAGCACTCCAGATGTGCCTCACCAGGGCTGAGGAGAGGATCAGGATCACCTCCCTTGACCTGCAGGCAATGCTCTTCCTAATGCACCCCAGGATCCCACTGGCCTTCTTGGCCCCCAGGACACGCTGCTGGCTCGTGGACAGCTTGTTGTCCACCAGGACCCCCAGGTCCTTCTCCACAGAGCTGCTCTCCAGCAGTTCAGTCCACATCCTGTACTGGTACATTCTGGGGTTATTCTTCCCCTGTGCACTTGCCACAGAACTGACATCAAAATACATGCCCTGTCACACCCTCCTGCTGAAAATTTGACCAATAAGGACAGCCCAATTCCACAGGGCATGAAAAGAACTGTAGAGTTGGCTGTGTGCACCCTGCATTGCTTATTGGGAAATTATTTCCTGCATTGGGAAATTTGTCCTTCGACTTCTGGAAAATCTCCCTTAGTGCAAAATTTAGACAGGATTCTTCACTTTTCTTTCTTTTGTACCAAATGAACTTCAGTAAGCAAAGGTCAGTAAACATCTGTATAGCAAAACAAAATGGTCTTTACAAAGAGGTGACTTGAAACATCTTCTAACAGCAGGCAAGACCAAGTCACTGCATACGAAAGGAAGAGGCAGAGATGACCAGACTGAATCTGGAAGCATGTGTCCAAAGCAGACTTTGTTGATATTATCAGCTGTGCACATGCCTCCAAGATGAGCTGGGTGACCCTGACTCAAGACAGCCAAGGGATTAGTGTCTCCCTTCCTGCAGCCCCAGGGCCTGCCCTAATGCCAGTTCTCACAGTGCAGCTGAGGGCACAAACCAAAATAGCTCTGTTGTCTACTCATCCTTACACTGTGGTAGAGCAGGAATGAATGCCTCCTCAGCAGTCTGAGACTGGTGCAAAGTGTCCTCCCAAATTTCAAGATGCATGCACAGGTCTGCAGGTGCCCTGCCAACACCCTAGCTCAGCAATCGAGGCAGAACTACAGCACAAACCACACCTCCCCTCACTCTTGCTGTGGGTGCACTGGAGGCACCCACATATACATGTTTGTTTTCCTGACTGCTCCATTAAACCCTTAAATCGTGTATCAAGAATAAAAGTGAGCTGCAGGGAAAGCTGAAATTGACCAGGCATGTGTTTATAACAAACACATCTGGGTTTTTTCAGTAACTCTGGATGAATTTGGATTTTCAGCCCATGCTAATTAACATTCTCAGTTTATGTTTTTGTAAAGCCAGTGTTTCTATGAAAATGAACAGAAATGGCAACATGATAGAGAATAAAATAAGGGGAATGAAGCTAAGCAGGGTGGTAGGGTACCCTGGTACCTGAGATCTTCTTTCAGGGATTTGCATATTACTGAAAATGTAAAAGAGGGGAGGCAGGGAAGCTGCAAGGAGCAAGGACATATGGTATGGTGATTTTAGCACTTAGGTGTCTTGAACTTTGTATGTTTGGTTGAGAAGTGAGCAATTGCAGGGCATGTAGGGCTGTGCTCCAACAGTTTTCATGGCAGCAGACATTCTGTTCTTGGTGAGAGCATTTGCATACTGTTCTGACAGTCCATCTCTATTTCTTCACAGGGTGAGCTTATGATAAATATCCCTGTGTCACATAAACCATCTTTGCAGGTAACTTTGGTGGCTCATAAATCATGCCATAATATACCTTGTCTATGTTTCACAGCTGCAATGTAAAAAACATCCAACTCTTTTCTTATACAAGGTAAAGCTGAACCTTTAAAAAAAGTATTTTTGACTTTGCAGAAGAGAAATTTGAGACTTTTAGTTTCTATAAGAACTTCAGTAAGTCAATATTATTTATTTAGTTGAATAACTTATTTGAACTTGGTTTTTATCACCATTACAGCATCTGCAGATGGCCTGTGTGATCGTAGTAGGTCCCTTTCCACTGAAACATTCAAGTCTAGTCTAGTGTAGCCTAGTTTAGTCTAGTCTATGAATGTTATAAAACAGGTAGCTATACCTTTGAATGTAACAGTGCAGGTCTCACTAGAAAGAAGTCTAAATTGAAATTGGAACAACCTGGTAATTTCTGAAGTGGTTTGTAAAAACTGAGAACAATGTGCTACAAATTATCATATAGGAGGAAAAAAACTATTTTTTCCCCCCAATATCTATTCTCTTTTCATTGTAAGATTATTATTTCTTGGCATCTTCACAGGGCCTGGAAATTGATGTGTTCCTTTTGTTCAGAAAGGGGTTAGTGGCTGAGTTTCATCATCAAAGGACTCTCAAAAGGATAGGAGAACTTTCAGCATAAGTCAATTTCTTTCAGAACAGTAAACCTGGCCCCAAAGTTGTATTTTCCATGATCGTTTTCAGAAAACTTTGCATGACCATATGCACAGAAAGTGGTTTAAATGCATAAGGTTCCTTTCTATCCTACTCAAACTTCTGCTTGTGTTTCCAAGTGAATAAACCTCTTCAACACAACCCTGGAAGCTCAACTGAAGTTGGACTGCAGTGGCCATGCCAAGAAAGTACCATTGCTTCACACTGACTACCAAGGAGAACCATTCCTTGATGAAGCAAATGCCATCCAGCAATAGGACCCAGAGTTCTTTACAGATTGGCCCATCAGGAAATTAGATTGATAATGATCAAGATTTAACAGACCCAAAAAGGCTGAAAATTAAAGCAATTGTCAGTAGCAAACAAAGAGAAGAATAAAAGTGTGAATGAGAGTTGCTGTAACAGGGATGAGTCTGGAGAGGGTTGTGAGGAGTTAAGAGTGCACAATCGGGTTTTGGAAGTAATGATGCTGGCACCAAAATATGCCATGCTCTCAGATCCTCTCACTTCTTCCATGACATTGAAAATCATGTCATGGAAAAGGACTCATTTTTAAAGCATTGTATAGTTTGTGTAATTATTTTTTATTTCCTGCTAGTTTGATCCGATACTCCTAAGAAGAATTTTGTTGAATTTTTGTCAGGTTCCCTCCCAGTGGTCACAAAGCAATCCTCCTTACAGAAAAGCTCCAGGTGGTTTCCTTGCTTTGCCATGGATAGGACATTTTCTCCCAGTCCCACAACCCTTTACAGCAAACCAGAGAAAACAGTCACTTGAGTTATTTTAAGAGTAATTCTAAAAAAATCCTCCTCAAGCATTTTAATTTTCTGTACTCAGAGGTCAGGCTTATAAAGGATGAGGAATCTTTTTATTCTCATAACCAGTTCCTCTCAGTGCTGTTGACCCTTGCAGATAAGTTGTTGACTTGTTGCACACAAGTTTGCAGGCACGTTACTGCATAGCAATATATCTTCGAAATAAGAGCAAAACTCCAGTGTGGGTTTGTGCCATGGAATATTTCAAGCTATGAGGATTTGCTGTCCTACTCCACAGCTGCAGAATAAAGAGCACCTTTGAAAATGCTGGCCCGTGAGTCTCATGATATTTAAAGCTCTGCTAGCAGTTACAGGAAATCCCAGAGACACAGCAGTTCATAGTGCAAACATTTTTGTTGGGGCAAGTGGGTGTCTGCCTCTGGTCTGGCAGGATGCTACAGTCTCAGCTACAGCTTCATCCAGCAACTGCTGAATTGAACTAATATGTCTGACTAATTTGCTTTGTGAAAAATCAGAGGGAGAAGTTTTTCAGCTTCCAGTCTCTTCCACTTCAGGAGAGAGTTTGCATCATAACTATCCTAGACCTGCTTTGCACTATAGAATTGGACAATTTCCCCATTTTCTTTCTCAGACCACCACAAATTCCCATCCTCTGCTTAGTCTGGGGAGGTTTTAGCATTTTATACTGTGTCTTGGTTTTCTGATTTCCATTATGCTGCGTAAGTCCTTTGTTTTTGCCTAAGGCAACATACTTCAGGAATGAGAGAGTGGCTGAGCCAGGTCAATAGTGACAGCTAGCAAGAATCTGCACATTGATGCTGTCAAGCATCCAACAAAGTCTCTCCAGGCTTTGACTGGATATTAACACCATGCCCCTTTGTGACAGGAAACCCATCCAAGACCAGCATCTCAGGAACTGTCCCCTAGCTGCCTTCATTGGTTTTGCTATAGATGTCATAACACCTTGATGAAATTTCCTCTCATGAAAAGAAAGGAATTTGCTTCCCTGAAGAAGAAGCTTGTGTTTACAAATGCCTCATATTAGTAGTTTTGTGTAATTTTAACTAATTTGTAATTTGTGATGGTAGCAAAATCCTGCACTTGCAGTGAGGGCTGTAAACTAGTAGCACCAGGGAGGAAAGAGGAAGAATATTTGTCACAGTGAGTCCTGGGGAGGCACAGGAACCTTTTAATCAGTGTCCCACGGACAGTTTTGTGAAAAACATATATCAGCACTTTTATAGGATCCCATTTCTGATAGGAACAAGGCATTACTGGAACAGGACAAGCCAGTACAACCCTGAGAGAGACAACTTTCCCTTCGTGAGCCCTCTCTAGAAGTGGGAGTAAGCCCACTGATTTACCCTGAGTTAGGCTAATCTCCACTCGACTGATCTAGGAATTAGTGAAGCTCTGTCATTGTCTTCCACTTCTCTAAATGAAGCAGGAAATTGAAATACAATACCCATGGTGCTTATTTAAAAACATACCTGGAATGATCTTTTGGTGCCATAAAGGTTTGCATCCAGACTTGCAGTTTAGGTCTGGACAGGTCAAACCACAGGAAAACAGCCAAACTGTGTAAACAACTAAAAATGGACTACTGCAGTGCTGTCCATGATTCTTATCTTCTGCAGGACATAACTGTGCATTAAATTAGGTGTTGAACACTGAGAGGTGGGTAGGAAATGTGGCCGGGCACTGTCCTCCTCTGAGGGGAGAGACTTTTCATAAGTCTACACAGTGTACATTCTGTGCATTAATTATATGGGAAGACGTTTGACTTATGAAGGGCACGTGCTTCTGAAGGGCACGTCTCTCTTTGCTCAAGCCTTCACCTCTACCAGTCTCCGTGCATATCACATACTGCATGGCAGACTGGAGGGATCCACCTATAGAGAGGTGACAGAAACTTGACTTTAGAGACAGGCTTGGGGGTCTAACTTCAGGTATCCAGCTTTGAACGTTTGATTCAGATTTTGTCCGGAACAAAGGAAGTTATTTGCTAAACTTTGGACAATGAGACTGCCTCCCCTTCCCTCCCTTCCCTCCCCATCCCTCAAAGTCATTAAAAGGGAGTTGTTTCCATAGCTTCCCAGTTTAACCGGCCTTGCTCACTTGCTTTCTCCACACACTTGAGCCAGTTGGAGTGATTACAATAATTTTAAGGTATTTACAGTGCCTTGTTTTAGAAATTTTCACAGGACCAACAGAAATAGGTGCTGTACCTCATGGTCTCAGGTGGAAGAAATCATCTGTATCAATGAGTTGATTCTAATTAGCATGGGTGCCAATATGTGACTCACTAGTAACTATGATTCCTGCTCTCCCCAGTGTCCTTGTTATCACAGACCAGATGGTTCTGTTGGTGGTCCTCTACGGCGGGGACCACTCAAGCTGTCCAGCGCTGCAACTAAGAAAAGGAGACAACAGGAAACCCAATACTCCCAGAAGACTCTGAAGGGGTACACAGAGCCCACTGTGGGTTTCTTGGTCAGAACAGGAACCATCTCCATATTTGGTGTATATGTTTATTTGTGTGTGTGTAGGATAGCACTCTGGAAATCCTAGCAATCATGTGCGTGTTTATACTTAAGCATTTGTGCTTCACTCTTTGAAAAACAAATTTCACAAAAATGCTACCAGTAAAAGCCAATTGCAGCAGTCTTCCTGTACAAAGCAGAACCAGGTTTCTAAAAGTAAAGGAAAGGTTTCCTGCCTTCTGAGATTCAATTGCCATTGAATCTTACCACTCTGGCAGAAATGGTTTGAAGTTCTTAGGGATATCACACAGACACAGATTTTCTGTTTGCAAGAGAGAGATAGAGTGTATTTGTAAATTTGACTCAGTCAGTGCTTTGCCCAGTAATGCTGGGGTCTGTGGTGAGACCCAGGGTGTGAATCCCATATTCTTAAGCTGATATTTCTCTCACAAGCCTGTCTTTACCTCATACAAAAATCAATCCTGTTTTTTATCACCTCTCTTCCCTGTCTGCTTCATGAGGGCAATAGCATTCTTCAAAATCGATCTTTCAAGATCTAGTTGTTGCTCCAGTGCTTCTCTTAAAAGCATTACTAGTTCAGGCATGCATAATTTATGCATCATTATATGGTAGAAAATGCTGCAGCTTGACGTAAATAGGGATGTAGCTCCTGGCAAATTTCTTGATTTAAAAAGGAAAAAATCATTTAAAAATATTCACATTGTGCCTACTCATACATGTAGCATAGACTTTGCTTTTCTTTAGTATGGTTTACCTTCCAGATCAGGAGGAATGTGAACAACTAACATTACAGGTCCTCACAAAATAACTCAAAACATCAAGTTTTGGTAATGTTTGAGAGGCCAACTACAATAAATTCAATTCAAATATCAGTGAAAGTCATTATTTTCCACAGAGAGCTCATACGATTCTATTCAGCCTTCAAACAAAGAAAAGAAGGCATTTGCCTTTGGACAGAGATGTGAGTGGAAGTTCACTGGAGGCATCTTGGTAGTCCATCTGGTGTCCCAGATGTGTAATTCCATGGCAGGCATAAATAACCAAAGATCAGCTGTGTAACATTGGATGCTTCTGCAGTGAATATTCAGAGGGGGCAGAGCTCAGAGGAAAGTTAGCATGGTATGTAAGAGTTTTGCAAACCAAGACTGAAGAAATAGTTCCCATCAAAGAGCACAATCTTCCTCCACAGTCTTGTCACTTTTTTGGGCTTTGGTCACAGGGAGGGAGACTATGTACTACACATACTTGGGAAAGAGAAGCTAAAAAAATTGGTTTAATGGAAGATAAGAAGCACAGAAAGACAGGGAGCTATTCAGTTAGTAATTATTGTAGGCACTGGCTATAAATGCTGTAATTCTTAAAAAATGTCAGCATTCATGTGCAAATTAAACAGATCAGGTCTGTGCGTGTCATAGTGCAGTCAGCAAAAGCTTGGGCTTTTGTCATTAGGATAGAAGAGTTTGGGATTTTGCTGAGCCAGCTCCTTACAGTTTTACAGTTAATTCATTTATAACTGTAATTTAGAATTTATAGAACTCATTGCTTATTAATGTCAGAGCTCCCCCATGTCAATCCCCAGTGCCAATCTCCAATGTCCTGTGATAACATCAGAAATTTTGAAAATCAATAGGGAAAACATAAGTGCCTTGCACCAAATCTGCAAGAATTATGAACATTTGGACTATGCATATCTTTTGAGGAAATAGAAAACCATTTAGGGGCTTGCAGAACTAGCAGGAGCTGTACCAGAGGTTATCATGCCTTTTTTGGGGAAATGCAGAAAGTGATTTCTAGATGTGGAAGAAAAAGCACCTCCTTGAAATACACATAGATGTCTACCACACTAAAAAATTGCTGATATTAATGTTTCTAATACACTTTTTAATGTTACTGACACTATTTAATAAAATCCAATATGGACATGAAAGGCAGGTGAAGTATGCTTTGTATATTGTTGGCACTTAGAAGTTCTGGTACTACTGAATGAAGTATTTTCTAAAACTGATCCTTCAGGTAGTTACTGGATTTTGTGCTAATGGCATTTATTGAAACTTTGAAGGAGGCTCTTTCACTGACAAAGGTTTGTTTCAGTTTGTTTTGGATTTTTTTTGTGGCCCTGGATATTAAATTTTAGGCGTCCAAACTTGAGATACATATGATTTGAAAAGAAAGTAAATAATTCATATTCCTTCTGGTTAAAGTGTCCAGCAGTATTACATCTCATGTGATGAAAGTATTTCACAGTTATAAATTCTGAAGTTTTAATGCTCAACTTACCTGGATGCACATTTATTAAGCCATGCTCTTTTTGGAGGAAAACAGACATAAAAATATATTTTAAACTACCCCTGTTGTGGTAGACGTCAGTGAACTACCCATAGCATCATGGCTTATTTGCACGAGTGGATTTTTGCATTAGCAAATACCAAGAATTAAGAAGATTTCCAGTCTAAAACAGATCTTTTTATGGAGTAGAAATCCTTTTCCACAGCCAGATGTCTGCAGGTAGAGTCCCAACAATACCAGAAAGGACCATAAGGATGAGTTAACACACTTTTGGCCCAAGGGGGCTCAGCTGTGAGGAATAGGAGGGCTGCTGTGATACACCTCAAAGCCTGGGAGCTGGGTCCGGGTGGGGCTGCTACCGGTGCAGGTCTTGGTGGCAGCAGCAAATACTCAAACAGGAGCTTCTAGGGCCAAAGTGGTTGAACATGAGTCAGTCAGTACTCAGTGATAGGTGAACACCATTCTGAAAGGGCTGGCCTCAGGCTGTGCCATGGGACATTCAGGTCGAACATCAGGAAGAATTTCTTTACAGAAAGGGTTAAATACAGGAATACAGGCAAGTGGCAGAGTCACCATACCTGGAAGTGTTCAAGATACAACTGGACATTTAACTTTTGTGTTATGGTTTAGTTGGCAAGGTGGTGTTTGGTAAAAGGTTGGACTCTGTGACTTTGGAGGTCTTTTCCAACCTTAATGATTCGATGTTTCTATGATTCTCTATCACAAGCAAAGAACTGGGTTCATCCAGTGTGTCCTGTGTCAAGTTCACACAGTTAGACACTCACAGCTTCCCCTGGGGGGAGCAGATGGAGCTGTCTAATCCAACCTCCTGCTCAGAGGTGGTCACCACTGGACGTGGCTCAGACTCCTGAAGAATTCAGCCACTGTTTTGAAGCATGCAATATCTGGATTTAAAATTCTGTGAGACATTTTTGTCACGCCTCCAAGAAAGCATAGACTACTGCAAGAAAAAGTAAAGTGAGAGGTGACGAGGAAAGGTGGGAGTTGTGGCATAGCTTTGACGTGTTCAATAACTAGATGGACAAGCACTCTACGGACAGCAATTCCCAGAGCCATGACACCACACAGCAGACTGTCATTGTCCCTTTATCAAGCGTTTGCAAAATTAGGTGTTAGTACGCAGTGCTCCAAAGCCTTGTGCAGACTTTGAACTTACTAACCACCACTTGCCAGGCAGAGCTTGGAGACAGTCAGCACAAGGCCAAAACTTCCTCTTCTCAGAATCACAGTTTTTCACAAACCAGTCACCCTATTTTGTAAACTTCTGGTTTGGATCCTCAAATTAATGTGTTCACTAAACACTTTCAAAGGACAAGCCAAGAAATTAAAGTCCCTGTGCTGGTTTGAGATTGATTAATATTTGGGTAAGCAGAAAATGACCACCCCTGGAAGTGAAATTTACTCATAAATTTCCCCTGGACCCAGTATACACCAATTGTAGACCAATTTTTTAAAAAAAGACAGAAAAATTGACCAATGAAAAGTGAAATTCGTCTCTGTAAGATATACATTTGGAACAGGATTGCCCGGGAATCGTTCTTTTCTTTCCGAAGTCAAACAAATACCGACGTGCTACAGCTTTGGCCGGGCTTCTCCCCACGGCCACAGAGGCCTAGGGGCGGGGGAGGCCGGGCCGGGCCGGGCCGGGCCGGGCCGGGGGCCCCTCCCGAGGGAGCTGTCCCGGCACGGGGGGAGGATGGAGAAGAAAAGCTTGCCCTGGCCCGATTTCCCCCCACCATGTCCTATGGGGGGTCGGGCCGGGCTGTGCCGGGCCAGGCCGGGCTGTGGAGCCCCTTCCAAGAGGGCAGTCCCGGCAGAGAGGGGCGGATGGAACAAATTGAAGCCGGCCCGACAAAAAAGAAAAGAAATTAGAGACAGGCTC
>VXBQ01001161.1:0-78948 GCA_013400175.1 Phainopepla nitens | reverse complement strand
GGCCCTGGCTCCCTTATGAATACGTGATTCACACCTGAGTCGTGNAATACGTGATTCACACCTGAGTCGTGGGTCAAGGGTGCCAAATTCCTTGCCTCACCACCATCCAGTTGCATGCCTGTACCCATAAGGTCCCAGACCCGAAGTAGCCAGGTTGTATAAGCCTCCCGCCCCCGTTGCACAATGTCTTTTCACAGATTACAGAAAGGAATTTGCCGTAACCCAGCCAGAGCTGCCTTTCTGCTGCTGCTGCTCCCCGCACCCCGGGCCCTGCCGGCGCCTCCCGCCGTTCCAGCCACCGCCGCAGAGCTTCTGATACATCTCGTCCACCGCCCCGGGATTTCTGCTCATTCCTGCCGTTCCAGCTCGGTGCTCCTCCGAGTCCTGCTGGGGCACCGGGATCGGCTGCCCCAGGGCTTTGTGATCTCCATCCCCTCCCGTCTCGGCCGAGAAGGCTGTCACAGGGTCCCTGGTTCTGTTTGCTATTAATGCCATTGTTGTTGTTGCCGTTGTTGTTTGTTTGCCTTGTTACACATACTAGTAAAGAACTGTTATTCCCATGCTCATATCTCTGCCTGAGAGCCCTTTAATTTCAAAATTATAATCATTCGGAGGGAGAGGATTTATATTCTCCATTGCAAGGGAGGTTCCTGCCTTCCCTAGCAGGCACCTGCCTTTCAAACCAAGACACTGCCAGAGACTGTGTATCGTGCCGTGTGGACCTTTGGCTGGAACCAGCAGAGAATTCATTTATTTTGGTAAATGCTCAGAGTTATTTCTTGACGTTTGACCTCAAAATCATTCATATTTGGATAGAAAATGGTGTAAAGTAGCACTCGGCTATCCTGAATGTGAAGATAAAGCAGAGAAATTTGACCCCTAGTGCTGACTGTTTATGTTGCAATACAGGACCATTCAGGGTGTTCAGCACACTGGAGCATTAAGTCCTTGGTGCAATAAAACTAAAACTGAAGCTAGAAAGTAAAAGTGAGAATAAAACCAGAATTGCCTAATTCTGTTGGTCATTCAAAAGGAAGATCTAGAACTAGAAGCTGCTGAGTACTTCTCTTTGTTACCTATTTAAATATATGAAAAGAAAGATAAACATTAAAAATATAGAATAGAAATTTTTTCTCTCCAATTGCAAATTTTCCTGTCATAAAGGGCTTACAGGACACTGAATATTCAGTCAGCTCAGAATACCTTTGAGAAGAGTTTCTGTCTAGGGACACTGTTGTTTGCAAATTCAGATCCTCCATTTTCATATGTAAATCTATGGTGTTCCCTTTTCACCACCCAAGTAATTTTTTCAAGTAATTTTTGGTCTTTGTCTTTACTTTGTCTTCAGTTAATGGCATTAATATGCTCTCTTTGTGTTAGAAACTTTTTTTATAAAACACAAAAGTTTAAGTTTGCTATGTAAGCAAAAAAGGCCACTTTCTGTAGAAAAATTTCCTTTTGCTGCGTTGAGGTTTTTTTTTTAACTGTATTCACTGTAATTGCAATATATTTTAATGCATACTTATGAGGATTAACATAAAACTGAGGACCTTATTCTTCTTCCAGTTAATCCAGTGGCAAATGATCTCCAAATGCCAGTACAACTAGAATGGATAGACTCTACAGTTTAGGTGGGAAAAAAAACAAGTTCCTGACAAATCTCAAAGCCTGGAAGACAAGTCTGAAAATAATGTGACAGAATGGGATGCTTTACAATTTTCCTGAAGGAATGTTTGCAACTAATGATTCACCAGTTCATCATAGTATCTCTAATGCTCATGAAAACCCATTTCCCACACCAGCCTGGGGAGTTGCACCAGGCACTTTTGGGAAGAGGGTTTTCTTTGGGTTTTAATTATGAATGTGTAGCTCAGCACTCCAGGTGGGCAGCAATTCCAAAGAGGAAACACAGCATTTTCTGTCATATATAAAAAGCAGCACAGCTCACCTCTTCTCCTCTCTGCAGCCGAGTGCAGCCGTCCCAATAACAAGATCACAGGAAAGCTTTATCTGGAAAAGGTCCCTCTGTTTGGCTCCTTTCTAACTCTCCCCTTTTTAACAGCTGGTGTTTCCAAGAACAGAGTTGAAAGGCTGAGACAGATTTTCATTTTTAATAACTGAGCTTCAGGTTCCCCGGGGAAAAAATGTTCTCCACTGGAGACAAGAAGGTCCTGTGTCACCCAAATTCTTTACTTATTAAAGAGATAGGTGAGATCCTCTTACAAAACTAGAGTAAAGTATCTCCTTAAATCTGGAGAGGTGTTTGGTATTTCTTTTTTCCAATTCTTGTTTCATTTTTGTGGCTATCTCATTAAAGTCCAGCAGGTCATCCACTGACAGGGACTGTCAGGGCAGGAAGAACTGCAGAGGGCAGGGATATGGTGACGTGATGCCTGCATCCCAGCTCTGCAAACGACACAATACTGCAGTGGAATCCACTCCCATGGTTTCTGCTCCAGGTTCTACAGGTGTACAGTAGGAGATGGACAATTCTGTGGTGGAACACATGCTGAGTTCCTTCAAAAGGTGCCAGCAGGTGGCAAGTAGTACTTTTGTCCATTCTGTTAAAAGGAGGTTGTCTTCCTTCAAACTCCCATCCTCCCTCCCTCCCTCCCTGGTGCTGAGGGTGTGCAGAGGCAGAGCAGATTGACACATGTGGAAAACTCATAATAGAACATGAAACTCTCTGGACCAATTTCTATTACTTGCTTCCAATTATTTGAATGATCTATTTTTGAGAGAAAAGAGAAAAGAAAAGAAATGAAGAAAAAGGAAAAGAAGAAAAAAGAAAAGAGAAGAAAAGAGAAGAGAAGAGAAGAGAAGAGAAGAGAAGAGAAGAGAAGAGAAGAGAAGAGAAGAGAAGAGAAGAGAAGAGAAGAGAAGAGAAGAGAAGAGAAGAGAAGAGAAGAGAAGAGAAGAGAAGAAAAGAGAAGAAAAGAAAAGAAAAGAAAAGAAAGAAAAATTTTGGGGGATGCTCAGTGAAAACGGAGCAGTCTGTAACAAACAAAAAAAACCCACCAAACAAAAAAAAACCCAAAAAAACAGTGAAGCACGAGAGTTGTCTGCTCTTTAAAGGGAGAGTTAAACACAATGGCTTAAAATAATTCCACGGATTGAACAAATTGAACAGTAGATTGAACAATATTGAACAAATAGCACAGTGATTCAAAGGACTGCTTTATTGAAAAGTCCCAAACCCCGAATGGTCAACTTTTCACATGTCCATCTGTACCTTGGGGACAGAAGTCCCACCTGAGCATTGCCTCGGATTTTAAAATCTTGCCCAGAACTTCTGATTAGAAGGAAACTTAAGGGGGAAACAAGTGGGGAACAAAAATGGGGAGGTTGCAAGGCGATCAGGCAACCGTGCACAAACAAGCTCGGGGCAATTAAAGCTCTCCCGAGCGTTTCGCAGGAGAGCAGGCTCGCTGCTGGCTTCCGGGGAACGGCAGCAGGAGAGGGTGGAGCAGCGGCGAGGAGCCGGGGTGAGCAGGGGCAGGCAGCGGCCGAGAGAGGTGGATGCCGCCTTTCAGTGCCTGCAAGGCACGGGGCAGGGGGAAGCTGCGGGCAGGCAGCGCCCTGCCTCTCTGTATTTGTGCCTCAGGGCCGGTTCGTTCACTCCCTGGGGAAGCATCCCGCCTTCCCCGCTGGTGCTGCAGAGTCCCTCTTCTGACCGGAGTCATCGCTGCTCTCCTAGGGAGACTAGCCAGAAGGACTATTTCTGGTTAAATCGACTTTCACATTCTTTCACCCCGTTCTTTTGTTAAAGTTTTCTGCTACTTTTTTCACCTCTCTGCTTATTTGCTAATGTTGCCTCCCCTCTCGTCTTCTCTTCCTCTCATCTGCTTTGCTGCTCTGCCAGTCTTTGCTTTCTACCACCACCTGGTCTCATTTTTCAGTTGTCTTTCTCTTCTCTCTCTTGCCAAGGAAGGGGACCAGCAACTGGCCCCTAGCACCGCCACAGAGTGTTACTAGCTGTAGTTTCTAGCTTTGGTGCTTTTTGTTGTCCAAGTGTGTTACAAACAGTATTGTTATGGTAACTGAGAGGAAGGCAAGCCAGTGCCTGACCTACTTTATTGCCAGCAAAGCTGAGGTAGCTGCCTCATCTGCCTGCCTAATGATTTGTGGCATCAGTCCGAGATGCCAGCTGGCTTTCCAAAATCAGGGGGCAGGTTTGGCAACGGTGTTATTTCTATGTGTGTTTTCCTTGAACGCCTGTTCTTTCAGCATCTCCCAGGGGTGATGTGTCCGTGGCCCCCTGGCAGCTCAGCGCAGCACTGACTCCTTTGCCCGAGGCTGGTGGCAAAGCGAGGTCCAAAGGCAGGCAGCGCTGGAATCTTCCCTCGTTCCGTCACAAGCAACAGCACCTTTACAGAGCCACCTTGATGGCCTGCAGGTCCGAACTGCTGAGTCACACTATTGTGTTTTGGGCTTTTTGTGAAGCCCTGGACTATGTTCAAGGGAAATCACAATGGAGGGATGTGGCAGGTCCCGCGCAGGGCCCCCCGGGACCGCGGGGTCCCCGCAGAGCCGCGCTCGCCTTTGTGTGCGCAGGGCCCGAGGAAGCCGCACGGCCCCGCGCCTGAAGAATGCGCAGCTCGCTTCAATATTTCCTTTCAATTCACTTTGGGAAGGGGTGGGTTACAATATAGGAGAAAGGTTACGTCTCCTGCCTTTCTGTGTGTCGCTGTGCTGTGATAGCAGTTTTGTACCGGCTCTCTGCTATGGCTGTGTGCTAGGTGATTCTCTCAGAGCTCCCCTTCCCCATCCCCAAACTTCTACTGAAGTCAGCAGATTTTTGTATGCAAGCTTCAGTCCTTAGTAATTTATTGTGGTTTACAGCAGATAACACTTTGGAAGTTTTTCTGAAGAGCTAACTACGAGTAAATTCAATTCTTAAGTGAAAGAAAAATTAGATCTGGCAGGAGCAGAAGGCAGAACAAAGGAATGGAGGATGGCTCAAAATTAATCTATAGGCAATCTTGGGCAAATTACCTTGCCTGGCTCAGGACTCAAACTTTTTATTGCTAAAATAGAGATTCAGTTTTAAGCATTACCCTTATAACTCTTCGAGAACTGAAGAGAAAGCATATTAAAGATATGAAAATGGCTGTTGTGTGTTATAGGAAAGGTAATTTTCTTAATTTAAAGTCAAGCTCCAGATTATATCTGTGTTTATCCCAATTTTATGCTCATGTAACACTACTAAGTTTAGGGAATCTGATGTTAAGCTATGCTTACTGAAGAACAGAGGTGATAGATTTAGGTTTTATCAGTAAATCCCATGGCATAATAATGTCTTTGGTGTCATTTTATCCATTTCACTGGCTCACCTCAACCTGTAAAGTCTTAATACAACCAGAAGTGTTACCTAAATTCCACCAGAATGTGAGTTCCTAAAGTTAAATCTAACAACACCTTGTTGTACACCACCTCTACAATCTAATTTTCTCTTCAAGTCTAGTGTTTTTCCAGGGTGTTCCACATCTAGAAGTACCCTACAAATGTTTCTTGCATGTATTTAAAGTATTAAAATGCAAAAAAAAACCGCCAAAAAACCAACAAAAAAAACATGATCCAGGCATTTTGATCCACTTGCATAGTGAATATGTACTAGTATGAAAGCTTAAAAAAGAGAAATTGAAAGCCCTGTATTTGACTATTCCTGAAAAGCATATAACTGGAAGTTAGATAACTACTAGATAAGACAGATAACTGTTCTTTTTTGAGCACTTACTGAAGAAGTCTAAGTGACCTACTATAGAATTAAAAAAATCTGACATCAAGCACACCTACTTACATCTCAAACAGAAATCTCCCCATCATGGAAAAGAGGGAATTTTGAGTAAAAAGATTCCACTGAAAAATTGTAACTAAAACTCACTTGTAACTATTGTCAGATGACACTGTATACAAAGGGCAAAGGCTAATTTCCTTTGCATCCATTTGTTATGAATGGGTCTCTACTGTTTAGCTCTTAGAGGATTGAGGGAAGGCTGTCACCAGCCAGCGGGTCCAATGAGCAAGTGCCCTTCAGCACATGAATCAGGGGGCTTGAAAGACCCCTGTGGGAAGCTAAAGAAGCTGACAACCCAGATTGTGGGCTGAAGGTGGATTGTCATGTGCCTGGCAGAAGTCTCCTAACTATGAGGAAATGCTTGCACGAGGGATAAACAAGATTTGTAAAAACAAACGTAACTACAGGCAGTCACCTTAAGCCAGATTCATTCCTCGTAAGCCTTGCGTGGCTTACACTGCAGGGGTGGGTTTGGCTCAGTGTGTGACCTTACCTAAGGCTGGAGCTGTGACATCTAATATGTACAGGTATTAACGCTGTATGTACTTGGAGCCTTTCCTTTCTAAATGGTTGGACAGATAAATTCAGTCTGGCACAGAGAAGTCAGGGTGCCCTGGATTTGTGCACGCGTGTACGTGCCGTGTGGCACAACCTGTGCTCTCCGTGAGTGCCTAAATATAGAAAGTCAATCTACGCGGCGGGGCCGTGGGGGCAGGGGAGGCTTTGGCCCTGATCCATTACACCTGGCCTTTCTCGCACACCATGAAAATTTCATGTTGTTTTCCTCCAGTGTCTCCCGCGGTCTTTGTTCCTCTCAGGCCAGTGCTGACCAGCGTCCTCACAGCCAGGCGGGCGGTGAGCTCCGGCTGCTGCAGGCTCCCTTTTGTTGCTCCTGCAACTTCTAATGAGCCGTCAATCAACAACCTTGTTTCTTCGAAGCTTATCTCGTGACTGCTGAGAGGGGCCAGGACTAGGGATAATGTGCAAGCTGGAAGAAAATACACCAAGAACATATTTAAAGTGCTTAAAAATCAAGATTTTTCTCCAAAATATGGTCACATTCAAGCTCTCACTGTAAAAAAAGTCGCTCGGGATTAAAACGTATAAACAATTTAGTACTTTAGGATGAAGGAAGAGCAGTAATCTCTGTGCCTTATCGAAGTCATCAGATAAACAGGACAAATTACCTTGCCTCTGGCTGGCAGGTCACCTTTTCTGGCAGAAAGAAAGGAGGCACATTTCTAGAGATGAGTCAAAAGTGGAACCGTGTTGTTAACCCACAGGAGTTTTGGAGGGTTGATTACAAAACCTGGTCTCGTTCTCCTTTAGGTCCATGTTTCTTGTGTTTGTAACTCAGCTTCGTTACAGATCCATGGGGAGAAGTGAAAGATGCTGACAGGAGGTAAGGTGAGCTCCGAGGCAGCCAGACCTGGAGTGGTGGTGTGAGGCACAGGGTCCTGGCTCTGGTCAAAGAGAACAGCCCCCTGAGCTGGGGCTTGAGGCAAAGCCTGGCCTCTCTTTTCTGCAACAAGACAGACTGTTTGAAGGCATCACTAACACATCTCACCTAAATTAAGGCAGCACTGCAGACCTGTGGAGCTATTTCCCTTGAAGTTTAAAGACCTGAAGGGAAGGCTGATGAAAAAGACAAGTGAGAATTTATAAGGTGTTTTAGCAGTATCAAGTTGTAGGGTGTTTTNTTTTTTGTGTTTTTTTTTTTTTTTTTTTTTTGGAGGTGGGCAGAAGAGAGAGGGAGGAAGGGAAGTATTTTACTTAATATCTTAGTTTCCTGGAATAGTTTTAACATGATAAACAATTTCCATTTCTGTATGGAGGCTAACCAATGCTTTGGAGGCTCTCTATTACTTTGACCCTGTAGAATAAATCTTAGAATTCCAACTACCTCATCATATCTCCCATGTGACATGTATCTCCCCAGCACCTCACTGTGCAGTGAGCAGATGCTCTACCTTTTACAATGATAAGGAACTGAAGCCCAAGGCCACACAGGATGTCCATGGTAGGCAAGGGACCATGCAGGCAGCTGGCACCACTCATCCTTCACTGTACTTTACACCTTTGCAAAGTCAGCTACCATTCCGGTCTGACAGCATTTTCTACCCACTTCAGATTTTTTCATCCACTGGGTTTAAATGCCAGATAGTCTTATAAACAGCTGAACAACATTGTCAATTCAAACAATCCATTGTGAGCCTCTAAATATCTAGTGGTTTCTAGCACACCCAGAGCATGGACCAAAATATTATTTCTAACCATGGTGATGGAGGAGAAAAGCTTGGAAGGAAATCTCAATACCAAAATGCAAGAAGTCAGGTACTACTACACAGTTATTACTTCTTAGAAACATAGTTTTAAAGCAAACTCTTGCTATTTTTGTGGCTTGATTCTTGGCTGCCAGGTGTTTGGCATTGCTAGTACTGACAGTCCCTCACACAACCAAAGTGAAAAACGCCCTGTTAGCAAAGCTGGTGCTGTGATTCAGCTGGAACAGCCAGAGATGGCCAGAGCAGAGGTGCAAGGAAGTTGTGTGGTCAGGCAGGTGTGCAGTACAAAGGGTTACAAAGAGTACAGAGTGTTACAAATAAGTCTGTGCTATTCATGCATAACCTAAACAAGACTGACTGTACGCACAGACTTTGAAGAAATGGAAATTTAGGAAAAGTTGTTCCAAGAGTTTCATTTTTCTTGTGTTTGCCTTGGTTCACAGTGTGACTGACTTACAGGTGTTCTGGAAGAGACATGAAAAAGGACTTCACACAGCCTGCTAGGCATGGTGGCTTTCACACACTGAGTCACTGCCAGGCTCTTACTGCACCATGCTTAATGTAACAGAATTTGCAGGAGCTGTGAATATGTGCAGGACCAGGATTCAAGGATGCCTCTTTGTTTCTTGACATTTCCCCGGTGTCATAACTATCCACCAGCAATGACACACGAAGCATGTGGCTCTCTCATCTTCCAGCCTTGCTTTTGAATGAAAGTGGTTGCAGCTGCTCTATCTTGTGCTTTGCTCTAATGATTAGGCTGGTTACAATGTCAAGTACGTGCCTGATGAGCCAGTTACTCGGTCCAAAGGGATGACTACTCTTAGGAAATAACTTGATGGCCATAAATACCCATTGTAAGCAGCAGGTACCTAACTCAAGGCCACTCAAATACTAAAGTTCTAGAGAACAATAAGGCTCCACACTCACCCCAGCCTTCCTGCTTTCCTCTGGTATTCCCCTGCTCAGCACCCTGGCTGCTGTAAATCTCATTCCAGCTATCAGCTGCTCTGGGGCGTTGGCCATCTAATTGGGGCTCAGGAACTCAAAAGCGAGTGCCTGTAAAGCAGCTGTGAAGATCTTTAGCAAAACCAGGACTTACTGTGTCTGGGCATGGTGTATTAAAATGCACCTTTTTTCCCATCTTGTAGCTGCTCTTAGACAGTGCAAACTATTCCTTACTACACAGAAAAAAGCCAGCTATCAGCACTGATACAACTGATGCCAGTCTGCCCTTCTATCTCCTATGAAGCTCTGTAGGATTTGAATGCAGTTAAAAGCTGTATGATCTACTGTCTTGCTGACCCTGTCTGACCCAGCAGTCTAGTGTAAAACAAACTGTGTGCTCCCCCACACGTGCTAGCCATGGGTGGGACAAGAGAGCCTTTCCAGGTGATCCTGGCTAAATCCCTCTTCAGCCCTCTCCCCACAACCTGTCTTGCTGGTCATGTGGTTACAAGAGTGGCAGGCCCTGACTCTAAATAATTGATTATGTACAGGCACCATAGAGGTCATTCAGCTGCTGGGCCATAAGTGCAGTACTAGCAGATGTTCCCCATTTCCAGCAAAGCAAAGGAATTTTCTGTGGGCAAAGTGTGGCCCTTGAGCTGCCAGTCAGAGCACCCCTTTTATAGGTGAAATCTGAGACTTTCTGGGACTACAGTGGAAGATCCTTTCTAAATGTCATCTCTAATTAGTCTATCTCATAATTTTTAATAGTCCAGAAAGACTCTCTGTCTGACCATTTGGGCATTTAGTAACCCCAGCTGTGCTGCACAGAGCAAGCTGCTGCTCACAGGGTTCCTGTGCAGTGATGCCAATCACTGATCTTCTCTGAGGTGTGTGAGCACAAAAGCAAAGTGCTTCTGACAGGTCACAAGGAACCAGCAGCACTCCTAAGACCAGACTTGGAACAGCTTGGTTTGGATTCTCAGGATCAAGGACAGCAGATCCTTCAGTACAAAAAGCAGCTTTACAAGGACAAGGCCCTCGTGTTCTTAAAACAGAAAATACTGTATAGTAAACATACAGAACATAAATGCCTCAAAGCTAAGGGCAAGCCCCAAGGTTCCCAAAGTCTGAGGGACAGAGACCTCTAGATTTGTTTTTGTTTAACTGACAAATCAATTCAAATGGTGAAAGTCTCTCCTAGTATGCTCCACTAAAACTGCCTTTGGGGTTGCAACTGATACAGGAGATTTCGTTTTCAAAAGGGTAGGATCGAGAAACCCACTTAGAGTAAATACATGTCAGCTCCTGAGACCTTTCTTTGTGGTTAGAGGAGAGCATGTCTTATTTAAAAGAAAAGTGAGAGAGAGAGGCTGTCTGAGTAGCAAGTAGCACAGAGCAGTCCCGTGTGAATAATTGAAGTGGAATCTGGAATGCACACCGCCACATCAGGAACTTCTGGAGACCAGGTCTCATCGGAAGAACTGACTCTTACTGGAGAGGTAATGGAGAAGTTTCTGGCCAAAACCTCTGTAGTCTCAGCCTGAGGTGGGACAGAGACTCCAGGGTCAACAGAGACACCCCTCATAGCACAAAGTTTATGGGATTTGAAAATCAGGCACTGGTCTAGGGCCTGGACACAAGTTCATAAAGGGATCATTCAGTCATGCTAACGATAGCCAGAAGCTTCCTCCAGAGGAAAGGATTCTAGGATTTCTGAAGCAGTGATACCACAAGAGATGAGAAATCTCTAGAAATCTCTTGCACAGGTCAGTGTTGAGCATCCCTGAAAACACCTGGATGACATGATACTAGAGATATTTTTATTTTTTGCACTGCAGCTCTCAATGGTATAGACATCAATACAGCCTCAGAAGTGTCAGTCTAAAGACATACAACTACCCTGACTGGCAATTTCTTCAAATAACTCATGACACTGGTGCTGCACTTGCTCAGTGCAGGGGAATGTTTCTTTGCTCTGCTGCTGGCTTGGCCTCTATTGTGTGCTAAGCTGCAAATCAGAGAGACTTCAGCCAAGAAGGAACTCCAAGAGAAGTTTGTGGCACACAAGTAGCAGAAGCCTTTGTAATCAACCTCTTCTGCAAAGAGGGTCAGCCAGCACCCCCAGCTGCTTCTCTGCTGGGCAGCTTTCCAGGCACTCTTCCCCCAGCCTGTAGCTGCCTGGAGTTGCTGTGGCCCAAGTGCAGGACCTGGCGCTGCGCCCTGTTGAACCTCACACCATTGGTCTCAGCCCAGTGATCCAGCCTGTCCAGATCCCTCTGCAGAGCCCTGTTTCCCTTCAGCTGATCAACACTCTTGCCCAAAGGAGGCACCTGCAAAAGGAAGGGACACTCAGTCTCCTCCTTCAGGTGGTTGATAAAGATACTAAACAGGACTGGTCCCAATACTGAGCCCTGGGTATCACCACTGTTTACCAGACACCAGCTGGGTGCAGCGCCATGAACCATCACCCTGGGCCCAGCCGTCCAGCCAGTTCTTAACCCAAGGAGCAGTGCACCTCTTCAAGCCATGGGCTGCCAGGAGGATGCCATGGGAAACAGTATCAAAGGTTTGCTGTGCAACAAGGGGAATACAAGGAGAGCAGAAAAGGGTAGGAGGATGCCCTGGGATGTCTCTGAATGAAGTTGTTTGAAATGCTTCTCTAATATTTTGTATTCATGCCGGAAGACTAGATTCTGCGTCTTTCCCTCACGTCTTTCCCAAAAATGTTTCCAAGCATTTCAGAAAAAAAGTAATTCCAGTGACAGCTTTTCTGAAGGTTTTCCTGGAAGTAAGTAATGTTTTTCTAACCATTGATCAAAATTAGATGGCAAGTATTACTGCTGAGATAAAGATTTAAATCCCAATAGAGCAGTACTCCTCTGAACTTACTTATTATTAACAGGCTACTGAAAACTTGTGTTCTGTGGAATCCACTCATTTGAACAAAATATGTATTCAAGCCTTTAGAAGGCATAGGAGTAGTTCACAAAACATTGTCAAGTTCAATCCATTAGCAGAAGTGTACTTTGCAAATTTTCTAGCTCTCCCATCAAATATCTTGGAATTAGAATAATCATCCTTGCTAATTTTAAAAAAGGATAGCATTTTTGTTAGTGAATTTTAAAAGTTTCATAACTACAAATTTGCTCTTTTTTTGCTACATACTTCTGTTTAAATCCAGCTTTCCAACAGTCACTGCAAGAAGAAAAAAAGGAGCCAGAAATATTGTACTTAGAGACCCAGACTGCTGCATCTCAGGAATAGGATAGAGGTGAACAGGATGGGGGACAATGTCTGCATAGTTGCAGTTCTAGGAGGAGAAAATGGTTTATTTAGTTGATTCCAAATGACCTGTCTTTCTTAGGTGTTCCCAGGATGCCCATCATATTAGCTCCATCTCAACTGTCTGGAAGGTAGTAACAGAAAACTGCTGATCTCATTTGATCTCATTCCTTTATCTAATCTCATCTATCAAGAGTGTGCGCAGCAACTCAGTATCTGAGCACCTCAGAGAAATTACATGAAGTCAACAACCTTCTTTGCCATCTCCTTTTTGTACTCGAAAAAAGCAGTGCTTATGAACAAGGAAATCCAGATCAGCGCTCAGTGATTCAGCTACACATACCCACAGGGAAAGTGCAGGGGATGAATAGGGGGAGCAGAGTTGTGGATAAAAGAAGTTCCACTTTCTGTGGAAGTCTTCCAACAGCCACATCATAGCCACTCATTAATTATAACCCAGCTGATACAGAACCCAACATGTTTGACATTCAGCACAATTGTCTTAAGATGTTTAACAGATGGTGAAAAGTGAACTACAGGTAAATTGTTGGTCCCAGACTACTCAAATAGCAGCAGAGCCAGAGCTGCACTCCTTGGGCCTGGATCCAGGACAATAAATTCTCTGCACTGGACTTGAGGTCGCCTGGCAAGGAGGGTTTTATGCCTCAGTGGACTCCCTCAACACACAGATCTATTATGGAGGACAAGCTCATCACCTTCCCTCATACCATCCTCCAAGTATACATTAGTGAAACTTCTATTGACTATGTTTTACACATGTGCAGCATATCCTACAATATCCCACTGTACACACTCCCTGCTCACACACCCAATCACAGAGATTGGGAAGGTGGATGAAGTGTGCCTGGAAACACCCAGTTTGACACTTGAGCACTTTGAAGATGTCTCTGGGCAGAAAAGAAGCAAAGATCCCAGGGCTTTAGACTGCTGGAACCTAGTCTGACAAGGGTGGCTTTTAGCAGCACTGCTGGCTCAAGTCACCCCAAGACAAGCCCTCACACCCTTTCTCCTTCCCACCGTGTGCCATCCTCTTCTCCTTTTTCATTGTAGCTGTTTGTGGGGTTGGATGGTGACCCAGACTGTCCAGGGCACACCTGGAAGAGCAGCTCAGGGATAAGAACCATTGGTTTGGGCTGTTTAAGCCAGCACTCCTACCAGAAGGAACATCTGTCAACTTCTGTCATAGTTCAGTGCTTAAATATAAGCCCATATACTGATGAGGCTGCTTGTCTCAGCTGCTGTTGCTGAAGCTTCTGCTACATTGCCTCTTGACAGTAAGTCATTTGCTATGTAAATTTTAATAATTTCTATGCTTCAAATTAATTTTAAAATCTGCTGTGATAAATGTTTGCCTCTTGAGGAATAACAGACCGCTTGATTTATGCTCTCACAATTACCTCTGTTAAGTAAGTAGTCACAACACTTAAAAAAAGAGATCTTAGAGTGGCTAAAGGCTATTTTGTGCACCTCCAGGTCCACAGTTCAAATGCCACATAAAGTTTCAATGCTTCCCTGATCTGGGCTGATCAGTCCTGCTCTCTGCAGCGTGGTCCTTGCTGCCTTCCTTGGTTGCTGTCAGTGCCAGCTGAGAGGGGTTGGAGCCTGTGGCACTGTATCTACAGTCAGGCTGAGCAAGTGGTGCCTGCAATTTATAAGGGATCATGTGCTCAACTTCCATAAATAAATGAAAGGGACAGAGTCATCCCTAGGAGCCTCGTCACCTTTTAGGCACTCATGCATACCTTAAGTGCACTGGGCCAGCACAACAGCTCAGGAACAAAATGAGCAATTAATTAAACAAATGTACAGTAACAGAGGTAATGGAGTAGCTATCTCACAGTGGGAAAGCTTCCCAGAGTCATCTCACCTGACCAAAGCCTGGATTAAGCCAGCAAGGATGGAAAGGAAATGAGCAAAGAAGAGCTAAGTAAGTTTTAAAAAGATCAGAGGTTGTGTCTGAAAACCAGGAATACCTAGTCCTGTCCTCAGGGTATAGACACATTAAATCATCAAAGCCTGTGAAACTTCCAGTGCAGAAACATATTCCTGCCCACAGCCAGCATGGAGTAACCTGAGACTGCTTGGTCCTGGGAGGAGGAGGGAAGGCAGCCACCTCACATTTGTGTTGGGCTCTGCTGGGTGACTGCTCGACAGGTAAGCACTGTGCAGCTGGTGTTCATAGCCCAGCAGTTTGTGCTGGAAATTGGCGTGTCCCTATCCCCATTTACACCAGCAAGCTGGTTGGAATATCGGTGCAGGTTTTACACTGCTGTTGTGGTTAGTTTTCTGCTGAAAGGGGGATATTATGTTGATAAGTTTTATGTTTATGTACCTCAGGTGCAGCATCTTCCTTCAAACAAGGCCTGCAGCAAACCATGGCTCTGAGCAAAGTTATGGTAGGTGATGGAAGTGCCCTAGAGAAGTATGAAGAGGTCCCACTTTATGTAAGAATTTCTTCTGTCTTCAAAGCAAACACATCCAGGTATCATTTGCTGAGATTCAATGCTAGAAGCTTCAGGAAAGCACTGCATGTCTCAGAGCCCAAAATGAAGTGGGAGAAAACATCCCCTGAGTTTTTAAGCTTGAGATTAATATAACAGCATTGATATGAGCAAAATTGTTCCAGTACCAGTATCAACAATGCCTAAACCCCTCCAACACACCTAACATGGCAGAAGAGTCATCTTTGAAGCCACCTGACTACAGGTGGTACAATTGACTAGTCCAGGACTGCTGAGTGTTCATTAACTGTTATTGATAACTAGTTCTTGAAACACTCTGAAAAGTACTGATTATAAACAAATGTGTTACAAACAAGCACTGGCCAGCAGCTCTAGTGCAGGAGCATTACCTGAAATGCTAAAATGATCTGTGGATTTAATTTATTTCCAGCAAAGATGTAAAAACAGGACACACACCTTTTTTGCACACATCTAGCTCCAAAATAGATGCAAAACTAAGGAAGTGTAGCATGAAATAAATAGTTCCAAAAAATATCTGGTGGGAAGCATTAAATTTCTGTTCAAATAGTCAGCTTTGCACTCTTCAGCTGGAGATAGTTGGATTAATCAGTCCTCAGGGAAGTGCTAATTAGAGTGACTGGGAACAGATAAAATAGCCAGAATAAGACTAAGACTTTTAGTCTGCACTCATGTAAGTATAATTCCACAGTGATGCCCTTGACTTCATTGGAATAGATCATGATTCTTTGTGCTGTGGCCTGGTGGACTGTCAGACCCTAGATGTGATATTAATAAAGGAGGTTTTTCTTTGATCCAGTAATAATGCTCATCTTTGTTCTAGAGCTGCAGGAACTGACTGGACTGTATCTCCCCTGGTGAAACCAGTGATGCAAGTGATACACAACTCCCTCTCCACTACAGGAGACAAAACAGATTAGAACATACACACACACTACAGGAGACAAAACAGAACATACACACACACTACAATGGTGGCATTTCAAAATAAAAATGTCATGGTTTTAGATTTGCATGACTATTACAATTTACTTGGGGAAAAAAAATCACTATGTAATCCCCCCCTCCTGTTTTTTCATTAACAAACTAAACTCTGATTTTGACTAGCTCTTTTTGTTATGGGAGTAACCAAGAATTTTAAAATATTTGTATGTTCTCCACACCTTCAGCTAGTGCCTTCACTAGGTACAACTTGTTTGGTTGGCTGAGCATGGCATATCTAATTGTGCCAGCTTGTTGGAGGGTGATGGGCCCACTGCCTAGAAAGTCCAGGACATGAGGCACCACCCTCAGCTGCCTCTTACATTGATGGAAGAAACTGAGCTTACCCCAACAAATAACATGCAAACAGAGGAAGCATGCTGATACTGTGGTCTTCTCCATAGTTAACAGTATTTTGCCTAATCCCAAAGAATTCACAGCAAACAATATTGCTGCTGCCCTTTATCTCGGGCTTAAAAGGGAACATGTGGCTCTGATTTACCTTTTCCTCACGCAAATTACTGTGAGGGAGAGTAGCAAGGGAAATAGGAGGCTAGACATAAAAATTACCAAGCAGTCTTTGCTATGTCTAAAGAAGCCCTCTAAGGGAAAAATTATAAGAATGGCAGAAAAATTGAGGGAGAAGGTTGCAATGGTATGCTAGGTACATGCAAAAGCACGAAAATGTTAGGGCAGGTCCTTGGCTGCTGTAAGCAGTTGTAGCTTCATTAAATAAATGGGACCAGGTTGATTTACACTATAGGGGATCTGTTATGGTGTTCGGTGCCATTATAATTTCTAATGAGCAGTTTTCACTGCTATTAATTCATCTGGTATTAATAATTTAGCTTTTGGACTGGCCAAAATAAGCTATTTTAACCACCAAGAATAAGATTCCAAATTGCCATTTGAAGTTGTCTGTTGAGCCTCTAAAAGGTGCTTTTGAGGATTGCCCTGACAAAATGCCTGAAGGCAGATCTGCGCATCTACTTGAAAGGCCTGTCTAGACTAGGAAAATCAGCAGCCCTTACAACGTGCTAATGGGAACATATCGGTTGGCACATTTTAAAACACCTGAGAAAAGGAAGAAGATGTTCACTTGGATTATAGTGCTGTGTACACTCAGCTAGGTTCAAGCCTTGTCTCTGATGAGGAAAAATAATGCTCCATCTTCCCTTCATCTCCATTATCCTGTGCCCAAGCAGCTGTGGTTTGTGCTTTATACGTTATGCTCTCTGAACCCTTGCTATGCACCAATTCACTAAGCTAGCAGAAGACTGATCACAAAAAAGGAACGGATATGTTTGTGATAGTTTAGTGAGTGAGGTCCACTGATGAAAGGTGTGAACAAGTGCCAGAGCCCAGTAAGTGTGCAGAAGGTGCAGCTGGGAGGGTAGGAAGGAACAGAAAATCTCCACCCTTCTTCAGCAGTTCAGTTGGCTCGCTCTACACAGTAAAACTGCATTTTCTATCCCTGGCATGCGTGTTGAGCCTAGCAAGGAGGAGTCTCAGTGGTTGTGTGGGTATATGACCCCTTCTGTTTCACACCAGCTGTGGAGACTGTGTTACAGACATCAGCTGGCTGCCTTAGAAACTTTAAGTTTCTAAGTGGAGCTTTAGCATCAGTCCTAATCTCCTCTTTGACTGAGCACTTTTCTGATACTTTGTCAAAAGACAGTCTTCACCCTTAAAACACAAGTCTTTTCACAGTTGTGTTCAGTCATTCCACAGTTTGTTGACCTCACTGTGTGTGTGGGATGCATTCACCTTTAGCCCCACTCAACCCTTGTCATCCCACTGCAGGTCACCTAATGCACCTCAGCCCACATCCAGCTGCTTGAACCCCCCTCCAACCCCTCTCTCTTCGGTCTGTTTTATTTCTCCCCTTTTCTTTTTTTTTTCTTTTCTTTTTTTTTTTCAATAATTAAACTCTGTGTCTCCTGCTTTTGCACTCTGTGCTAGCTCAGCGTTTTTCTCCTCTGCCTCCTTGGTTCAAACCTCTCCCTCCACGTCCAAACGTACTCTGTTTGGGCCTTATTCACCTATTTCAGATCCCTGTTCCCCTTCAGGAGCTCAGATTCACTCAGCCCCTGGCTCACAGGCTGTTGACACAGCTGTCTGTATGAGTGTCTTTCCTTCAGATGAATAAAAACTGATCAAGATTTGGCCCTTGGTGAATTTTTGTAAGGCATGTGGCCTATTTTTCATTATGGTAAGAGTGTTTGTTCTGCTCCTTCTGGGTACAACAGGAGCTTGCTTACTTGGACAGACAGTGCTGCATATTAGGAGAGTGCCCCTGCTCGTTTTGGCCACACTATCTGTATCCAGCCCTTCTTTGCAACAGGCAGAACAGGAGGGGTAAAGCACCTAGCCTGGGGCATGAGCTGTTAGTTCAATATAAAGAGATTTAAGTAGGAGCAATGGGAGAAGGAAGCAGGCTGAATATCAGGAAAAGCTCCTGCCAGTGAGACGTGTTTGGCTGTGAAATCTTCTCCCAGGGGAAAGAGGTCAAAGCCTCATTGTTTGGAAGTGGAGCTGGTCAAAACTGTTTTTGGAGCAGCAGCAGCAGCGGGAGTGGTGGAGGTGGGGAGAAGAGCAGCAGCTGTGCATGGCAGAGGCAGATATAGGAGGGGAAGTGGCTGGATGCGCAGCGAGAAGAAGCAGGAAGAGCAGAGGAGGCTGGCGGAGGAGTGCTGCTCGCACCGGCAAGAGGGACACAACAAAAGGATTAACACAGGCACAGTGGGGAGCAGCAGACAAAAGCAGGAGAGAAAGCAGGGAAAGCAGAGGGGGAAAGAGGCAGGAGCAGCAGAGATGCAGGACACGAAAGAATGGTGGGAAATGCCAATAGAAGCACTGCAAGTGTGAGGCCGAATGACAATAGCAAGGTCTCGTTTTGTTTGTGAACACAGTGGCCTTGGCTAAGCAAAGCTGGAAGATATTAAAGGACAGAGACAAAGACAGCAGCTTTCTTGATGATCTGAACTAATCTCACTCTGGGATGCTTTATGCAGTTTTCTCATTCTGCATCAGGTAAAACCAAGGTATTCCAATGCATTCTTGGCAATGCCAGGGAAAGGCAGATTTGAGGAGCTGCCACCCTCTTGTTTTGGGGCAGTATGTTATATCATGAAGGATGGGTACAGGCCACACCCTGCCATTCCCCACCTCCTTCATGATACTTGCTTGATGATAAGAGCCGAAGGAAACAATGTTAGTATTGCACCAGAGTGTATTGGTTACTGTTTCTTGTTTGTAAATCCCGCATGTTCAGTGACATTTCATTCCTCTCACTGGCGTGAGCTCCCCACCAAGCAAATCCTATTATGATATAAAACTAGCTGAGGTTCTTCAGCCATTCCTACCACATTCATTACATGGTGAAGCTCTGCACTATTGCAAAGAAGAAAATTCCCAGTTCAATTTCTTTCCCCCTAATATTATTATTAATATTTCCTTCACTCTAAACTGGGCTGCTCATTTAATTTTGCAGAGGTTTGCTATGTTGTTTCTACATAGATCTGCAAAGCAGAAAGCAAAGTTTTGGCTTGTCTGCAAAAAACTTCGTGTGCTTAACTTTTCCCTAAGGGATGAGGAGAACAGTGAAAAGATACAGGATCTCCCCAGGACCAAGTGATATATTACATGGCTAGAGCTGCACTGAAGTCCTAATGGAATTTACCCAAGGTCACAATCCAAGACCATATTGTTGCTGCTTTGCCCTAAAGACTTACTTTTAATTCTTACAAATCTTTTCAAATGCCAATCCACAATGAATATTGCACTCTAAATACAAGACTTGCCAACTTAATTTGAAGAAATTGCTGATAATGACAACAGCAATTGCCTTCTCATTCTGCTCTTTGTCTTCATTGTTAATCCTTTCTCAGAAATGAAACCCTTCTTGGATTACTAATGACAGTCTCTTTATTCTCCTTATTTTTTTTTTTTGTTTTCCTTAATTGCCTTCAGAGAGCTATTTTAAAAGAATATTCATGCCAGAGGTACAAACTGGCAGAAATGCCATTAAATGGAAAAGCCTTCTGTAGTCTTGTTTCTGGTGCAGTGACCAAGACCTTCACAGTCATGTAACTGAGCTGCCGGTTTCAAGGCTAAAACAGTTTTGTGGTAGTTCAGCACAAATGGAACTAATCTAATAAAAATCTGTTGAAGCTACTGGTGTTTTTTTCACTCTACAATCAAAGCAACCGAGACCAGGATCTGACTCCTGATGTTGTCTGCAGCGTTCATGGAAGGAGTTTGAAATTATATGGATAAATCAGGGTTTTTTTAAAATTTAAGGTTTGGTATCTCTTTGAGAAATGAATGTATGAGAGCCTAGAATGTTGCTTGTTACCTCTACCTCTATTCAGATCAGTTGAATCATACCGTGTACTCAGGGAATGCAAAATGACTTGGACTTTGTTAGTCCCCAGTGGATAACTCTCGGAGGCAATTTCACAGCTGTTAGTAAGAGGTAATCTCAGCAAAAAGCCCAGGTACTAGGCTTTACTTCTCTAATTCTGACATATTCCTGGATATCAGGGTAGTGCAGTCTTGATGGAGTAGGGCAGCTTGTTTGAGTAGCGCCAGGGCTGGGGACGCAGATCCTTTGCACACCGAGCCGTCATTTTCCAGGGCTGGTGCTTTAACCAAAGGCAACAGTGCCCCTCGGTGCTGTGATCGAGGTGCAGCGTGGGGCTGACGCCGCGCTCGGCTTCCCACGTCTGGTCTGGCACCGGTCCGGAGCGAGACCTCTAAATGAGGTACGAGAGCAGCCTTTGTGTCAGGAGTGTGTCCTGTAATTCATTCGCTGCAGAAGGACCCAAACAGACAGGCTAGGCCACGGGTGTCGAGAAAAGCTAGAAAAGACTACCCAAGACCACTGAGGCTTTTCTGGAGAAACAGATTACAACCCATCTGTTCAGCATCACAGAGGGACAAGCACTCCTGTTCCTTCTAGCTCCCAAATCTGGGATGCATCCTGCAAAGGTGCTGAGCCCTTGCAGTGACCGAAAGCAGCTTGGTCTGTGAACATAGGGTGCATGCTCTAGAGCACCAAAGCTGGTAGAACTGATTTCTTATACTGGATATGAGATTAAATAGTTGCACTGGGAAATGCTGGCTTTGGCCTCTGTGGCTCAGCTTCTTATCCAGAAGATCAGAATATGACCATCTGGCCTTTTAGGTGCTATCCAGAAAAGTGGAAAGTTTATTAACCACAGGCAGAAAATGAGGATGCTGTGAACACAGATGATGGTATGAAGAGATACATACAAGTCTATATTGAAAGAAGAGTATGTATGGTTTATATAATAAATAATGTAGAATATATGTGCTGAAGTGAAAAAAAAAAACCAACTAACATTTTATATGTACCAAATGTGGTCTCCATTCTTTAGAAAAAGTCAGTTTATTAATTTAATGAGTATCATCGTGTGTGCACATGTGGACCAAATTAAGATAACCTACATAACTTGATTCCGGAAACTCCTAATTTGATTTTATTTTTAAAGTTTTCTCCTGGTATCCTTCTAGCTTAAGGCCTTTTCTTTGTTTCGTTTTTAATGTAAAAAAGCTCGCTCCTGCCTGGCGGCGGGGAGCATCCACAGCTGTGGGGCTATGCGAGCATCTAGTGGCCAGACAGAAAACTTCACCGCCACGTCAACCTCGGCTGGGGCTTCCCTCGAAGAGAAAGTAAGTTCCCAACTACAGAAGCAAACGAGCAAACTTAAGTCAGGCATTCGCTCTGAGAATAGAGGAATTATTACTTTATAAGAATGATGCCTATGAAATGTTAAAATCAGGTTGTGTCTGTGCCTGTTTTCTGTCCCACCCTATACACCTTCTTGTGCACGTGCTGTGGTTTTCTGCATTAGACAGAAAAGCTGAGAAGTTGCCAAGGGAGTACTGCATTATTGAAATGTTTCCCATATTTCACCTCTCACATGATAAAACTTCATTTTCTTCTTTTCTGAGTGATTCATTAGTGTTTTCTCAGAAGTTGGTGTGGCTAGTAGAAAACAGAAAGAACTATACACTATGTTTTGTCATACTGAGGCTATGCAATATCTCCTTAAAGGAGACTTATTTGTGGATGGTGAGGTACTAATTTAATTTACAAACATAACTTCCAGTCCAGATTTGTAGGAACTTGGCAATGTAACTGGAGTTGCATTTCCAGAGAAGAGAGTAATGCAGAAGCAGAGATACAGTGTACATATAAATCATTTCACACTCTGAACAGTCACACTGTCAGTAGGATTTCCAAACACACTCAGCACAACCTTCTTGTGTTTCTCTGAAAGTCAAAGTTCTCATTCAATGAATAGAACCAACAGTAACTGCCACTGGTAATATTAAAAATAATTTGATACTGTCTCTTGCCCATAAAAATAGTTACTCCCTTCTCTGTATTTGCCTTACAAGGGCTGTGGGACTAAACAGGGAGTTTAGTCAATTCACCTAGACACATGAAGAACATGGACATTAGCATCTTAGGCTCAGAATACAGTAGAGACTAAAATTAGAGCTCCCATCAGAAATGGCCTTCGCTCTCCACTTTACATATCAGCTATCAGTGAGCTTTCCTTCTTTTTCACAAGTCACCCAATCAGAGCATCCAGAGAGTTTTATTCATCACCTCTGATGCGTTAGTTCCTCCACTTTAACATCACTAACCAAGCTAAGCAGCCATGCCTTTGTGAGGCAGCATCAAGGTCAGGCAGCACGTTTGTACAGGGTCCCAGGAAACTTCTAACATCAGCTGATTCTACCATTGGCAGCATCTCCCTATCCTTTGTTTTCTGTGCTCCTAAAATAAATACCAAATGGTATTTACCCTGTGATGATAACAGACTGCAGCCACTTAAACCACAATCCAAGATATTTTTCATACTTTTCTTATATTGCCTAACCTTGAGATCCAGCAAATACTGTATTTTTTCCAGAAATTTCATAAGTAGGTTTGTTAATTTATTTTCTTTTGAAAAAGCATTGAACTATTTATGGATTAGCCATCCATTTCACTGCAGCATGTGGAACAGCATGGCAATTTCTTAGGCAGGGCCACTGTTTCCATTGAAGTTACCCATGGACATCTTAGATAAATGTCAAATATTAATCTGTAGTAAGAGAATTTTAAAACCAAATCAAACAGATGTACTATGATGTGAAACTAAATATAAATCTTAATTACTTCTTTGTCATAGATGAACCATGGCCCACAATTTATATGTATGGTGATATTTTATGAAATATGTAATATACAACTTCACGTTTAAATTGCATTTTTTTGGGAAGAAGTTTTAAAGCTTTAGGCGTATTTTGTGTATGTTTCTGTTGCAAAGTGCCTACATAATCTACTTCTGCCAAACTCAAGCTAACTTGATAAACATCCTCAGAAGATCTCATTAAATAACATCCTATAACTGGCAAAGCAGTAGAAGATGTCATTGAACACACACCAGCTGTGTTTATATCAAGGCTCTGATCCACAAGTTGATAAAGAACCAAAATATTCATTAACTTCAATGAGCACTTCCCATCTTTAGAAGTGCATAATCAAAGATATATGAATTATGGCCCGGATTTTCTGGAACAGTTTTAAGCACTTATCTTCCAATCTTATTTTAAATCCATCTATTTAAATCTTTTTGGTTGATTTGTAAGTTTAAACTGTTTTACTCTATTGAAAAAAGTATCCACAGTAATAAAATTATAAAAGGACATTTTTTTTTTGAAGAATTCAGTAATTGCAGTCATCCAGCCACTGACAGCAAGCTGCTCTACTGATATATTTATGAAGAATGGAAGTTTGGTTTGGTAGACAATTTGTATTATGACATTTTTTCTTACTTCAGACTTGAAGTATGGAATTTTTCCTTTGCTATCTTGTACTGTAAAGACATAAGAAGCTTCACAGCTGCTAAAAATAGCCATAGGATTGCTTTGGGGGCATTTTCCAGAGGAACTGATGTGGAAAAAGAGATGCATTAGACCCTTCTCTCCTGCCCTCAGGCTGCTGGCAGGGAAGGCAATTGGTCAGCAGCAAATGCAGACAGGACTCCCTAAGCTCCAGTGCCACCAGGCCCCTGTAGCACGGGTGCCCACGTGGTGAGCATATGTACAGCAGCAAGCTGGAAGCAGCACACCAGCCTGAAGAAAACACTTTTCAAAGAGAACAAAAAAGGCTGGGCTGAGACCCTGACTCAAGGAATTACCTACTTCACTCAGGCAGCAATGGCATGATCTCCAGCAACAGTGGCTAGGAGTTCCCCAGACTGCAATTAATTTTGAATAATTTAATGTACATTTATGTGGAGATGGTACATGGGCCGATGTAATGACCCAGCTTAAACCCTAATGGAAAGAACACACACTGGATGGCAGAATCAGAAATCAAAGTCATTTTGAAGATTGAAAATAAGCTCCTGGAAAAAAAGGAGAGAAACCTGTCAGACAAACATTGCCTAAAAAATTGAAGCAAGAATAATAAATCATAGAACTGAGGTAATAACAGGCAGAAAATGGCATTGTGCTGTTGTGGGTTTTACACTAAGTGGCAGTCTTCCTGCTACATTGCCCTAATACTAAGAGTCTGCAGCAGACTACTGTTCTTATGCCCAGACTGGGACACTGTTTACAGGAAATATATGGTTTTCCTAGAAGAAATTCACATGGGATGGACAAAAAAGAAGTTACAGAGTTTCTGACTTTGTGTTTTGTGAATATCTATGTATTTGTCATTCAATAACCTTTAGCACACTTTCTAGGGTAAGGGCCATGACGTTTCAACCGCTGCAACTTCCTTTATGTGGCTGCATTGGCCACAAAAGCCAAGTTCCTGAATAATGGGCACAAAAGGTGCTCTGTGAAATTATAGACATTACAGTGATCACTTTTGGAGATGTTATGTTGCAAATAAAACTGTCCTCTCTTGTGTGTCTATTGGTATGTGTAAGCACAGAGAATGAAAATACTATTATGATATTTTTAGGGGATTAAAATACATTTTAATTAGTAGTATAATAGTAGATGTAATGCTGCTTTCTGCATCATTCAGCACACTTGTGGCAAGAGCAACCAGGGACTATGATTCTGGCAGAAATTGACTGAGAGTTGTGATGCCTAGCTCAAACTAAATGGAGGTAGCTATTTCGTCTTGGATGGACAATTTTGGATTCAGACTCTAACATTGGTGCAGTATGTATACAAATGCAAAGAGTAACGTAATTGCATATTCCTAATTAAATCAGAGTTATCCTAGAAAACAAGAAAACCTTGTTAATTTCCATCAGAATCAATTGTGGAACTAATCAACAATATTTACCTGCAGACTAAATCTGTATTTCTGATCTATATTCAACTGTAGATCAGAAATTACATCTGACATTTGGAAAGAAATTAAAACTTATCATTATGTCTTAGGCCTTCCAAGTCTGCTTATTGTGCTTAATGATTCAGTACATAACATTGGGCGTTAAACAAACTGATAAAGGTCTTTGTGTTTCTCAGTAGGGAAAGTTGATCTGTGTTTCCAGAATACTGCCACAAAAACTGTACTCCAAAACCGTGCAGACTGTTCAACACACAGCTTCACTTTTTCCTAACTGTTTCTCTGCTTGCAGCATTATACTGTCCAGCCAGCTCCCACGTTAGGGCTCTGACATGTTTTAAAACCAGTCTTACCAAACCAGAATGCTTAAGTAGTGGCTGATCAGCAGCCTGCTCTTAATTAACACAAGGCATTGCTCCTGGAGCAGTGTGGCCACGAGAGGGCTCGTCGCCAGTTGTGATGATAACGTCTCACAGGTGCTGTACGGCTCCATACCGGACTTTTATTTTTGCTTTCTCTGCCTTTCTCTGTCTTTTTCAATCACACGAGGAATTTAGTAACCTTATTTATTAATTAAATGACATAATTCTCCAGGGAGGTTCTTATTCATCCCATAAGTGTTATCTCAAAGCAGAAAAAATAAAAGCAGAGATGATCATCAAGCTAAGATGTAGTGCATCTGTTTCCACTTAGAAAAGGAAGCAAGGGAAGAAAGGCAGAGAGATAATATTTGTGGAACAAATAAGATAGAAGCATGGCAGGAAAAAGCAGGAAAAATTATAATAAGTAAAAGCCAAATCTGAAGAAGTATAAAGTGTGTTATCAAAAAAATCAAAATTTCTGTGGTTTTTGAAAGTACTCAAAAAAACAGCCACAGTTTGAGAATGATAAATGAAAAAACTGAAACAATGCAACGTTGTTCTTTCCTAAGTATCATACATGATTTTAGTTTACTAATGGCCACAACAACAGAGTTGAAGAGATGCATTCAGGTGTCAGCTTCATCTGGTAATTTTAAAGCTTCTCCTCCCTGGCCTCCCCTCCCTGTTCCCTCAGAGCACAGGTTAGAAACTGTGTTTTCCATGCAGATGTCCAGACCCAACTGATTAAATTATGGAACATTTTACTTACCCCTGAAGTGTTTGTTCCCTATGCTTATTAGTTTCCCAATGTTTTAAATATTATCATATTACCCTGCAGAATTCTCTTGTAACAATGGTAGCAAAAAAATGGCTTCTCTTGCTTTAGAAATAAACTGAATACTGCTATTAATGACATGAATAGGAGTTAAAATTTTGTAAGCAAGGAGGAGCACACAGTATTATATGCAGAAGTAAAATTAGGTTAGCTAGTCAGCATGTTTATGATCTCATTTAAAATGAGATTTATGCTTTGCCAAAGGATTCTTCTCTGTCTTCTTTCCCATGGGATAATAGGCCCTTATAATGCTCAGGATGTTACTGAAACTCATTAGAGGTACTTAGTTAATTGGTTCTTGTTAGGGAACTCTCCTGAATTTCCTCTCTCAGAGCAAATATTTAAACCAAAGAGTAATGGTTGTTTTACCTGATATTAGTTAGGGATGATGCAAATTGCAGTAGCAAATTGCTATGTTCTCCCGTTGCACTCAGAATCAAGGAGAAGCAAGATTAGACCTACTTTATCTACACTAGTAACATTTTTAAACAGTATTACTACTTAATCATGATGGTACGACATGGAGGTAGATGGATATAGGTGCATATATCTATAATTCAATTATCTAAATAAGGGATAAGAGATTCACAGCTTTCAGTCTCTATTTAATCTAGTTTGCAGCTTCAGGAAGGGAACTCTGTGCCACTTGGCAGTGAGTGTATATCTAAAAGATAATCTTTTCAGTGACTGAAAAGTTTCCTTTTAAAGGAAATTCTGAATATGCTTGAGTACACCGTATCCAGCCTATGAGACAATCAATCAGTCGACACCTTTAGTTCAGGCTGCTAGTTGAAGAAATACACCGGCAGGTCTAAAAAGAGAGTTTACTTCTCTTGACTGAAACTCCTGAGGTTTCTTTGAGTTACCACTATAAAAAAATTAATAACAAACAGGAACTTACTGTCCATGCAAGCCTGTCCTACATCCTTTCTTGTATCTCACTTCTTTTTCTAGAAACAACATTACCGTGAATCCTCACTGGCCTACTAAATTGGCAAAAGAGCGTTTTGGGATTCTGCCACCTGTATATAACTCCTGTCCAAAGCTAGAGACAAGAAGCTGCCATTCTGGCTGACACCTTCTTTGCTGACACAAAGACAGTGCAAGCTTGCCAAGCAGCACTGTGAGAGGGCAATTAGCAACCCGCCTTCACCTCCCTGAAACCCAAGCCATCACCTGCTCAGATGAAGAGGAGCTGTCAAAAGCCAATTCACTTTTAGCAATCAACACCTGAAATCAGGTCAGTGGCTTTGTAGCATAAGATGTTTCTTGCTGTGCCCAAGAAACTCAAGTGTGCCTTGCTTGCCAGTCTCTCTTGACAGTCTTAATAAGACTTAGTCAGTGCAACCCAATTTCTTGCAATCTAATTACCTCCTTTGCAAGCAAAATGCTGCAGAAGAGAGGTTCATATGTTCCTGTTTCCTCCAAAGATGGGGCCATAGCCATTTATACTCTCGAATTTCAAAAGGTTTCTGATAGGCCAGAGATGATGTATCAGTCCTTCCAACATCCTTTATGATCTTTCATGACTGCCTCAAAGTTGTTTTGTAGTTAATATTATGGCCCCAGCTATATTATTAGACAGAATGCCTTGCAAGCACAAGGGGGTTCAAACCTAGCTTGAATCATTTGTCTTGGTAAAATAAACAAGCCAGTGAGAGCAAAACTTTCATATCAACCTTTACAAGACTTTCTAGACAGTTTTAAAAAGCCATTTATGATTGCCAAGTTCTGCCCAAGGTAGAACTGCCAGAGTGGTCTAATATGTCATTCCTCTTCAGAAACTTAGTAATACAGTGACTTTACCAGATTTAGTATAACTAAAGTCAATCAGCTGCTAGAATCTATAAAACCCACCAGCCACTAGATTCCTGACTTTAGTACTCAGCACACAGGTCTTATAACATGATGGTTTGGTAGATTGCCCAAATAAAATGGAATGAGCTCCATAGTGTAAATTTGGTCTGGATAAAATAAGTAATTTCTAATTCTTTTCCTAGGGACAGACAAGAGGATTCATACAGGTAAAAAGAGGTAGAAATTCTTGTAGACAGGATATTATCTGTAGGATACAGGATATTCTCACTGCAAGCTGCCAACCACTGCTCTGAAGATTCCAAATACAATTTTTGTACACACAGATCTATATATCTTTTGATACAGAGATCTTAACTCTCTATCTAAATATAAAACTGACCTTGATAGGGATTATCAGAATTATATCTATACATTGTTACATAGAAGAGTGTTATTGATCTATATAATTATCATCCATATATATTATCAGAGATAAATGAATAAATACGCATTATACATGATTATACAGCTACAAGGTTTACCTCTATTTCATTATAATTTATCTATTATCTGTTACTGTTAGCATAATTATTGGTTATACAGTTTAGGGGCTGTACCTTTTTGTTGCAGATATTATGTAATCCGCTACAGCAAATTCTATGCAACACTACTAACCAGCATCTGCTCCAAGGCAGAAAATGAGGGTCAGCTCATCTTCACAATGCTGTTCAAAGAAGTGAGCAAAGATTAGCTCCAAGCTACAGAAAATTCCCTTGAGTTTGCTGAGGCAGATGAGCTATGTTTCAAGTCAGCTTGTCAATGCAGCAGTATTTCAGCCCAGAAAAACACTCGCTCAATAAAGACTCAACCAGGAAAGTCAACATAGTGCCTTATACAGAACTGTAATTCCTTTTCCAAGTTAAGGCTAAACCGACAAAACTGCTCATAGATAAATCTCTGGTTTTTTTCAACCCACATCAAGCATTTTATCATCAAACAGTCATGCACTGGACACTGCACAAACACCAACAAATGTCCCATAGAGCTGGATGGCTTCTTAAAAGTCTGGAGAATCTTATCCAGGCAGCTGGAAATTTGCCCTTGACATCTCAGGGCCGGCTGCCTACCTTTGGATGACTTTTTTTCCCCTGTGCTGAGTCTGTGGCAGATTATAGCCTTGACGAGGGAGACAGGTCCATGAAGACCACAATCAGTAGAAGAAAAGCGATGTTTAAGTATTCTCAGCTTTCAAATGTGGTATTAATTTCTTATTTTTCTTCATTTGTGAGGTTCAGCACACTAGTAATCTCCAAAAGCATATCTGTATAGGGACACCTCAGAAATGTTTTTTATGCCTGAGCTGCACTAAAGTGTTTAGTGCAGCTTAGGCATAAACACTGAAGTGTTTAATAACTTTAGTTAAATGTGTTTAATTCTCTTCAGACCTAAATGGACTTTTTTCTTCCCACAAGAGCTGGAGAGGGCTGTGACTTGCACAGGACCCTGAGCAGGTCAGCAGGCACTGATTTTCCTGGTTAGCCTCAATGGGCCCCCACCCATCCACCAGCCACCCTTCAGCCCTGGAGCTGCATTTAAACTTTAGGGGAGAGGAGTTTAGGCCTTGCTGGAGCTGGAGTGTCTGTAGGCTGTCTTGGGGTTTAAGTGACCCTTGTACTGCTGGCCATGGGTACCCTGGCTCTTCTTGCTCAGATACAGCATGGCTGTACCCTTTTTTGGGGCTGGGGGAGGTATTTATTACTGCCCTGTTGCTATCCCAGGCTGCTGCCCTTCCCTGACAAGGGATTTGAGTCCCTTATCAAAATAAACTTGGGCTGCTGCTACAGAAATAAAATGCCAATTTTGTATTAAGTCTTCAATCTCTTGCTGAAAAAGGGCCCGATTTGTGCTAATTCCTGTGGTAATTGTAAATGGAGAGAAACACTGGATGCAAAGTGAAGATGAACAAGCCTGGATGATAGGCCAGAGAAGGGAAGGAAGCTGCAGTTGGAGAGAGCACAGTGACTCACTATTTACTACCTACTGTCTACAGTAAGTAAAATAACTTTTTTCTGTGTAGGTGCTAAGAAAATGCACTGCAGCATCAAAATTGCCTTGCGTTGCCTCGGTGGCCTGTACTAGGCCACAGCAGTGAAGGCAGGTCTTGTCTTGTTTGTCTAATGTTGGGTAGTGTAAATGGTAGTTCAATTAATATACTTGCTTCTGTTTCAGAGACAAGTACCTGGTTTATCTGATGGGTGTACATCACATAAAACAAATCCCCATGGCTGTGACATTTGGAGATATTCTGTAGCTCTGCAATTAAATCCTTACCCTGCCTAAAAAGACTTCAAAAAATATCCCCCCCTCCCCAATGAAACTCTTTAGATGGAAGATTTGTGATAATCTTGTCATACTCTATGTATGATAATCTGATGAATCTTATTAAACAATTCTTCTGGATAGCCTACAACTTCTACTAGAACTTGGTATACCTTCCACAAAGATCTTGTCTCGATTCAAAGAATTCAGATGGAGATGTGTTTGGTCTATTTTTTGTCTTTGTTGCAGCTTTATCTGATAGATCAAAGAGGCATCCTATCCTGTTTGATAAATGTCTTAATATTTTTATTTTCTTCTTCCTGTTTTGTGGTAGTAGCAACACCATACTTGTGCTGGGTGATATATGGTTACTTTTGGTCTCCTTTAGGTCGTGCCATACGATTCTGAGTTCATTCAGAGTCAGTCTCCCAAACCAGCTCTTCTCATTCTAGTAGTATGCCCTGCCAGTTTGGATAGAAGATCTCCTGTCTTCTGTATAACTATTGAATTCTGAGTACAAGGGGATGATATTTAGTGGGAGATCCAGAAAAACTGTACAATTTCCCTGTCTCTATAATATGCAGTATCACAGATCTGTCCTCTGTAACCTTTTATAACAGTGGTTTTATTTTGTCCTGTAAGCTCCACAGCTAAGATGCAAGTAATCTATCAATTGTAAAAATGAAAGTAGATGTAGTTTAATAGTTATATTAAGTCTTGCTCTTTCTCTGTGCAACATAGCTTAGACCTTGAACACTCACTTAGCAATTCTTTTTGCTTTTCTTGCTGTTTCAGCAGCTCTTCTTCTAAATAACATATTAGGTCTTAGATAAAAAAATACTGCACTTTTATATCTATTTTTCCTATCCTTACTTTCCTTTGGTATCTACCCATAATACTGCTTCCCTCACCAACTTCAGCCAAAATGACCTGGGCTAGCATAAATGTGTTTAACATTGGATCACCCCAGCTGACTCAGGCTAGGAAGAAAACATGTGGCTTTGGCATATCAGAAGGAATATTGGGCTCTTGTGACTTGGGAAGCAAAGTTGCAAGTGGTTAAATGCAGGCAGAGGCAGCTTCAGCTGCAAACAGGGTGAGCTATGACTGTACTCTCGGTTCACTGAAGATAAGCCTCCCCAAATCATCATTCTGGCTAAGAGCTGACTTATTCCAGCCAATGTGTGCCAGATCAGGTGATGTAGTGCTCTAAGAATATCAAAACCACCAAACAGTACAGAGCTGGCAAAGCATAGCTGGACCTATTTGCATCAATTTTATATTGCCAGATAGGGTCAGCAGCTGAGAACAGGCCAGGCATTAACAAAAAACTCCAGGCTTTATAATGCCACAGAAATATCATTTCCACCCTTCTGTAATTAAAGGGCAAAAGAGATACCAAAGCCCTTCATCACAGGGCACTTTAAACTTGAGCAACCTATAGTCTACTTGCACTTCTATCTGCTCCTTACCTGACTCTAGAAAAGCTCTCTGCTCAAGTGGGGAAACTAAGCTTTACATGTCTGGGAATATTCTGTAGGATTCAACTGTGTTACTTAGTGAAGACTTTACAGCACACTGCAAAAGAGAAACACTCAAGCTATATGGCATTTAATATCCTAACTGAGGAATACTGATTTTTTTTATTTTTTTTTTTTTGCTTCTATGTAGGGTCTATGTATAAATAAGTATGTATGTCTGGGCTTGAATCTGCTTAAGCTGTCTTTAGAAATGTGGGAAGTTTAAAGAAAATTCTGTGTTTATTAGGAGGTCCTGTTCTGGAATTTCTTCAATATTTCTCAATAGTCAAAGATTCTAAAAATAACAGTGCAGCTTGGGTTTCATCTGTAATTAAGTGTCCTACATGGTGAAAACTGAATACTCCCTTGGGGAAAGAGGATTTTAAATCACCCTTGGCTTGGATAACACTCATAGTAAGAAAGCAAGTTGCAGAGTCGCAACCTACGTCCAAATGCAGGGTGATACTGTCCATCATGGGACTTGGATTTTTGAGGCCTCCAAACTACCTCAAGGACCTCAAAATTCTTTGTTTCCTGCTCCAAGCTTTCAAGTATAACCTTCCATCCCTTTCTTTCCTGTACAAGTACAACTTCCTCTTTTGGCTCTTATTCTCTAATATATGCTTCTTTATTGAAAGCTCAACTTAAAGAAAGTGGCTTTGTAACTTAGTTTCAAGCTCAATGTCTTCAAAACTGTTTTTTTGCAATAAACCTTCAAAAGTATACATTCACTGCAGCATTCAGTATGGGGGCAGAGCAAGTAGTGGGATATTCATTCAGGGAGAGCAGAACTTCTACTTGGTGTGAGGGTCAAAACAAAGTCTGGCATCAAAAGGCAAAGAGGACTTAAGTTGTAGGGCAAGCACCTCTGTGCCTGGGGAAAATGGAGATTCTCAGTGCCTGTATTTCAAGAAAATAAATTCTGAAATGTCACATGTGACAGCCTGGCCCATTAGCAGCCACTAGCTGTTTGAGAGCCCCAGACAAGTGACCACCCCTTGCATTTAGAGCACTGGGAGATAGGAAGGCTCAGTGGTAGGACTTCAGGGAGATTATTTTTTGCTTTCTGCTTAGTAGCCCTTCTTTGCTAAGGAGACATCTGGACTTAGAGACATCAATCTAGAAAGGGGGAAAAGGGACAGACTAGGAAGAAGCCATTAAAGATGCAATTTACATCAGGTAAACATTGTTTTGACAATGTATGTAGTTAAACTACACTTGGAAAATTATCCTTGCCCTTGAAAAAAATTGTTGAGGTCACATAATCGAGTCTAAGTAGTTACTAATCTTTACAAACATCCCTGCCAAATAACAGTGTTTCTCTAAAAGTGCTACTGTAATTTTCTTTAATGGTTTTTCTTTAGCTGTGTCTAATGATATTTAATTTTTTCTTCAACTAGAATTTTCCATTGTTGCTAACAGCAGCTCACCTCAGAGGAGGGAGCATTACTGTAAACAGTGCTCCAGGCAGCAACTAACATTTAAAGCAGTCCAGCATCAAAGCAGGGCTCTGTGACCTCCTCTATAAAACACCAGCAGCTGTCTGCACCCTGTTTACTCCAGCACACTCACTGCTGCTTCTGGCTGAGCTACTGCTACAGTTCATCTGCACTTAAAATAATCAGGACAGGCATTAGGGAATAACTGCTTTGGTATAAGCCTAGAGCTATTACAAGCCTAGATTCACACCAAGAGCCATTTCAGAATGTCCAAGTGTAGTAAATTTCCACTCATAAACAAGCCCTCAGCATGAGAAAGAAACTTCAGCAAATGCTTCTTGATGTGGATGATCTCTGCAGCATTCTTGTTGCTGAGAGTCAACTTAGTCTGGAAGAGTTTGAGGGATGAACACTGACAACCTACCACTGAGGACAACAGAAGCTGAAATAGCCACGAGCTGCTAAATATTTATTGCTTATGTACTCCTCTAACCTAACTGCAGTAAGATGCAGAGCTTAGACTAATTTTCAAGTAGGCAATCCTTTAACATGTAGCTCAGATCTCAGAGAAATGAATGTAGTAATAAAGAGATGAATCAATAGACTCAATCAGGATCTCAGATGAGTGGGACTCAGGAAGCTCTCATAAATTACATACCCTAGAAACTGGTAATTAGAGGGAAGAAAAGTCTTAGCAGCACCAAAGTCCAGAGCCCTGTGCCTGGGGATAGGTGATGAGGAATTGACTTTTATCAGCAGTTTTGTGCCAATGTTTACTTTGTCTGTTAAAACCTGTGAAGGGTAGTCCTCAAAGCAGAATAAAAATACCCTGAAGAACATACATAAGTCTATGGGACCTGATGACATGCCTCCCAGAGTCCTGAGGGAATAGACTAATGTAGCTGCTAAACCACTGCCCATGGCATTGGAAAAGTCAGGGCAGTAAGATGAAGTCCCAGGTGACTGGAAGTAGGGAACATTGCATCCATCTTAAAAAAGGGTAGAAAGAAGGACCCAGGGAACTACCAACCTGTCAGCCTCACCTCTGTGCCTGGGAAGATCATGGAACAGATCCTCCTGGGAGCTGTGCTAGGGCAACAGAGCCATTCAGTGGAAAAAAAAAAAGTTGCTAGATCTTTAAAATTCAGCCTTATTGAAAGCTTTCATTGACTGATTTAAACTCTCCTGTGTGTACCTAATTCTTCTTGAGACTGCCTATGGTGATTGTCTTAAAATCTTCAACAAATGGAGAAAAATGTGTGGATTTCCTAGGGCAGCTAATCCCTGAATTGGGAAGAGAAACATGAGAGGCATGTAAATAGGTGACCTGAGCTTCAAGAACATGCAAGCAAATTAAAAATATCAATGCAAGGAATATTTTTTTTTTTTTTTAGGATTCACCATGGCATCCACTAGAGTAACACTGCAGCACTTAATTAACTGCTTCAACATGCCAACAGTTCTCAGCACCAGGAAGGAATATCTGTGCTTCCACAAAAGCAAATTCCAAATTCTGCTTTGTGTGAAAACCTTTACCTGAAGCTTCAGGACTAGTATGTCAGCTAAAATTGGCACTCATTATTCCCATCACAATCCATAATCATCCCACAAAAGAAAACTGCAGTTAGCATCCTTGTCAGTCTCCAGACATGCTTGTATTAGACCTGCCCATCTTCCCTGCCTTCTTGTAGCTAGCTAGGGGACAAGGAAGGAGGTCAGGAGGGAGTTTTCTTTTCTGCTCCTTACTGAAGTCTGGCACAGCCTAAGGTACTCTACTCTGCTAAAGAATGCACTTTGAGACAAAAAAATTTTCCCATGTTTCTAATCTCTTTCTAAGGCTTTAGATAGAGCCTCACCTTATAGCTAAAATCTTCTGCAAGTCTTAAAGCAACTATAATAAACTTGCATAAAGGATGATATGCCATATTTTTTGCCCTGCTTCCTATACTGTATAATAAGTTGTCCAAATCAATGTGAGGCTCTATAAAATGGCTCGTCAAACTTTAAAAAACAGCAAGCAAATAAACTGTCTATTTGTGTGTATTACACTTGCAGATTGCATCAGATCCTTCCATTAAAAGTTTCCGTGAAACACCACAGGGTGGGAGTCAGGGGCCATATTTACAAGGGAAATTCTGATATTCCTTGCATTAAGAGTGATCAAATATTGTGCAGCTTCTTTGGCCATGCGGTCCAATCTTCCTTGTTGGAGATGAAGTCTTTGAGCAACTTGACCTGCTTTGAGCAAGAGGTTAATGACCTCTGGAAACCCATTCCAGCTGAAATTATTTTATATAATATGATTCTATTCCCAAAAAAGTTTGAATCAATGGCTGGCAGGTTGAGATAAGAAAAAAGAAAATGCAGTCAAGGGGGAATATCTAGACCAGGCAAGGATATAGAAAACAGGAGAATATTGCAGGAGAAACTGGGAAAGAAAAAGAGCAGAAGGAACCCACAGCTGTGATAAATATTACTGCATCCCCCAAGGAGCCTTGGGACAGCAACGTGCTGAAGCATTGCTGAGCAGCTATGAGCTGTGGGCAGCAGAGCTCCCAGGGGTCTTGGACTCCTACAGCTTCTGTCTTCTGTGCTGTCTGGCCAGAGCTTTTTCAGCACCACATTTCCTCCCAGTCTTTTCTAGTCTTTTCTCCCCTCTGTGTCTCTGTCCTGTGGTATAACCTCAGTGGGTCTCTAGCAGCACATTTGTGCCTGCACTGCACCAGGCCACCTTCTCAATTTTTCTTATTTATGGGCATGTTGATTGTAAGACACAAAATTGCAGTATTTAAAATGCATTTTTAAATCCTTGTATAATTTGATTATATTTTGTTCAAGGCAGAAGTGAATTTATCACCTAGTTGTATAGTAATCATTTACCCCAAGAAATCCCCATCAACTGCATCTTTCTGTCAGAGATATTGCAGCCACAACCACCACCAAATTTCTCTTAAATTACTTCCAGACTGGTTAAATGATAGCTGCCACTTTGGCATGCTGAGTACTTTTACTCAGAAATAACTTCTGCTCAGTCACTCAAATTGTTTCCCAACCTGTTCACTCTTTCCTGTGTGCCCTTATGGCTTCCTTTCCAGAAATCCTAGGAGTGCTGATGCAAGGAAAGTACAGGAAATATGAGTACTTAGAAATGGATGAGTATATCAATTTGGCTATGTGGTTCAGCCACACCCTGCTATCTCAGATTTGACAGATAACAGCTTCAAAAGCACAAATTAGGTCTTCTTCACATTTCCAGCTTTGACCATTATCACACCTAGAAAGCACATGGATTCAAATTTTAAGCTGTTCCCATTTCAATGAACATGTGTTCATTCTGCAGCCTTTAGCCCATCAACTTTGAGAAAATTCATGTGGGGATCAGGCCAACAGTCCAGCAATGGGATTTTTTAACTCTCTATTTGGTGGGAAGCCATTTGCCCCTTCAAAAGGTTCAAATGTCCCCCAGGTGCACAGTTTTCTGTAATAATGTTTACAATTCTTGTAGCATGCCAGATGGCCTGTATCAGGCTCATCTGTGTTTCTTGGCTTGGAAATGTACACTGTAAATTACTTAAGAGATTTTTTTTTTTCCTTATTCCTGAAGCAGGTTTATCCTTTGGCTGTAAATTCAGTTCCTGGGCTAACTCATCAGCCAAAATACAATTTTTGCATACAGTCTCTGCACCAAACAACATAAATTCTTAATAGTAATTTAAAAACAACCCCCAACCAGTCTACCAGTATAGCAATTTCCCTTCCATCAACAGTTTTCAAAGTATCTGTGGCAAAACACAGTCATTCATACAGAGAGGCAACTCTAATTTGAGCATAAGGAGGCACTTTCAAAAACTCTGAAAATGTCAGTTAGAAAGCAATTCCCTGAATAATAGCCCAGTTCTGCTTTATTTCTTGACTCAATCTGAGTGCAGTGCATTTTAGGGCTGCATCCAGATATCCTATGCTGAATAGCTGTCAGCATAATATACATATATAACTGTGAACAACCATATATACACCAGTATGCAAAATTTGACTGCTCAGGTTTTTGAAAAGCCTGTCTTAGATCTAGCTGTGTTTAATCACTCTTGCCCATACTGACAGGTGTTTTCACAAGAATATCTTCAGATCTTTCAGTGCTGCTGGGCATACTTGCCAGCTTTTTTCATTCTCTCAGAATTAAGAGAAACTCTTTGTTCAGAGGCAGTGGAGGCTATTTTGGTTTCCTCTTATGGCCCTTTCTGTGCATCTGGAATTTCTTATTACACCTGGTACCCAGGTCTTCTCATTTTCACAATATAATAAGTACTGCAGAATAATCACCCAATCTAAGTAAGTTCCCTGTCTGCTTTATCCATTCTTGTTGGCTGAAAAGGCTTTTACTGGGACAACTTTTCATCTCAGGCAGCTGTTGTTACATTTCTTTATCACAGCACAGTTTTACTTTGTAGGAGGTCCTGGGTTTTGTGGCTGTGGAAAGATGGCTGGGGTAAAATCAGAGAAAATCTAGAAACTATTCACATCCTACCAAAAGTTATAATAGTATGGAAATTATAGGATAAAACACAGTTGATGCTCCCTGTATGGAATGTGGTTGGCACGCTCAAAACCTATTCCATAATGATTCCCCACACACACAGTCTGCAACCATAGCACCTGCTAAGGGGAATGGAATGGAGGGTGGAGCAGGGTGGAGACACTGGGCCAGGCTCTACAGGAAGCCTTGCAGGGAGGGGACCTGGGTGGTACTTTTCAGCTCAGGAACTGCATAGCACCTGTCAGCCAGGGGAGAGAGAGGACAAGGTGTCTCGCTGCTGAGCCAACAGCTGTGAAGAAATCGCTCTCCTCAGATGAACTTGGTTCATTAGAACCTAATTGTAATATTATCACACACCTCCATCCCAAAGTTACTCACCCCTCACTGAGCATATGCTCTGTATTCTATTGACTCCTTAGCAGTAAAGCAACAGAATTTTACACCAACCAGTAACAAAGGTATGTATAACTGGAGTCATTCAAGCTCCACCTAAATGGGAAAAATTCAGGGAAGACTCTGTTGTAACTACTGGGATCGGCTGACAGACTGAACCTGTCTTCTTGCCCATAGGGGGGGGGGGGCTACTGAATACATTTAGTGGGGATCAGAGCTTGTCTGTATTGCTTTGAATATGTTTTTGCAGTCAGATAATACCACTGACTATCCTCAATCTTTACCTGTCACAATTTTCTATTAATAAAGGGAACTTTTCCATAGACTTTAAGTGTGAGTCCTTCGGGGGTGCTGGCAGTAGAATTAGCCTGCACCAACCCTGAATGTCTGCAAGGAGTACTGTCATTAGTTTTAGCTGTAATACTATTTTTGCTGTGCATAGTTATCTGGAAACATAAATTTTGAGGATAATAAATCAATAGGTTGGATTTCTTATATTATTCTATGAATAATATGACATTGCAATTCCTCTTGGCTCATAATCAAGGTACAGAATGGCCATGGTCCCAGGCTAATGTTAAATATACCACAAGAGTTGTGATTCCACGCAAAAGTAAGGTCAGTCTGAACCTTGCTGTTGTGGTTGTACATGCAGATTAATTATATCTCACAAGTGAGTGGGATGGAAAAGGAGCTGATGACAACCATGATATTTCTGAAATATAAGCGCTTCAAGCAATGCCTGGGGAAGAAATAAAAATAGGGTGCAGAGCAATCAATGGGTCTACTCATGAAAAACCCACTGAAATTAAAATATACTGCACTGATTTTACTAAACCAAGTAACAATAAGAAATCCTGTTACAATTTTACTTTTACTCAGCATGTGCTTGCATTTTGTTTATGGGGAAACAGGGTGTAGATCTGTAATTTGATTTCCTAACTGCAGAAACTGAAATTTATGTACAATGGAGTGGCCATGGATAGAAGAATATGTGCTTGTAGACATATCTATGCCTGGCCTAATTTATTTGCAATGGCACTGCAATATAACATCCCCTTTTATAAGGTAGAGTGGATCATCACAGATAAGAGTGAAAATCAACACATCCCATCTCTAAGGGGAATGAAAGGTGACATCACCTCAATAGGATGCCTAATTCAAAGTAATGCTAAATGCCTGACAACAGTTGTTGTCATATTGTTGTAAGCTATGTTGAGGAAATAAATGTTGTAAATTATGCCAAAGGAAAAAACAACATACATACCTGCTCTTTTAAGCATGAATGGTGGCATACCTTGAAAATACCTCATCCAATCCTTGTGATATGTCTTTGGGCAGACCCCAACACTTGATTGAGCTTGGACCTTCAACACGAAATTCTTGTTGAAGAGCCATATTTAACAACTCAGCCTCCAAGAACTCAGCCTCCTATTGAACTGTCTCCTCACGTCTATAAAATTGTCCCTACTTAATAAAAAATACAGGTCAGCAACAACTGTTATTCAACCCAACGTGGTCCCTCAAGTGAGCTGAGCTGCTAACGCAGAATAATGTTTCTGCAATCCAACCAGCTTGCTCCTGAAAACCTCCAGTGCAGGATGGACAGCACGATTGCATAAACAAGCCTTCCCTTCTTCCAGGCAAACCAGAAGGGATGTGACTGGCATTCTGGGAACAGGATTGGGAGTTCGAAATGACATAGACTCTGAGGTATTAATGAGCAAACTTGTCACAGTAACTAGCAACCTATATAAAATGAAACACCCTCTACAATCTTCCCTTTTGGTTTTGGGAACTAATCAGTTGTTTCTAACGGGCATATTAACTCGGTGGGAGAGAATTAGTGAAAAAGATCCTCAATTTATCACAGATGCACTTAGGGTAGTTCAAACCAATGTTTCTTTAGCTCTTAGTTGTATCCAAGCTCAACTGTGGATGCAGTCAATGACAGCTCCAGTCACAAGGGAAGGTGAAAAAGGTACCTTACGTGTTGAAATTCAAAAGGTAATTTGGGATAACATTATTCAATTTGAAAATAAATCCCAATCCTGGTGGTATCCAGACAATTCGACCTATGGTTCCACCTGCAGCACAGCCACAGTTTTTGTGTTACCAATCCACAATACTTCAGTATATAAAATATACTCAGTCATTGCATTAGGATTAAATCACAATGGAACTATACTCTGTCCTCTGGAGCGTGTAGCACAGGCCCAAAAAGATGGAACTAAATGGCAGACTATTGATGTCAATGTTTGCATTGTATGAGAGCAGAAAGGATTCAATTGTGAAAGTAGCACCATCAAAGCTCAAGACATTTGTCTTGATACTGAGCAAAATGTTTGTTATTTTTAGACTAACCCTAATAAAAACCTAGAAACTGTACTTGTGCGTATTGGTAAAGGATGTATTTGTAGGAGAACTAGTTGTGGTTTTGTGTTTGTAAATAATATTACTGTAGATACAAGTAATCACTCTAATGTTTGTGCTCATAGATTTGTTGATATTACAAGACGTGATATTCATTGGGCTTAAAAAGTGATAGTATATTCAATCTAATTATACTTTGATTCAAGGTTTACAGCCTACTCCCCTTGGTGTGAACCTCACAATGGTAAAGAAACTGTCATAACATGAGGACCTGAGATGTTTGCTGAAACAAGCCCAAGAAAATGGACAAAAGACTGATTACTGATTACAAGTCTGTTACAGCAGGGAAGAAATACATTGTGTGATGGAGAAGGTGAAGAAAGAGGGAGAACACTGATGGTGGGACACTCTTTTTGGATGGTCACCAACAGCTACTGGAATTCTCAACCAAGTGCTTCACCCTGTTGCCGTTTTGCTGACATTAACCCTTTTGCTTTTTGTTCTAATAATTGTAGTGTATGTTAAAGTTTGGATGATTATGAAACAATTAGCCTGTCAGCTACCCCCACTAATACTAGACTGTCCAAGTGTCCACATGTAGTAAATTTCCACTTACCAAAATAACCAGTGGTTCATCTGGTTCTATACTTGCAGACTGACTAGTGTGGGCAGTACATACGTTTGCCTGGAGTCAGCTGTTGCAGATGTATGTTGATGAAGTCTTCCACTGGGTTGTGCTACTAACCTCATGTAGATTTCCAATTGTATTGTTTCTTCTTGACTTTGTTTTTCTTATTTTTTTCTTCCTGTCTTTCCATCACTGTAGGTGGCTACAGTGCAGTTTTTGTTCTCTCTCACTGACTTCCAGAATGGAAATATATAGGAAACAGAGTTCCGAATCCAATTCCCAGAACACCTATGTACCGAAGCTTCAGTTTTCTTTATTAATATCCCCTTTGCTCAGTAGTTCAGCAGCAGAATGGCACATTGGTTTTGACAGCTCTTGCATTCCCCTTTGTCCTGTGGTTTACACAGTGGAATAAAGGAAAAAAAACAGAAGTGACAATGCTAAAGGGTGCCTGAGCAACAAAGTACCACCATGGGAGGGGAATAAGAGGGATTTTGCTGCAGGGGAAACAGACTTATGGCAGGAATGAGTCCATGTGCTTCAGTGATGATGGCTGGAGTTATTTTCAGTAGAGTTGTTTCTCACATTACTTCTCCTTAGCTATTTAGCCATCAGGGAGTAGCAGCCTGTCAGAGTCAGCGCTCTCCTGGGTTGTTATGAAAACAGCAAATGCCAGCATTAATTTTTCACTTTGGGTGAAAGAAGTGTTCAGTAAATAGTGTCTCCACCTAAGGCAAATTTTATATTATGTTGAGAGGTAACCATCACTCTCTTGTTTTCTTTCATCAATTCATAGTATATTAAACAGGAAAACCAGTAGCAACTTACATAGCACCTTTCATTTGTTGAATCCCAGGGCTTTACAGGGATAGTTTCCCTCCCTGTTGAAGCACAGTCTCATAAAGCACTCAGCAATGTTATAAATAGTATAGGACAGGAGATGGAACACAAAAGTGCTGAGTCTAAACTAGGCTGGCAATTACTTATTTGTTTATTGAACAGATCTTAGTAGCGGGCAGAATTTACAGTCTCAGACACAAATCTTCTGAATAACCCAATAAATACATCCCATCCAATTTTGAAATTGTCCTATAGAAATCTACACAACAATCTGAAGTTTAGTCTTCATAGTGCATGTTTTACTTAGACTGATATTAAATGATTTCCTGTTTATTACATTTGTGTTGCCTCTGATTTAAGCTGGGAAATGGCATAAACCCTAGTAATGATGTTGAAATAGACAACTATCCACTAAGGATCAGCCACGCCATTGTGCTTACTGTGCAAGGACTTTGTGCTTAAAATGAAAAGACACTAGGTAACATAAAGCAATGCATTTGTGAAAACAGTAGCTCATTGCTAGTGGTAGCAGAGGTAGATGAAAAACCAAAGCTTACAGCCAAAATCTTGAATAGACATAAAATAATAAATATAATTAGCTCCTAATCTTTTCCTTAAAGTTAGAGGAACTCCTGTGAAACAAATTGTCAGCTTGCCTGAATAGGTTTACTTGTATGACGTTGATTGCTCATTATATTTCTGGGTTGTTTATAGCATAAAATTTAGGGTTAGGAACTGCAGAAATGATGAAGAGGTAAATGTAGGAAATAAAAACTACAAATGAATTTTTAGTCATCTCTAATGATGATGACAGATCTACTGTCATCATTACATGTAAATAATTTATTTAATTGAATTATTTCTAGTAAGATAGAAGGCCAAAAAGGAGAGACACATCAGAGGAAAGAAGAGCCTATGTAATTATAAAAGCTGAAGATGTCAGCTTAGGTCAATAGAGCTAGAAAAAGGAGGGGAAACTACTTCATATTCTAAATAAGTAGGGATATTTTGTCAGGAATGCAGAGTTGAAACCCTGATTTCTTCTGTTTTGTACTGCTCTGCAGGGCCTTCATTATCTGTAGCTGAATGAAAACTAATATTGTTGTAGTCCCTTCCAACTGAAACAGTCTTTTCTTCTCTAATAGCAACAGACAGCCATGAAAGCTGCTCATGGCAATTTAGGAGGATGAAGTGGTCGTTGCCAAGATGTGCCTCACAGGCTGCTGGGACTTGGAAAGCTGGTATGTATGGATAACTACCAGTGACTTCAGGTCATTTGAACTGTTTTTCACATCATGCCTTATAGGTAATTCACACAGGAGTTCTTGGTTCTTCTCCAGAACTGCTGCAGAAATGTGTGTTATTTTTACTTGCTGGCATCTTCCCGCTTACTGGCTGCCAGAGTGGGCACATGGACAAGGATGCTGGGTCTCTGCCTGACAGACTCACGTAGCTGAGGCTATGTTGTTCAGGAGAAGTCCCCACAAGTCACTGGGAAGTAGGAATGGTGGGAGTTAGGCTTTTTCTCAGGCTTAAATGTTCAGCAGAACTTTCAGGCTTGGACTGGGAAGCTGCAGGTGTGGAGCTGAACTGGCAGTATTTTATAGAGATTGAGGGCTTTTGGGCAGCTGCTTGTCAGATTTGTAGGGAGAATACAGTTTTTACTTGTTCTTCTTTCTGAACAACTCAACAAACACGAGAGTAGATACCTGCTTTGGACCTTGTTAAAAGGGATATCCCTGTATGTACTGCTGGTCCTCCCTTTGCTTATGCTGGCTGGAGACAAGGATATGGCCCTATACAAACCTCTCACATTACTCAAACCCCAATTAATTGGATGCTTCGACTGAATTTTTTTTACATTAATGTTTTATTAACATTAACAAATTTTTTAATGTCAATGTTTTAATGTTAACAATTAATCTTGGGGGGTGTGAGGGGAAGTTGTTCACATCTGAATTCAAGCCCTTTAGGATCCATGTAGAGCATAGAAAGTTCCAGGTGGCTGAATTATAGCACTTCAAACCCTTTCTGTATGCTATGAATAAAGAGGTATCTTGGTCTGTTTGATCACCCTGCCTCATCCTGCAGTTGTTAGGGCTAGCTATCTGCCACTGAAAGGATTTCTTTCAGCAACATCTTGCTACAGCTGAATTTGTTATTGAAGTATTGCTGTTATTACTGTGCTATGCTCCTCCAAGCCAACAAAGTCAAATGCTGTTGCTACCTTGAAGAATATAAATTGGTTTTAAAATAACACCTGCAGTACTTGAGATAAAGCAGGGTAAGAGCTGATTATGCTTGGAACTAAGAGGGATTCCACAAGGCTCAGGAACATCTTTCTGCTACTTGGCAAATATTAAAATTTTCATCTTCCAACTGAAAAACTCATTAGTAACCTGCTCATGAATAGCAACACATCACTTTAGGAGCCTGACAGTCAATGGCACCTTCACTCTGGGAATCTGACTCAGCTTCTACCACATTCAGTGCTGTGGCACTGAAATTTGAAGTACTGCTGCCATCTGCAGGGGTACAACTTGATGTCATTTCCCCACTTTATTGCTGAACTTGTCAGGAACAGAATATTCTCCAGAAACTTGCCCATCAGACACGTTAGACTCCATAATGACTGCTTTTTGCTGTGTACTCCTTTCATAGGCTCCAAAGGCCACACACCTCCAAACCAAAGTTTCAAAACATATTTCACAGGGATTTTTTCGGTCTGTACTTGTAATGAAATTGCCATGTATTATTATATTTCCTCCTGTATAAGGTGCCTCTCTCCTGTAAACTTATTTCTAGTACTACAAAATAGACTGCTACCAGGTCAATGTGAAACTTTGTAAATCTGATCAAACATCGAATTTATTGCAACTTCTTTTCCACAATGGAAGATGTAATTGCTTATTAACACGTAAATGTACTGCTCTGCAGCTAATTCTAGTCTTGTATGTGCTCATGGACTTGTACCCCATGTACATGTATTTTAAAGAAAGCATATTGCATCATGAAGAAGAAAATGGGTTGAAGGAGGGGGAAAAGCTAACTGGAGGGGACTGTGGAGGACAATATTTGTTACATACTTGGTGGCTAGGTGAGCTAATCTAAGTCCAGCTTATTAGCAAGGTTGATACTGGTAGTGCATAAAGCAAGATGCAACCCATGTACCTATACTAAAAGTAATTGGAAACATTGGCATGATAATTGCAACTGTGATCATGTTAAGGCAGAGGGAGCTTGATAATTGGAGGGAAAAAGGAGTTATTGAGTATTTGATGTTGAAATTGCACGTAAATAATTTATGGAGTTAAGTGTGAACCTGTAGGATACTAGAACGTGATGAACAGCTGTGCCTACTGAAAAGGCACAATGATCACTGGGCCTGGGGCAGACTCAGCAGCACAATTCAGGAATGTAAATGCAGCAGAGAGTTAAAGATGCTAGGAACAAAGTCCTTCAAATCCTGGGATTACAGAACTTGGCAAAACTTCCTTGTCAGGGTTTTTCTAGGCATTCATAAAAGAAATGAAAAGTCATGAGGTCAAACACTTAGATAAGTATGAGTTTCAGATATGGCCCCATTATGTCTGAGGTGTGAAGATGTAATAAATGATGGAGAGTTCCCACTTGTGCGGCAATTAAGAATACTTCTAGCTTTGTATCTGTTTTTATACTGTAGAAGTGATGGTTGAAGAGATCCCATTTTTCCTATCTTGAACAACAAGCACAGAAGACAAATGAACTACTGACTCCATGTAGACATCTTCGCATCTCACAGATTGTTTTGCTTCTTATTTGAGGAGTTCAGTTTCAGGTCATTTTCTGTCTCCTCCTGGTGTTTTCTGAAACAGTTCTCCATCTATTATACATTCAGTACAAGCACATTTTTACATCAGAGATAATTGTTCAGGATAGGAGGAAAAAAATTTCTCTTTACTTAAACTGAAGACAGGATTAGAAGGCAATTCTCACCTCCAAATTTTTCTTTCATAACTGTGTTTTTCTTCTTGAAATGGCCTTATTTAATATTTATTTAAATTTATTTTTTTAATGTTATAAACAACAGCAGCTTGTGACTGTGACAAACTTGAGCTATAAGAATATTTGAAGTTAAAAAGGCTTTAGAACCTCATATTAAGAAGTAAATTCCAGCTCTAAATCTGTATGTAATCACTAGGCCCTGCAATCTTGAACTGCAGAACAAACTTCATAACAAACCTCACAATCCCTCCCTGCTTACTGGAAATTGTTTAACTTACTCAATGATGACTTGAATGAAGGGCAGATTCCCCCTCAGCAAGTTGACTGATGACACAAAGCTGGGAGGAGTGGCTGATAGCCCAGAGGGNCTTACAAGGAAAGGCTGAGGGAGCTGGGCCTGTTCAGCCGTGAGAGGAGGCAACTGAGAGGGGACCTCATCAATGTCTGTCAGTATCTGAAGGGAGGGTGTCAGAGGATAGATCCAGGCTCTTCTTAGTGATGCCAAGCAAGAAGACAGGAAGCAATGGGCAAAAACTGATTTGCAGGAAGTTCCACCTGAACATGAGGAAGAACTTCTTTCATGCATGGGTGACTGAACAGGTTGTCCAGAGAGGGTGTGGAGACTCCCTCATTGAAGATACTCAAGAACCATCCAGACACAATCCTGTGCCATGTACTTTAGGATGACCCTGCTTGAGCAGGGAGGTTGGGCCAGATGACCAACTGGGGTCCCTTCCAACCTGACCATTCTGTGATTCTCTGAAATATGGTAAATAGAGTCCTGAAATTATTGAAACAAGTGCAGCAATGTTACTGAGCCTTCATCATAAAATGTTACCTGAGTCCAAAGCAAGGCTGGACCAGTTTGTCTCTAAAAAAAGATAAGTAAAATATTCTTGAAAAAAAAGTATGAGCTTGCCATTGTGTGTGTTTAGATGCCTAGTTGATGAATTTGCAACCAAAGATGGATGTGTTGCAATTGCACTCAGAAGTGTTTGAAAAGAGATTGGATGTACAGGGTATTTATCTTGATCCTGCAGTCATCTTGTGCCCTCACTGAAATGCTGCATGAAGACAGATGGGTTAATTCCTGAATGGGAATAAAAACCACTACTGAACTGCAGCTGAAATACAGCTTCGATTTGTCAGCTGGAGTGCTGTTGTGAGTAACTATACAAATTCAGTGCTAGCTTGGGACAAGTGACCATGAGCCATTCTCGATCAAATGAAACCTATGGAAAAACAAATCACAAACTGCCCTCTCTCTTATGTAAAATTAAAGGGAATTATTACTCTGAAAGCCATATTAGTTTTGCCTGTCACCCAGAAGATGAGCTGTCTCTCACTTCCAAAAGATAGTGCTCTCTAGACCAACACTATGCATTGATTTTTCTTATTATCTAAGAAGAGAAATCATTCTTATCTGAGCAACCAAAGCAATACTCTAGGGTTTCTTTAAAACCCAAGTACTTATCTATGCTAATACTGCTACAGAGGGAGAGAAAATTCTTTCTTGCTCTTACAGGAAAAATGTGTTCTTTTTTCTTATCGCTGTTTCATATATGCAGAAAAATCTAACAACAGCTCAAGACATCTGTATTGACCAGCTGAAAAAACAAAACAAGGGCTTTAGAGACTTCAGAATAGAAAGAACTGTGGAAGTTGGAAACTATCTCCCTTTGCTTGTTCTCTAGCAACTGCTTTAACTTATACAATTCCATAACATCACTGGGCACATCTTTACATTGAGAATACAAGGCAAAGATGTAAGAAACAGGATAGAGAAGTTAGAGGAAAAATAGGTACCAGGAAGAAAAAATGGAGTTTTCAGTTGTGCTATGTACATATTGTTTCAAGTAGCTGCTTTCACTCTCTAGGTGGTAGCATAATCTCCAGACCTTGTTACCCTTTTGAGAGCAACCATGCAATTTGGTTTTATTTTCCAGCCTACAATTCTTCACAAGATTTCTTGCTCTAAGCTAAATTAATACCTTCTGCTGCACAAAGCAAGAACAAGGGCTTTTTACACGATGTTGGGACTTTGGGACTGAACATTTGAAATTTCTAAAAATAACTGAGAGTACATAAAAACAGTAACTGGAAGAGAAGGCTTGGGATTTCTGTGAATGGTGGAAAGTTATTAGAATTAGAGATGCTAATAGGGATTTATTAATTGAAGTGCTGCTCTTTGATATGAGTAGTTGCATAGCATTCATGGCCTTTCCAAGTTCTTTCTCTGGAGCAGTACACCTCAATAAGAACACGAAAAAAGCTCCACTTTCCTGAGGCTAAGTGTAAGAAATGTCAGTAAGGCATATTGCTCATAAATTCAGCAAGGCTTTTCTCTGTAGTAGTTGCATAATACTTCAGGGAAAAAAAACAACAAAACAAAACAAAAAACCAAACACAAAAAGAAACCTCTTGCAAAATTTTTGTCATTATGCTGAAGTCCATTTCAGTGCTCTCAGTCATCCTGGACGAGAGGTTGATTACCACACCTGCAGGACTGTTAGAATGGCCAGGGGACTGCACAGACATCAGTATGCTTCTGCAAAGTCACACAGGTGAAGAGGTGGTGAAGCCTGGAATTCCTGGGGTTCAGAGAGCTCGGGGAAGCCACCCAGAGGGCTGATGATGTCCTGATGGTATCTTGAATGCCTTCCGACCTCCCATAGATGGGAAATTCAGAGCTGCTGTGTGTTTCCATCAGGTCACAATAGTTATAGGAACTTGTGAAATGGGAGAGAACTGCTCCCTGTGTTCACTTCTGAGACAGTAGCACAATAGCCCCTGTCACTTTGTGGTTGCCACTACAGGCACTGATGTATCAGTGCAAGAGATTTGTTCGAGCTAGATCCACCTGGATGTGTACACACACATGAAAATGTGTATAAAAGATAATTGGTTTCTGTAACACTCTTTCTCCTGACAGCATTCACAAATTGGACCTACCATGAGCATGGCTCAAGCACTCATATTCAAAGCAGGCACCATTCCTGCCAATCTGCTGTTTAAATTGATGCTGCTACTGTGGGCTGTCACTGGCTTCCCCCGGGCTTGGCAAGCACTGTCACTTGGAAGCAGCAGGCAAATGTCACCACTATCTCATGACAGGATTCCTTTAATCCTTGGCATCCCCTCACATGGTTGCTTGCTACTTAATGGGTTGCTCCTAAGCACACAGTTAAATGGAGTTGTAAGAAACTGAAAGCTCTCATTGCTTCAGCTGTTGCTTTGGCAGGATTTTTTCAGCAGTTTGCTGCCTTTGACAGTGTCTGGGACACATGCTGTTCTCCAGATATGACTGAGGCCAGCCTTAAACTGCAAATGTCGTAAATGCAGATCCTGAATGCATGCTTCAGCCAGTCACTTCAGCTTTTTCCAGGAGCTGGGCCACGGGCAATTGGATTAAATCCCTTATAAAGTTCACTTCATCTATACATAAAACATGCAAATACGCATCTGCAAAATAAATGGCATGAAATTAATTTATTCCTAGTTTTTCCTCCACAGGCACTTTTGCTCTGGAGATGATGCGGTATATAGCAGAGTAAGCACTGTCTGGGGGGCAGTGTGGCTGCCTTGTTAGAGAAAGAAAGCAAAGTGCAATGGAAATAAGCTGAAGAAATAGGAGCCCCATGGTTAGGCAGTTACATATTGTGCAGGAGAAATGGAATTAATCTGTGCCATACCGTTACTGAGTGATACTCATCAAACACCAGAGCATGGGCCACGTTGTGCTGTGCTTATGTGGCGCTGGTGAGAGCTAACCCACCCTGGGGACCCGGGCCCACTCTGCTTGCAACAGCTGTGGCACCTCTGAGTCTCCAGTTTAAACAGCAGTTCAGGTAGATGTCCATGAACAGCTGACAGCTGGACTTCTAGTCCAAGGACAATGAACAGTTTGAGTGTCTATTGTCATTATTCCCATATCCGTGTCCATTAGCTCAGACCTCTCCTACAGCACAATCTCAGCTGCAACCCCCTGTCACCTTTAACTGCTCTTTTCTACTTTCTCATGCAAAATAACAATTTAAGAGCTGTTTGTTCGACTGTCATCCACTTCCCACACTTTTTCCAAGCTCAGGCTTAGGTATCTCTTAGTTGCTCTGCCGAATTTGTCTAAGGCTTTTGTTGTGTTCTTTAAAATCTCAAGGCCAAATAAAACATCATCCCTTTAACAAGTCAGCAGGCAGAAAAACTCAAAATCTTAAGAATTTTGTTTAAATAATAATAATAATGCTATTAAAGCATTTACCAGAATTAAGAAAAATTATAAAATTCATGTCAGAGAATTCAAATACTTGGAGACCTTGGTTCTATTTTTTCAAGCCTACAGACTATTTAGTAATAATTTTCTTCTAAAAATAAAGAAGCAATTTTTTGCCATCTCTGTTGTTAGTACCAGCTGTTCAAAAGAAAATAAATCTCTTTCCAATCTTCAGAGCTCTAAAGAATAATCTATTTCAGACAGAAATGGTTTGCTCCTTCATGTTGGGCAGACTTCCCAAATTTTCAGTTTAAATAATATCACATTTGCTCATAAAGAACATTGGAAGAGTGTTATTTACAACATTGTTTTTGAATGCAAATGACACTGTCTGCAGCTGAAAGGTGATTTCAGCTTTGAATTAAATTACCACTTTGCAGCCAACTAAAGCTCTTGTGCTTCCAGTAAAGCCAAATGTTTATGCAAGTCCTAGGTCTAGTTTAATGAGGTTGAGAAGGTTCTCAGTACATGGCTGCTAACGCTGAAATACTTGCTAATGACACAACTCAAGACAATTCCATCTGTCTGCAACCACTGCCACAGGAAGAGCAAAATTATTAGCTTTCTGTTAACCTATGTTGACTCTGTTTACCCAGAAGGATCCAGGGCCATGGACCTCATGCTTACTGGCCCCCTCTACCACGTGCCTGAGCTCATCACATGGGGACTGTGTCCACAGCTTTTGGCACGTGTGCCCATTGCTGTGTATGTACTCAACAAATCTCCCCTGCCCAGACCAAGGAAAAGAGGTGTGAGAGGAGGTATTGTGAATCTCAGTCCTTTGTGGGAAATTACTCGCCACTCTCTGATCAAGGAGGCAGAGGACAAGCTGTGCCCATGTACCACTCTGCTCATGCACAATGAGTCCAGTGTGCTGGGGAAAGCAGCTGGGCATCCTGGCAAAATAATAGCTGAGAACAGTGGCCACTGCCAGCCACAACTGCCTGCTATCTAGCTGCTTTCCTAGGAACAGCAAAGAGGAAAAATGGGATCAAGGGCCAGGAGAATCGCTCTGCTGTTTACAGCCATAGGATCTAGACTGGGCCCCCTCAGGTTGGCAGGACAGCAGCTGTGGTCAAACATTTAAGTACAACAGCACAGCTCTTATTTTTCTTATTATTTTTGTGGATCACCGTGAAAATTAATTATTTGATTTTTTTATTTCCAAGTTCCTGTTAGAATCAAAGCTGTGAGGACAAAATAGATGAGAGGTCTGGTAGGGCAGCAGATGTTTGCAGAAGGAATGGCTCTGCTTTTATGGTCATATGGTTGTCTCTGAGGATGAATGCCAGTTACCAATATCACTTCCACCTCTCAGCAGCTGTGGTAGTGTAAGCTGGGAAATTATTTCAGTATTGCTAAATCAAAGAGAACAAAGGTCTTAAGCCATATTGCAAAGGAACTGTATACATACCATCAAATCAGAAGACTGAGCAAGCACAGTTAAGAAGATGCATAGTGCTCTTCTGATTTTTCTTGGGTATGTTTTTATTCCACGTAGAGATGTGCACGGGATACGTCAGGAAGATGTGTGCATGAGAGAGAGGGGAACAGAGTTTCCTACTCTCACAGACATATTTAAGAGCCCACTCATTCACATCAGTGTTTCTTTTCCAGTTATGGCCAAAATCCTTCTTGAGATCTGTAGGCTTGCTTGCTTGTCCTTCCTCTGGCTCCAGGAAACTGTGCTCCTCAGTGAGATGCACATCCTGGCTGCAGGGCTGCCTTGTCCCACACACCTGGCCTTGCTTCCTCTTTACCCCACATGTAAGGGGAAGCTCCTCCTCTTCTGCACCTGCCAAACCCAGGCACAACTGCATGGTGAGCACTACTGGCCTTCTGCAATGACCGGCTGACCATAAAGAAAAACCAGCATTGTGACCATCTGCCTTGGGGGAAAACGCTGCTTTCCCCAAAACCAGCTTTCTCACCTAAATCTGTTCTTAGCTGTCAGTTTCTCTCATCTGCCCTGGATGTAGATACTTCCAGAACACTCCAGTCAATTCTCCTGTGTCTCTCTGACAACAGTTTTCAAATTTCAAAAACCAAATGCATCTAACGTACGTGTCTGGCACTATTCAAATGCCTTCAGACATTCCTAATAGCTCTGCAACATTTCTCAGTCATTTGTTTTTTCTCATGTTTTTGAAGAACTTGCCAGGTTAAAAGTGAAATCACTCTGTGAAACAGCAGACTATGCACATTTCTTCACTTTCTGCAACCCAAAAGGCAAAACAAAAAGCTATTACTTAGAAACCCAGTTAGCGTCCCTTTTGCTGTGCCTGCTGCTCCCCTGGCAAAGGCTTTGCTGACTCACCAGCTGATTCACACAGGCAGCAGCCGCTTTATTTGGCTTCTGAGGAGCACCACTGTGCCTGTGTGGGGTCCCTTGCAGCCCCAGGCCACACCTATATATAGCTGCTGTCTCTATCCCCAGTGCGGCCAGCTGGGCGCAGCCTCCAGAGGGTGTTTTTCACTAACAGCCTGAGAAGGACTCCTTGTTTCTGTTTCGGTGCCAATAGCTGCCTATTGGTCTTCTCTCCCCTTCAGTGAACATGCACAGCTCCCAAGAAACCAGCTCAGGCCGAGCATCAATAACTGCACAGGCTCTTATTTAAATAAAATCATTGGCCATAAAACATTCTAAAATAATTCACACATATTCTGGTAAAAGCAACAGGAGTTGAAGCTATGGGGGCACACACTGTCGTAGTTCAACTTTGTAAAATATTGATGTTGGCTTAGAATTTTTTTCATACTACATCAGCCACAAAAAGAGAAGACACACCTCTCTGCCAGATGGACTGTAATTCTTCAAACAAAAATAAAGGAATAAAAGAAAGCTATTCAGTATAGAAGCAGAAAATGAGTGGTATGTATGTCTTGTTTCCATTTTATTTTCTTTTCAGTTTTTCTCTTCTGCTTTTCCCAGTTTGTAATGTTCCCACTACTTGCAGCTCTTAAACTGTTTCAATCTTCACCTCAACTACTTTTCTTAGTTTAATAAACTACACAGCTGTTTAATTAATGGAAACATTGAAAAACAATGCTTGGTCCAAAATAGACTGAGCTAAAATTGAGGAATAGTAGGTTTTGGAGGTTAATTGTGGCCGTTACTTTTTACCTATTTTGTTTTAATAGATTTAGTTTACCAAAGGGCTTCTATTTCTGTGCACAAGCTGACACTGATAGGCTCCAATGGGGTAACTTGAGGAGACACACTAACTTGGCTGCCAGCTTTTTTTCTTCTGATCTGAGTTTGTCTCTCACACAGAGGCAGATGGGAATGTCTCATGTCTCCTCATCCACTCAAGAAATTTGAGGGTGGTCCTCTCAAATTACAACTCCAAACTGTCCAGCAATATCAAGTGCTTGGATGACATTGCCTCAGGAAAAAGTGTTCTAGGAGTCTGGTGCAGTTCTTCTGAGTTTCTGTATGTGGAGAAACAAAAAGGCTGGGAAAAACTGGTATTTGTAGTAAGGGAATTAAACTGCATGGAGAAAAACAAACTGGAAACAGAGGTGTGTATAAGGAAAAGTCATCAAACACTGACAACTACACATCTTTGCATTTGTTCTCAAAGGCAGTATATTGTCTGGGACTGGCAACCAAAACTGGAGGCGGCACTTTGAGGCAGCACTGGAAGTGGTGGTGTGGGAGGGATATTGCATAAAGTATCCATAAGAAGAGGTATAAAAATGCTATATAAGTCAGCTATAGATGTATTGAACACTATGTATTAATGTTTAGTAACTGGAGAGTCAACTTCTGGATGTCAGTTCCTCATGGGGATGTCCTATGAAAATCCCCCCAACATTGGGCATTCAGACTCAAGGGCATGAAGAAATATCTGGGGAGAATCTGAGTATAGAAGACTGCAGGGTCACAGAAAGACTCCCAGTGGAAGTCTTAATATGCAAAAATCTCAGTAAAAATTTCCACCATATTATTCTCTGTCTACTAAATAACATGAGTCACCTGAAGGGTCATGGATGTCCTCACACAGAAAAAAGTCTGCCAAGAGAACATAAGTTGCTCTGGTATCTTCTTCAATCCCTCTTCTGACTCTTAAAGACTATTAAAGCAAAAGAGCAGCAATATCCAGGAGAATACCCAACGGTTATAGAAAAAAAGTAAGTCAGAGGGAAAAATTGCTACTGCAGTTGTGTAATAAATAGTAAAACAGCCAAAAGGAGTGAAATCACATGTTTGTGTGTGTATGAAAATCATCTCGGCAAGATGCTCTGATGTCCTGCAGATGTATGAGATGGAGGTTGATTCATAAATTATCTAGTCGTCAAAACGGCATCATTTTCCTATATGACAATAAAAGGCAGTGAATATGTCAACTGAGAACATCAGAAGAAGAGACTTTATTCATAAATACAAGATATTTAGTGACTTTACAGGAGCACTGATATATTTATTCTCTGATTCTCTTGCTGACAGTTTCAGATGTGAAGTAATCAGTAGCTCCAGACTTTATTTTGTATGCAGAAAATTTGTTCGCAGGGCACCTGAGCACCCTTCGGTATCCTGAGATACTTCAGACTTCAAAAACCAAGATGTCTTTGTCCCTCTCCGTTACTCTTTTCTGGAAGCCTTCCACTGAAAATGCAAACTCCAGTCTTCCCCTTCAGCACTCTGCTCCCTCCCCTTTGCTGCCAAATTCCTTACTCTGCCCTCCCTACTGGCTCCTCTAACATCTAGAAAGCAACTCCAAGGCACTGCTAGATTCACATTCCTGTCCCAGGAGAAAAGTTTCTTAACTGCACAGAGATAAACCAGCAGTGCTGGCTGGCAGTAGGGACTTTGGCCCCCTTGGAAATAAGGTGGATCATCACTACAGAGTTTGTTGCTCTACCACATCTTCAGGGGAAATCCTTCACAGCTATCTGGATATCACCACTGGATATCCCATCTACAGTCCCTAAATGCAAACTTTTTTTCAGATACTAACAATTAAATAAAAATTCAAAGTAGATTCAATTGAAGTTTATTGAAGATATTGTCCATGAAAAATTATTATTATAGCATAGCCTCTGTCCATGACCAATATTTAGAGAAATCACATTAAAAATGCCTTGCACTCCTGTAATTGTCTTTCATTTGATTATCTCAAAGTATTTTCTAAACAATTACATAACCCTCATAACACCTTGTAATGAAAGAATTGCAGTGTTTACAGTTAGGAAAACACAGAAGTACTGACAAGATAGAGCCATAATTATCAAGCATGAATGATTAAATACAACAATTTGAAGCCCTATTTACTTTAGTAAGTGTTAAGTTTATGTCTGTCACATACAGAAACCAGAAGGTGACACAAAGATAGACAAATAAAGCTATTTTCTTTAACTGTATAAATCCATCTGTAAATGCCTGATTCCAAGTAATACCTTTTCAGGCTTAATAGTGCTTGACTGTATTCTTTAGTTACAAAGCATGTGAAAGAAATCTTACATCTCAGGGCCCTACAGGGAAGGATCCCAAAGGATTCAATAAATGCGTTTTGCTGCAATCAAGCCATTTCTGGAGTGGACTGTGACAAGTCCTTCACAGCCCATAGGGATTTTACACAGCAGTGTAAAAGACCAAATGAAGAAGGCTGTACTGACCTGAGTCTGCAGGGAGAATCTGGGTCAGAAGATTGCAATTACTTGAGCTGCCTGAGCAATAAGAAAAGCACCACTGATGTTTATCTGCGCTCCAAAATAATCAAGGTTTACCTTCATTTGCCATAGAGAATTTAGCAAAAGCTTAAGAGGGAGCAAAATGTATGTTGAGTTTGATTTTTCACAATACTTTGAATGTGAAAAGTCTTTGTAAGATGCAAAGTAACACAGTAGAGAAACTGTCAAATGACTAACCAACACTGAATTAATGTAGCTGTTAGATAATAAATATTCACAACAAACTGTTCACAAGATATTCATGTAGCGAAAATATTTTCCAAATAAATTCACAAATACCTACAGTAAATTAATGTGAACATTTTGAGAGCAGAGAAAGAAAAGAATATGGTGACTAACATCTATCAGAAAGGGCTTTTTATGTTGTGATCCAATTCTTGCAGAAAATGTTATGGGATTAAGTACAAAAATCAGCATATCTTGTAACTGAAACGTTAGGTGGTCTAAACTCCATTATAAAAGATAAGCTTTATTTAGCTGACTAGCATGCAAGGTTGCTAATGTCCTAAATACTATTCTAGTGAGAAAAGAGCTGCATAGCCAGGGAGGAAGAGGCTGTTTCCTTCTGTTCTGAAAACAGCTTAATCACTATTGTTACAATTGAAATAGCAGTCACAAAACAGCTGAAACAAGATCCTTTACTTGGTGAAATCTAATAGCTGGCCAGTCTAAAAGAGTTGAGTAGCAAGCAAGCCAGGCACAGATTTCACACGAGCAAACTACAGAAGTCTTTTGGTTTTGTAAAGTGAATTGTCTTACTATATTCAGAGCATAAAATAGAAGATTGTGGAGCAGTACTGGTGAATTTAAACAAACTCTCTTACTCCATGTCGTTTATAACACACATTATAAATACATCCACAACAAAAAACCACAGAGGGCTAAATTTCCCAAGGATTTAAAGTGTCTTTTATTCACAGAAAACTGATATCAACAAACATGAGAAAATAATGAGTAGCTGTCCATCAGCTGACATCTACAAATTTTAGGGTGAAAAAAAATCCAAGTTTGTGATAAAAATTATGTGTTTTAAAAGTAATTATAAAAAACCTTTTCCATATGCTTTCATCTGGAATGTCACCGAAGAGAAGCCTGCATGGTGCTATTTCAAATGTACTTAATGTCACATTTGTCAAAATATCTTGAATCTTGTTTTTCTGTTAAAACAGGTAAATTTAACAACTATTTGTTTTGTTTTTTTAAATAAAAAATATGGATGATCTTACTGTTTGTGGATACTGGAGCAGATGTAAACTATGTATGAAATATTCCCTCTGTAAGAGAAAGGAGCTGTCCAAGCACTCTAACAGACAGCTGCCTTAGTTCAGAGGATATTGCACAGTTCTGCCATAGACCTTTGACCAAAATTTTCAAACAGGGACAGTGAAAGCTAAAGTTAGGTTTTCTATTTCTATTTTTAGGTAGTTTTATATAAAAAATAAAATAAAAAAAAAAAACCCAACACTCCCCCCCTCAAAAAAACCCAAGGAAGATCATGCAAGGTTCTGTATTCCATTGTTGTACTAGACAAGAGCAGCAACAACCAGTTTAGCAATTTTAAGACTGAAATTATCTCCTCTTCAATCAAAAAGGATGGATTAAAAATCTTAAATTTGAAACTTTAAATGCAAGCTATAGCAGCCAGTACTTCTCACTTGCAGGCGTTACGAAATTGTACTTTCTAATAATGCATCTTAAACAAACTCACAGCAATCTCTGATCTTCTGGTCAGGTTCCAGAGCTCTTCCTCTACCCACATCTGCAGCAGTGCTTCAGTTCTCACCTGCTGCCTCCTGCTTATCAAGTTCTGGTACCTCCAGGCTTTGTTATCAATGTTCTTCAGTTTCATCTATCCTTACCTCCTGTAGCATAGCTACTCCAGTCATAGCCCATATTCTGATATTAAACCTCAGTCCTAACTTGCAGTATTTGCTATTATCTAATACTTGGCATCTCATAAAGCTTTAGCTACTAATTTAAGCCATCCCTCTCCTTTTTCAGCTGTTATATATTTGTAATGCTGAATCGGTGGTCAAAACAGTATTGAATTTGGCTTTCTACAAGGGAAGTCCAACAGGTGCACTCAACATAATGATTACACTTGATGAGCCTTTATCTCTTTTTCCCTTGAGCAACAATTTGCAACTAAATCTATGAGGGCATTCAGGGAGTAACACTCATATATTTTAGAGCTGGCTCTAAAAACAGTGTAGGATTTATACAGGCCAATGGAGAACCAATTTGGTGAAATTAAGAAGTTGAGGTTGACCCATCAAGTCTTCAAATATTTTGGCATAACCTTCTACTCTAGAAGATTATTTCTGAATGTCCATAGAAATATTTTAATGCATCTTCCTAAAATGTGTAACATTTAAAAGGCCTTTTGGCTATATCCAGTGCATAAGTTTCTTCAGCACTGCTGTATACAAAAAGGAACAAGTAAAGTAGATTGCAAATGAAGGCTTCAAAGTCTATAGAAAAATCAATGTGAGCTGCCTTATGTGCATCTCCTGTCATGGATTACAGTTTAAATAAATTATGCACAAGACAATATGATTCCATGAACTCATTAAAGCCCCTTAATCCAGCAGTATAATATTCAAGTTGCAATGGAATGCAGGTCATTTGGAATGGTTATACATTAAAGACAGCAGAAGACAGCTGAGTAATAGAGGCAGACAAGCTACATGCAAAAGAATATGACGATAGGGACTAGAAAGAAAATAAAAGCTTTTGCCATTAACTACAGGGCAGGAGGGTAAAAAGAAATATGGCTGATAGGACTGTAAAAGGTTAACATAGAGAGAAGGCAGTAAAGGCATGGCAGCAGTTCCCCAATAGCAGCTTGAAAATCACCGTACCTAAAGGAGTGACCCAAAGAATCCAGCACAGCAAGGACTTGCAAGAAGGGCACAAAAAGACTGACTGACAGCCCAGCTTGCATAAAGTGTGCAGTGCAAAGTACAGGCTGCAATTAAGAAAGGCTTTGGAATAGGGGCCATGAAGTCAGATGTGCTTTCATCATCCTTGCAAATAATTTTTAGCATTAAGAACCCATTTGACTTTATGGCAAGTGAAATTTTCAAGAGTGTAACACCTGAGCTACTCTGCCTCTCTGGGCTTATTAGGGTTTCAGCAAAGTCTGAATGTGCAACTTGTTATACTTAAGCCTTCCACGAGTAAAAAAAAGAACCTATTCCATGAGGGAAAAAAAAAACAACCTATTGCAACCTGTCTTTGCAATACAGGAATATACCTGCCAGTAAGCTGCAAAAATTTTTGAGAGACATCTTTCTAGTTAATTACTACAAAACTGAACAACAACTGCAGTGTAATGTTTTTCTCTTTCCTGTCAGGCACTTCTACATTTGTTAGCACTCAGATACCATTTTCTTTGTACCCAAGACCATGTAGATTGATAACTCAGGATAGGCAAAATGCTGGATATTTAAGAGCACAAGCTGACTTTGTAGCTTGGAGGTCTTTTAGTTCTATTTTGTTTCAGAAAAGTAATTGGTGAGCCTGTCTCTTGCCACATATAGAAATAAAATATATGGAGAAAGGGAGAGGGAAATACTATGCACTTGATCAATAGACATTTCTGCTTCTGTATGGATGGAAAATTACCTACCAGGTTCCTGACATCCACTTACATTACACATGCATGCAGTACATTTGTCAAACAAGGCATTTGAAAATGGTTTCACAGGTTTAGTTCCAGAAAAAACCCTCATGCTAGAGTATGTTTTGGTATGGTCTTTTTTTTTCACGGGTTTCCTTGAAGCAGGGTTTCAAAGACAAAACTGAGACTTCTCTCCAAAGCAGGAGTAGACCACATGGCATGCTATTATTCAAAAAATGCCAATCTAACAGCCTTCATCCAATAAAGGAATGCCTTGCAGAAAACATGTATAATGATGGTAGTATGTTGTTATCATACTGGCACATTAGAAACTATGCAGCTTTTCATCATGAAATGACAAAAAAGCCACAAAAAAAGGTAGCACACTTAAAAACATTACTGTTTCAAGGTATGCATAAGCAGTGCATGCTTTCCATGCTAGGAAAAACAAGTTGCAACACTGAAAGGAAATATCCCTCCTCTATGTCCCAAAAATGTCATGCAGAAGAATTCTATGTTTTCAGCTACACATGATTACACATTTACTCATATTTTTATTGAGTAGATATATATTTTAATTTAATAGACATTTCTGATTTTCAGCAGCACTGTAAATTTAGTCTGAACAGTTCTCTTCCCTTCAAGTAACAATAGAAATCTATTAAAGGGCAAAAGCAAAGGTACAATGGAGTTTTTCTTCTGATGTACCTGGCAGAAGACACATACGCTTACCTGCAAACAAAACATACAGTAACAAAAGGACTGAAAAAACAAAAAAAAAACCCAACCAAAAACCAGAAACCAAAAAATATGCAAGCCTCATTCAAAAGTGTCAGCTATATGCAAACATTTTCCAAAAATATAAGCAGATTCAGGGATTCTGCCTGTGCTGAGTCAGATTCAAGGGTTATTTTCAAACTGTCCTGTGCCTGTCAAGTGCAGCTTGTCCTGTCTTCTTATTAAATTGTTTTCTAACTCTTTCCTGCGTGAGGGATTCTATTCTGTGTGCATGTGTGAGCTAGACAGCCTGTGCAGTCTTCAGTAAGGGTTTCTGTTCAAACTTTATTAAAATATAAAGGGAAACCTTTCCACTCTTCACCAATTTCTGAAATATCAAGAAATGTAAACCAGATGATCTCTCTGTGTTCTTATTCAGTGCACATTCCTTCCTCCCTCCCTGCTCTAGAGTCGCTGGCATTTCAGCTATCCACATGCTGCAGCATTTAATCAATGATTCAGTACACAGCCCATGAGATATGCCACAACACTTCAACAAGCAACTTGGATCTGTCCATGGGGACAAAGGATCTGAGCTTGTGTCAGTCTGTTCTTGTCAGTTATAATTAACCATACACCTATTTACATACATAAATATTTATATACAAAGAGAAAACTTCCCAGTACTTTATCAGATCTCACTTTATTACAGTGGATTCTGATGGCAGCAAAACACAATTTAGTTTTGTTTAAAACTCAGAGAGAATTTTGAGTCTCCTAAATATAGAAATCATGGCCCAGATTTTGAGATGTTAAGTACCTGAGGTTTCTGGGGACACCTGGAAATGTAGATGTATGCTATCCTTTTGGTTTTAAACATCTGGCCACAATCTGCAATGGAGACACAGGAAAATGAGTGACATTTACAGAACTTTTATGAGACTTTCAACTTTTTTCAGGCTTTAAAAAAAAATCCAAGAGGGATGAGCCTGTCAGGTAAAGAGAGTGGCAAGGAAGAAAACGTATTACGGACCTTCAGAACAGCCCAGAGTTATTGCCTGTGTTGTACTGGGGTGGGACCAGCTCAAGACAAACCATCTAAACAGTGTATGTTTCATAATTCACTGGCTAAGCCAGATGACACCTACTGTGCAAAGAATTCAAATATTAGAACAACCTTATGCTAACCCCTAGCTGGTGTATGAACTTGGAAAAAAGAAGTGCAGACTATATACTGAGCCTTGTTTAGTTGAGGGAAAAGTATTTTTCAAGAAAGTAACAAAATAACTTCTACCTGGTAAGTTTTGAAGTCTCAATAACTTGTTAACTAAATACTGGAAAAATAGTGACAATGTAAAAAAAAGACCAAAATAATACCAAAGTAATTGCATATTTGGTCAACTTTTTATGGCAGTCTCAGTGGAGACATTTAAGGACTACCAAACTAATTTGTGACTTACACTCACCTTGCACTGGACTCCACATGCATGACTGCACAGGCTTTACAGCCTGACAAAAGTTGACTTTTGCTAAAAAGGAGCAATTTCTCCTGTCAGTTCTTCTCATCACCTGGATGCAGTGCTCATGCAGCTTCATGCTCAGTTAAATCAGAAAATACATCTAGACAAAAACTAGCAAGTTTTGACAGCAAGTTTCCCACCTCCCCCTTCTACCAGACCATTTACACCAGAATGATCACTTTGCTTAAATATTTCTATTCACTACAAGAAAGCCATTGAGGTGCTGGAGAGTGTCTGGAGGAAGGCAACAAAGCTGGTAGAGGGTCTGGAGTACAAGTTCTGTGAGGGCTTGCTGAGGAAGCTGGGGGTGTTTAGCCTGGAGAAAAGAAGTCTCAGGGGAGACCTTATCAATCTCTACAACTACTTGAAAGTAGGTTGCAAGCAGGTGAGCATCAGTCTCTTCTCTCAAGTAACAAGCAATGAGAGAAAATGGTCTCAAATTATACCAGGGGAAGTTTAGATTGGATATTTCTTCAAGAAAACAGTTACAAAGCATTGGATTTTTTTTTTTTCCCCACTAGGGAAGTGGTTGAGTCACCATCCATGGAGGTATTTAAAAGGTGTGTAGATATGATGCTTAGGGACTTGGTTTAGTTCTTGACTTGGTACTGTTAGGTTTATGGTTACACTCAATGGTCTCAGATGTCTTTCTCAAATGAAATTATTTTATTTTTGCACATGCAATTGTTTTGCAGCTATTCTTGACAGTGATGGGAACCATCTCTGTCATTGGCACAGCTGACATATTCCTACCTTAGTAAGAAAGATCTGGAGAGAGGAACCAGTCCAGATGCCTAGCTTCAAGTACAGCCATCTAGGTAATTTGCATTTGTTTTCCAAAGCCTGAATCCACAACCTCAAATGGAAGTTATTAAGAACTGAAATTACAAACTTGAAAATGGGTTGTTGCTGTGAACAGCCCCTGACTTGGAGAAAATCTGGAGCACCCATTAGGAATTCTTAGAGAGATGCTAAGCAGGTGGAAAGGAATATGGCTGCCAAACCGAAGCTCTCAATTTTCTAGCTTGTTTTACTGTTTTAATGTTCATCTCCCAAAGTTGTGCAATGGTTCCCAAAGTCAGGTTTCTAATTATTAAATTATATGGTCTAAAGTCCACCTAGTTATACCTAAAAAAATTTTTTCTGTTGTTTTGTGTCCAAAAACCATGTCTGATGATGAGTTAAGATTGCCCATCTCACCATCTCACCTCGTGTCACCCATGGTAATGAATCCCAGTGAAGTGCTATGCACAGGGACCTTTGAGAGTCATATCCCCACACTCTCCAGGGCACGTTCTTAGAGGTGACACAATAGGTGCCTCAGGTAATAAAATATTGACTGTAAGGGAGAATGGGGTAAAGGAGTCCTCCCTTTTCCTGACAGTAGCTGGGGAGAGAGCAGTCAAGCAAAGCACCTTGTAACAATTAGGTTATCTACGTTGATGCCAATGCTTGATGTGTAGTCTTTGCTGGAGATAATTTATTTAGCAGAATATACGTTTAAAATGTCTCATATTATACTAAGCACTCAGAAATAGATCTCTAAGAAGGGATTAACTACATGAATTATAGAAACACTCTGATAAGGGATAATTTAAAAATAGAAGGGAAAGCAAATGTAATCACCCTTTAGGTCACAGCTAATGGCAAAATAAGATCTGTCTGTCCCTGCTGTGTCCACAATAATCTGCCACCAGATGCCAGGGAGCTGACAGGAGTTTGATTGGGAGTAGAAAAAAAATATTTGATAGGAGCAGAATTATAAAGAGGCACACAAGCAATAACTTGAGGAAGGGAAAGAATATAATAACATTGATTCAATTTGAAATATAAAATATTTCTGGCAGTTCAAGGGTATCAGTACTTTCTGTCATACGTCTTCCATACAAATTTTTGTCCATATAAAATCTACGGCCAGAACACAAAAAAAAAAAAAAAAAAAAAAAAAAAAAAAAAAGAAATGGTTTCCCTAGAGATCTCTTGGCTTTTCTGCTGCCCACTCTGTCATACCACCAATTCTGGGCTTTTTTTAGTATTGCAGGTGCTGTGGAAAGGGAAGGTTTTGATAGTAGCACTAACAGAGAGCAGAGTCTTCAAAAGGCTGAATTGAATGGGAACCTAGAGCTACTACCAGGCCTTTGTACCACCTTTTAGAAGCTGTTTTAATTTACCACCCTGCTCTTTCACGATCCAGAAATAATTAGCAGGGTAGATTTACTCATCTTCATTCAGAAGTGCTCTAGCTTCACTTATGCAAGTGATGCCAGCATGGGCACAGGGAAGTAAAGACAGCAGCTAACTCTGGGCATATATTTTCACTTTCCTAAAAATCCAAATCCATATTTGCTACTTGCAGGCAGCTCCCCAGTCCAGCTGCTGCAGGTTTGGCCTCTCCTCTACTTTCTGTGCAAGGAATTGAGATATCTGTATCCAGCTTGCAATTCCCCAGTAAGGGCACGTTAGAAACACAACTTCTAACTTCCAGCCCCTCATTATTATTCAGATCTGGTTTTAGCCAGGAAATCTCCCCTTTTTAAGCCAATAAGCACCTTCAAAGACCACATCAGTCAAATCAGTTGACCAAAATTTTGTTCTTTTGACAGTATTTCTGAATTCTTTGTAAATCAACACACAAACCGATTCCATTTCTATCACAAAAATTGTTACTCTTCTACTTCTTTCCTGTTTTGGAAGCTTTTTTGAAAGCGGTAGCCAGCAGTGCCTGGGTGCACAGTTGCTGCACTAGAGGGAGTAGGAAGCTCATCTCTGCATGGCCCGGGGCCTGATGCGAGCTGCTCTGGCAATGAATGTGCTGTTGAGGGGCCCTCGGCGTGAGCAGGCTCCTGACTGCTGAGCGCTGACCTGTGCATCGGGCACGTCATTAAAGACCAAAGCTCATGCTCTGTGTGGGAACAAGGCTCTTGTGAAAATCTCCACCTTGAACACTGCTACTTATTTCAAAATATTTCTTTCATTGAAAAGCATTCATGTTTTATAATTACTTGTTTCTGATCCAGGATCTGGGTGCATGCTATATACGTGCCTCACCTTATCATGATTTTCATTTCATGTCTTGGAACAAAATTAGTTTGCAGTGTCAAACACCCTCTGACTTTGCTTCTTTGTATAGCAAACAGTCCTCCACATCAGAGACTTGTTACTTGTTCTCCTCTAAAGATGAAAAAAAAAAAGCATTAAATGGGTAGTGTAATTTGTTTCCGTCCTTAAATTACAGGAAAAATGACCCATGCTATATCAGTTAAAAAAGCTTTTCATAGCTGACAGGCATGGTTTAATCGCTACTAAAAAGCATCCATACACTTCCATCTAAAGTACTCTAACAAGGGTTTTTCTTAAGAAAGAAAAATCCATCAAAATTCTTGAAGGGATCAGTGAGGGATAAATCCTCGTGTATGTCTTTTTTCCTTTCCTGTGCCAAATGGATGCTAAATCTGGAAAACTGTAAATGTGAAAAAGCAGTAGACCATAACAAAGAGAAGGGATAACTTTAAAAACTGCTTGTCATATATTGCTGCAGTAACTGTAGAAGCAGATCCTCTATGCCATCAATAGGAAGTAATGTACTTCCACTCAGAGAAGCTATATATATGATTTACAGCTCGCAGAGCCAAAGTCAAAATTACTGCTGTGGTGAGACTGCCTGCTCTTCAACCATTGTAGCCTCTTCCGCAGTTTCAGACATTTTCTAGATTTTAACCATATTCTTTTGTCTGCTTCCCTTTCACATTACTTTCTGACCAGAAGGCAACAGCAGAATTCTCCACTTTCACTTCTTTGCCATCCCTTCACCACTACTCCCTCCATGCCTGTTTTCAGTTGCGATGTCTTTTTCTCTGTCTTTTATTTTCTATTTTTTTTCTCTTTTTCTCAGTCTTTTGACTTTTTGACTGTAACATCTCCATAATGTCCTCATGAGTTTTTTCTTTCTCCTCCTCAATCCTGCACTCCTCTCTTGGTTTTCCTTTCTACCTTCAAGCTGGCTCCATTACCCCAGAGCAATGGTAAGTCCCTTTCCACAACACCCTATCTCCTCCTTTGGGATATGCAAATCCATAATCCATAACTTTCTAGAAAGAAATGAAAAATGCCATTAGTCCAATTATTTGGGGTTTCAAAACTTTGAAATGTTAACTAGTGGGCATAATTTTCCAGGAAGATTTGAAAGGGAATTAGTCTGATGAAGAGCTAGAATGCCTAAAAAACAAAACCTCTCACAAAAACACTGAAGTGCTTGGAACTAGCTTTACTTTCTTTTACAGTGCTGTATGAATGGATGAAGGAATGGTATTGACATCCTACCATTTGCCTCTGCTCTAAAGACGAGCAAAAATTTCCAGAAACAACTAAACTGCATTGTAACACTGGAGGGAAAGGGGACCCTACATCTTTGTGAACATATAATCAATACCTTGATTTGCCTGTATTACACAAATCCATCCAATTCAAGCTCTGATTTGGGAAGCCTCTTCTTCTCTTAAGAATGTAGTGCATGTTTAAAACCCTTTTTCTTTAATAAATACGGAATAGTTCCATTGTCTGTAAAAGTTGTCCATAGGAAATAAAATGGAACAGAAGAGTTTTGAAATTATTCAGCCACTTCCAAAGTTATTTATCTCTATGACATTAGATAAGTCACTTGAGCTTTCCCTCCCCAGTTTTCTCAACTGTAAAATGAATTCTATACAACTCGCCCATTTTTGAGATGGAGGACATGAACAGTCCAAAAATTCTATGAAAAATTCTGCCTCATTTTCTAAAGTTGTTTTACCAGCTGTACCTAGCACTTAAAGGTAGATGAAACCTCTGTAAGTAAAGTTCACACAGCTCCTTGAGACCTTGCATTAAAAAGTAAGAATTAATTGCTGATGTAGAATTTCTTTTGCCCATCTGAAGGTTGGCCCACACTAGGTCCATTGTTTGAGATCTATCAGAACTGTGACTCTTGAGTTACATACCTGAACAAAACCTGCCATATACTATCATGTACAGATATGCAATGCCAAAAAGGAAGAAAATGTAAGAATAAAAGACCTGCCAACAATCTTGTGAAAATGATAAATGCAGATTTAAGAAACAATGAGTTTCTTTTGCTTTCAGCCTTACTTTAAATTATACTATCCACCACCTTTGAGCACTAGTCTTACTGCATGTCTTACATTTCCCTTCCTCAGAGCTGTTATCATAATCTTGACCATTAATGAACACCAAGCCTGAGACCAGTTACTCTGCCACATACTCAGGCCAGTTGGCATGGTGGGGAGAATTCCCCTCAAACAAGTGTGTGACCCCCAGCGAGTCCCCTTCTCTCGGGGAAAATGATGCATAACACAAAAGATATTCTATATCATCCATCACAACAGTTAAAGCACTCCTGTTGTGCTGTTCAGGATCAGACAATCTGGCCACAGAGTGCTGCTCTGTGTGGTCCCAAAGAACTGGGCAGAGGTAACCCTTCAGTCTGAGTCCAGTAGTACCTGTCTGAACATTTCAAAACTAAGAAATCAAAATCTGAGGAAGAATTTGGTTTAGACACCTTGAAGGAAAAATTGAGCTATTTTTTTCTTTTGATTATATTTTCAAAATGTCATGTCGATTTCTCAATTTTTATTTCCAGCCATGGATGCTGGAAGTCAAACTGAGATTCAGTTTCCAGGAGCAGAGAATCTAATAAAATATCACATGATTTGTGATTAAATAACCATGGTTGCCATATCTGCTGCTGTACTGTCTTCTCTAAAACTGAGCAGCATTTATTTATATGAATTGCTGTGTTGGGATCAGTTGGCTTATTCATGAAAGTGTTCCTGATCCTATACAGTATATACATATCAGACAGGCTTTCCCTTTGAAACTAAGCATATTTATATCTATTTGCCAGCTAAAGAAATACAAAGTGCTATTGAATACTTTATTAGGCAGAAAACACTCTTGCCTGAAAAGCCTGTAGAACTTATGTATAATATATGCCTGAATACATTTAGAGAATAATTTTTGTCAGAAACAGCTAAATTCTGAAGCACAGAACAACTAACTGCTGCTGTTAGTCTGCTTTTCTTACTTGTGAGTATTTATAGAAGTATGTTTGCCTCATCATGTTTGCATCATCATGTTCATAACTCCATTTCAATGACCCAAAGAACAAGAAGGAAAAGATTCTTAATTATGAAGTATTTTCCCTCATCTTTTAATTAAAGACTTGCATGGAGCCTTCAGCTAACTGCAGGTACCAGGACAGTGGAAGCTGAGGGGCTGGAAAGCAGCTTGGCAGGAAAACACCTGAGAGAGCTGAGGCACAACTAGATGAACATAGTCAGCAATACACACTTGCAGCAAAGAGAGGCAAGAGCATCCTGGGCTGCACCAGGCAGAGCACGGCCAGCAGGCTGAGGGGGTGATCCTTTCCCTCTGTTCAGCACTGCTCAGACACACCGGGAGTGCTGTGTCCACTTCAGGCTCCCCTCTACAGCACAGACATGGACATGCTGGAAAGAGTCCGGCACAGTGCTGTGAAGATCGTTAAGGGGCTGGAATGTCTCTCACAGAGGGGAGATGGGGAAGGTGGAGCCAGACTCTCCTCAGTGGTACCCAGTGAAAGGACAAGTACACCAATCGAAGTACAGGATGATTAAGTAGAAGAAAAATACGTTTTATTGTGAGGCTGACTGAGCATATGGAAGAGGCTGCTCAGGGAGATTGTGGAGTCTCCGTCCTTGGAGATGTTTGAAATCTGACTGGGTACATCCCTGAGCAACCTTCCCTAGTTGATCTTGTTTTGAGCAGGAAAATTGGACCAGATGATGTCCAGAGATGCCTTTCAACATTCTGTGGTTCCAAGAGTCATAAGAGTGGAGTACAGATTTCTAGTTCAGTGAAGTGAGCCTTACTGATTTAGGAAGGCAGATGGTGACTGTTCTGTGCAAAGGTGTAAGGAGTCTCATTTTAGAATTTGAATTAAGGGAGAGTAAAGAGGCCAAGCACTTGCAAAAATCCTCCATTTATAGGGTCTGGGGAGTGAAAAGGGAGTTACAGCTTGCAAGTCATCCTAGAAGTAAATTAGAACTCCCACAACAAAAGAAAAGTGGGCAATTAGAAGAGAAAGAGATTAAACCAAGAAGGGTCATAGGAGCTCTGTGTTAGAGAGGACACAGTCAGAGTGCAGTATCACATTACAGCAATAATTCTCTCACAGTTCTACCTTTAAAAGTAACATCACAGTCATAAGGTTTCTTAGGGGTGAAGTTTCACATTATGCTGCCAGTGAAGGGGACAAGCCTGTTCTTCCCCTTCAACACCTTTTTGTTCTTTCTTTCTATCCTTTTCTAATTACAGTCATCATTAGTTACACCAACTCATTGATACAACAGAATATTAAACTACCAAAAAAATTAAAATAGATTACTCCATTGGTGCAATTTGGTGATTTTGATGCTCCCTGTGTACGTGTGGTTGCTGGAGCCAGTGCAAAAGAGGGGATGAAGAAACAGTTATGAGAGGTGAAAGGAGCAGTAACATCCATTTAAACCCCACACTCAATTGGATACCGGTGAAATTTATCAGACATGAAAATGTTATTTTACATAGTCTAGACTATATGTGAGTTATTGCTGTAATCAGGCAGCCTGGCTGCAGTATCACCTCACACCCTAAGGCAGTATGCTCTACCCTGCACTGTGCAACAGGGTCAATGACAATATCTATCAAGACTTAGAGAATCCCTACAAGACCTAGGCAATGAAGGGCACAAAAGTACTTTCAAACCGTTTCAAATTTCAGCCTGTTATTATAAAAATCCATTCCACAGTCAAGAACAGTTTTGTATGAATTTAACTCCAATTGATTAATTGATGTGAATTGATATGAGTTGATGGTAAAAACCTATCCGTAATTCCAAAACACAATGATATTCAAAACTCAGGACTGCATACAGCATTTGCCGTTACCAGAACCTGTTGTGCCAGGTAACACAACAGCTTATACAATTTACTTGAATTCTAACATTAATTACACTTTGAATCAATATACAGAGCATATTTCAGATCTCTATGTGGCCACCTCTAAAGGCATCTTATTTGTATAACTGATGATATAGGGAGGAAATACCAGAGGTTTTTCTACTTGAAAGGCTACCTCCCTTATTCCTAGCAATGTAACAGTAAAAGCAAAAAAATATCCAGTTTGTTTCTACAAAATAAAGATGAAAATCCTTCAGAGGTCTCACCAAATAAACAGATATTTTTCTATACTTAGCAGTTTTTTAACAGTTATACTGCTGATCTGATCACTGAAGTTATACTGAGCCTGATCACTGAAGACAGAAAAGGAGTTACAGAGATATGAAGATATTCTCCTGAAATACACAGAAAATGAATGGTAAACAATATCTTCCAAAACTAAGTTCAAGAAAGAATTGCACTCAAGTACAGGTAAGAAAAGTGTATTTTCAAATAGTGAGGTGGGATCCTAAGTAAAAGAAATATGAACTATTTGGCTATACTTAAACATTGAATTTGAAGTTCTAGGTCAACTGGCTTTACCTACTGGTGAAAAGAACAGGTGGAAAGGATAAAATTCCACTCTATCAGCAGAGAGTTTTCCTGTTGGTTTCCCAAAAAAACAATACTCAACTAATCTACAAAGTGAAGTTAATACATCTCATATAAAGAACTGGAAAACTCTGTACTAAATGTAGCTTGGGAAATCTTGTTTAATGAAACTGTAAATGGCTGAAACAAAGTCTTGCTTTAGGCGACTAATCTGCTAGATTGATGGGTGTTGGGATGCTAATACTTTTATCAGAGAGGAAGCTACCTGGCAAAAACAAACTACACTGCTACAGAGTGAGCATTTCAAAATTGCAGGACCAACGTCGAAAGACAGGCTGAGCTTTCTGCTGCTGAGAACTAAAAAAAATACATTATTTTGGCAGTATGTCAGTCTCAAAAGAAATTATTTTTAGCCAAAATAGAAATTGACAATGACATTGCAGTTTCTTTGATTTCAGAGAGACAATGTAGTAAAATATTGTCCTGGTTTCAGCTGGAGATTATTATTATTGTTGTCATTATTATTTTTTTTTTTTTCCTTCTTAGTAGCTGGTGCAGTGCTGTGTTTTGGATTAAGTTTGAGAATATGACAAACATTTAGAAAGGTCCTCCTAGTACCAAGGTACTGCCTTCTCTAAGGGGTTTTAAGAGTCAGCTTGACTAAACAGCTACCAAACTGTGATGGAAGACTTCTGAACACACGCAGTTTTGACTAAGTTTCTTAATCTTTAAAAGACAGATAATAAATCTCAGTAATTTCCAAACATTTCAAAGCATATATTGATGCATCAGAATCATACAATAAAGGTAAATATGCACTTTTTATTTACTTTTTTTTATAGTAAACCAACTTCTCGAAACTCCTGCTTCTAGAGGAATGAGTTACATTGTTTAAAATATAATTTAAAGTGATGCCTCTGTTTCAAATTGCATAAGCAGTTACAGCCACAGAAAAATAGACAAAAATTTTAAAATATTGCCACAGAGTGCTGTTGCACTTATAACTTAAATATTAAAATATTTAAAAAATTAAATATGAGACAAGTCTAGTATAAAGTGGTAGAAGCAATGTTTCCAGTACAACTGGCTAAAAGGAACAGGAGTTTTGACCATGCAAACTTTGACTGTGGTCAGAAATACCACCTTTTTCCTGTAATTGGTCTGTTTTGGGATGTCATTCCATGAAGTGTTGCAAACCAATAAAAGAAACCAAAGAGGAAGATCGTTTCCCCTTTCCAAGTTTCAACTGGTCCCGTCCTCCCATTCCCACTGATTGCTGTGCTGTCTCTGGCAGTCCTCAGACCCATCTGTGAGTGAGTTTTCTGCCAGACCATATTAAATCCTGCACAGATTTTTGCCATAGGAGAGGAATGCATTGGCTGATAGAGGAGTCTGATGCGTGCAGTGCCACAGAGGAGTGAGGATCAGGCGTGGAGAGAGGGTGTGGGGGGCAAGAAGAGTGGAATAGGATGGAGCAGGATGCACCTGCAGCTATAAATCCCATCTCTTAGATACAGCAACACTAGAATCTGAGATGCTAACATTTTCAAAAAAACATTTTCAAAAGGGACAAGAAGGATTTCAATTAACTGGGGGAGAGAGAAAAAATTTGTTTAGTTCATTAACATGGTTCTCTTAGAAGCAAAAATCTTAAAACAGAAACACTTTACTTCTAGCCTCTGTTCTAGTTTTAGATTAAATATTGATTAAAATTGTGATCAGAACCCAGGTCTCTCTTTTCTCAGGTGAGTTCTTCAATATCTTGAATAGTCAGTCATGCTTGGGTATTCACCTTCTGGCTTAAGAACAATTATTTACTTACTCAAAGTACAAACTCTGTAAACAAGAAAGACCTGGAAGCCTTACACATCTGGAGCAGCTGACACACTTGTAGATTTAAATCCAGATTTCAGCCACTATTTAACTGGAGAGCTGAAACACTTTTGAACTTTCAGGTCCCAGCTGAATGGTTTGTCTTTCTATTGCTATGAACCCCAAGTGTGTGTCCATATGCTGCTTCAGCAGGAACCAAGGAGGCTGCGACAGATCCTCAATCAGGAAACCATAACACCACAGCATCCCTCAGCTGGTTGTGATGCAGGCAGCAGCTCTGTAAAATCAGAGCAATAGCGGCTAATCTTCCATCAGGATAAATACACTGAGGGTGATATACCTGGATACTCAAGCAATAGCTATTTACACCAGCATTTCAAACAAGCTGTGCAGAAGGACAAATGGAAGATAAGTACATGCAGGACTAAAGCCTGTCATGGAAATGCAAAGACAAAAAAGAAAGGTTTTTTTACTGGAAAGCTTATTTTCTCTATGTGTTTTTCTGCTTGAACTTTGATTAACTGTGGAAGAAGAAGTCTACTGATACCAACAGTCTGACTATATTGGAAGTTTAAGAAGCACCTGAGATGAAACTGAGATAAGAAAGAGTTCTAGAGCAAGTTGAAGTGATCTACTAAAAAGCGTATCCAACTATTTTTAGCCCTGTCTAAACCAAAAACATACGAAACCCTAATAATACGCACAGGATGCAAAATAAAATCTTTTTGCATTTAATATGACTGGCTTTCAAATGTACTGTGTCATTTGTGTCATTTTGTAATTTTGTAGTCACAAGGTGGCAACCCTCTTTTCTGGTCTACAATGCCAAGATGTATAAGCAGAAACAGCAAATCAGGAACTGATTTTGTTCTTGAAGAGCAGAAAACCAACCAAACTCAAAGAAAAGGAACAGGCACCAAATATTGTCATACCATCATTGACTAGTTATCAAATATAGTGCACATGACTAGTTTTATAGACATAGTCTATGAATCCCAAAAATGAATGTTTCTGGGTGTGATGGATACACTTGGCCCCTTAAACAAATCAACAGTACTTTGGTACAGGCTTCAAAGAAGGTAAAGGCTTGAGCCACAGCTGGGCCAAGAACTCTTCTAGAAAACAAACCCACCAAGGTGCAGCGTGACCTAGTGAGAACGATCACACAATCAAGGAGTTAACACAGGCATAATGGGTGCTCTTTCCAAGACTCACTTGTCAAAGAACAAAGGCAGTTGTGGGTACAAGGAGTCTCATGTGTCCCATGGTATGCAATTTGACTACACGCCAACCACTTTATACCATATATATGACATAAATGACCTAAATCAGGATTGACAAGACTGGAGAGGGCATGGCAACTTGCTTTTTGCCTGGATTTTATTTGTTGATATAGTTGCATATGTCTGAAGGTGGACAAACCCTCTGAAAGCCACTGCCACATTGTTCAGAGCTGAAACCCAATATTCAACAATGCACATTGGTGAATTTGCCTTCAGCCAAGCTGGCAGGAGGCTGCAGCTGCCCCTTGCCATACAGTATCCCTTTCTTCCTTAGAGGGCCTATTCCAGTAGTTTCAATGCTTCTACTAAGTCAAAGCAAACCACACAGCAAGGTTTCCTCCAGAAGCAAGTTTCATTTTTTCACTTTTGGCCACAACATGTGATGATTATTTGTGGTTAAATACTATAATTTAATTTGGGTTCAAAACTCTCACCTCCTCTTCCATCTTTCTCCCTTATTTCAGACAGTTTGGAGTAGTCTTGCTCATTAATCAAGATCAAGATACCTTACGGCTTTATGTCATCTCTTACATGGTAACAAGGAGAAATACAGATAAAGGAAAATAATGTATGGAAAGAACTGATTCAGCTCATCAGAATTCTGAATTTAGTTTACATGAGATCCAAAAGCATTTTCCTGCTTTTCATATCCAAGTCCTTAATGAGGCAGTTTTGTCAAAGTGAAATCTCAAAAATAGAATGTTCCAGTAAGATGTCTTTTAAATCTGTCTACTCCTTGTGTATGCTAAACTCATCAAATGCTTTTCTAAAATAGCTACTGTTTTGCAGCAAACGAAGCACAGACAATTGAATGTGTCAACACCACTCGTGGAGTCACACTAAGATTCATTTATTTTCGTCAGGCACCCATACTAGTAGTGAATCAATGGCACTGCATTTGTAGTCAGATGTCACACATACTGCAAACCTACCTCAAAGGCTTTGGTTCTGCTCTCACATGGGCTGTACACTGCTGTAAGGGCCGCAGCGACCCAGAAGAATTGGCACCTGGGAGCATCAAGATTGGCTTTGGCTGGCCCCATTTCCAAATTACTCTAAAAGAAATTACCCTTTTTTAGTGTACTGCTATTCAAGAAAAGCCTGCTTTGTCGGATTAGAATAACTACAGCAAAATATCTGGTGCATCATTTTCAAGGTGGCACCAAGAAAGTAGTAGGACCAGCTCAATGGATGAAGGACCAAAAGATAATGAATCAAAAGATAATCCTTATCACAGGATCTGCAGGACCTCTTCCGCTCCTTAGAGATGGATTCAAACCTTGTTACCATGCTGAGGATATACTTCAATCTGGAACTTCCCTGCCTAAGACTTCTTGAATTCTGTCTGGGAAAGTCTGGATGAAAATTTGTGTATCTGCATAATGCAAAAAACCACAGTGGTTGGTCCAATATGTCCTGGACAAAGATCTAGAGATCATTCTTTTCCAAAGATTCACGGAAACAGAAACATTTCTTTAACTGAGTAGCAAAACAGTTAACACCTGAAATCTCAGATAAAGAAAAGACAAGCCAGATAGACCTACTTTGTGCATTAAATAATGAGAATACAGAGTTTTGCTATACCCTTTATCATGGGAAGGATGGTGGGAAAAGAAGAGCATTTTTGGTCTGACCAGGTATGAGAGTAAAAGAAAAAAAGGCTGCAATGGGTTTGAACTGGAGGCAACTCAAACGGTTGTCACTGTCACAGCCATCAAAGTCATATCATATAAGCTCACTAAATTCACTCTTCCAGATGTTGTTGTTTCTAAGAATACACGTAAGGTTGTATCCTAGAGCATATGGGGCCATTTCAAAAGTTGTACCACAGCAGGCAGCTGAGTGGGAGGAGGCAGGGAGGGAGAGAGTATGCCTGGATGTCTCTCAAGGCCACCTTTCCTCAGGAGTTTTCCACATGCCTGTCATTGCTGTAAATGCCCATACTGCAAACAGGAATCAGCCAAATTGTGATGTAGTTTGTTACCAAGTGGAAGAGTGAACAGCTTCTCTTATCTTGTAATCTCACAGACTGAGATTATTTGCTTAATAGACAAATTTGAGGTTGCAAATACTGGTGCAATGCAAGGAGTAATTAAGTTTTACTGTGAACAAAACACATTTTCCTTCCCACTAATAGTTAGGACAATCACTGAAGTTGGGGTCCTACTCATGACTGGAGCTGTAAACCCAGAAAGGATTCTCAAGAGGCCTCTGGCAATGTTCAGGTGGCAAGGATGGACTATAGTATAGGCCACTTAGACATTCAGATGGTTTTCTAACCTTACATAGCTAAAATATGTGCATGTTCTGTATTTTCCCTAAATGCTTCCCAAGGAAAGGGATTGTTTGGAGAAATCACCTCTTACACCTTCTTTTAGAGTGATGAATATTGTGCTATACCAGTGGCTACACATAAAATATATATACTATTATTTTTCAAAATTTATAGATCAACAGATTATTTAAACATATCAGAAAGTAATAACCTGTAATAGACTGATTTTAATGGCTGAATGGGTAAATCTTTTTCTTTTAAGGTCTCAGCCTTAGTTTCCTGACTCTTTATAGACTCATATGAATAAGCTGGAGGTACAACTTTGTTTCCTATTACTTAACCACCGAGCCAGCTAGTCTCTTGACCTTACTTGGATTTGCACCAGTGGCACAAATTAAAATGTTTTAAATTTGATTAATGATTTATTAAACCAGCTATTTCATGTCTTCAGCAGGATCTGCACCAATGGCACACAGTTGAAGAGCCATGTCCCACTGCTGATCCAAACATCCAACCACTTGTAAACAAAACAGAATAGAGTTAAGAAATTACAGTTAAGGAGTCACTGAAAAAAGAATTAGACCTACATGACAACAAAATGATTGAAATTATTATTTTAAATTATTATTTTTACATTATGATTCAAAATATGAAGAGTCTCTGATAACTTCCCATGAAAGTTTAAATCCTCTTTTCCCACACTGCAATGAAGTGTATCTTGTAATCATACTGAAGCCTCCTTTTTTTTTTAAAATTAAGATTTCTACAGGTAACTATGGAAGTTAGTACAGGAGCTTCCTGTCCACTCAAACTGTTTTCCCCAAATGAGTAAAACAGGTAATTCAGTAGTGCTCATGTCAAACTGAGGAAGTCACAATGTTTCCCAGCAGACCACATGAGACAAACATGGCTGGCACAGCCAGCTTGACGAAAAGGCGGTGCTCTAGTTAACAGAGAGATACTGATAATTACCAGCTGGCAGACAAAATAATGTAATAAATTTGCTGAGAGGTTACTGAATTGAGTTATACTTCAGCTCTGACATGACCAGGACAAAACGTGACTATCAGCTTTGTATTGATTTCCATGAGGAAAACTTGTTTTTCTCTGGATAGTCATTATGAACTCCAGTGTGGACTGCTAGTGCATTACCTAGCATATACCCCTGCAGTAAAAGGCTTCTGCATCACATACACTTGTTTTCTTACTCTGCAACACATTTGACTGCAGGACATCATCCCAGTTGCAACCTTCTCTTGAACTATTATGGATCTATCATCTAGTTTACAAGACTTTTCACATCACAGTAACAAAACCCCTATTGTCAATTTTGGCTTCTTCTTTACTCAGTCTTTTAAAATTTTGTAAACTTATTTTGTTGCTTTAATACATCATCTACTACATTTCTATACAAAAAAATTTTCTCATACAAATCCCTCTAGTAGGCATTTATAAGTCAGGAAGTAATAAACCAAATGCTGCCAGTGAAATCTGAATTTTGCCCTTCCTTCTTACCATCCACAAGAGCAACAAATCAACAGGCTACAGGGAGACTGAGATCCTCTGAATAAACAATACTGTTTTTAGGGTGTGAGAATCCTCTGTAGGAAGCTACAAAATGTCAAGCAATTTGTTTGCACTTTAGATAATTTCAGATACGTTTACCAAAAAAAAAAAAATCTTTTTGCCTTGTCTACAGCAGAATATTCTACACATAGTGACTGAACCCGTGAGGGAACAGCAGTATGAGCACCAGCGATGCAGTATATCTTCAGTAACCATGCTGTTTTGGGTTCAGGCTTACACCCACCCACATATGTTGTATTATACCATTGCATAACCAGAGATCCCTGGAGCCTGGATTCTCAGTCTCTATGGCTGCACACACTGCAACTGCTGTGCCAATACAGAAATACTGATATCGTGTGCTGGTGCACCACCCCATCAAAGTGCTACTAGTGCGACTTTCCCATAGGCAGAGGATGTTTCTTCAGGCCTTGCTTTGCCTTTTTTTTTTCTTTTTTTTTATTTTTTTGCTAGTCGTTTATCTAAGAAAGTGATATGCTAAGGAGAAAACTGAAGTGGTTCATTTATGTATATGCAAATTACAAAAGCTTTCAATAATTGCTTGTTAGTAGGCAGTCAAAAGGAGACTAATAAGGAGTCTGCCATTAGTAAGATAGTGCTGAAAATGCAAGAGGAATACACAAAAATATAAAGAGCTGCTGATGTTAGGGGACTTGAATTTTTTCAGTGGGTTATTATTTGTAGTTGATGATAGTGCTAATAAATGTGGAAGACGTTTACTCACATATTCATTCAAAACGAGTTAAAATATTTGCTTCCTGAGAGTGTCCAATGTCACATAAATAAGACAAAGAAAGATGTCAGTGAGTTGCTTTATCAAAACAACTGGCGCTTTGAAACAACAGCTTTAGTCTCAGAGAAAAGGGGAAGGGCTCGCAGGTGACAGAAGAGGCCTGGAAAGGTAGAAAAACCCCCCTGCCAAGCCCTAGGAAAATGGTGGAAAAAACCCTGTATGTCTGTATTTCTAGCCTGGAGAAGACAAGGGCGGCCTTCTCACTGCTCACAAGCGCCTGAAAGGGGGCTGCGGCCAGGCGGGGGCCGGCCTCTTCTCCCGGGCAGCCCCTTGACAGGAAAGAGCACACAGTCTCAATCTGCACCGGGGGAGCTTGGAGTTGGACATTAGGAAGAACTTCTTCGCAGAAAGGGTGATTAGACATTGCAATGGGCTGCCCAGGGAGGTGATGGAGTCACTGTCCCTGGAGGTGCTTAAGGAAAGACTGGATGTGGCACTCAGTGCCATGGTCTGCTTGACGAGGCTGGTCACAGTTGAACTCGACGATCACAGAGGTCTTTTCCAACCTAATTAAATCTGTGGTTCTGTGATTTCAGGCGAACCAAGAGCAGAGACCCTTACCCTCGCTATCTATCCCTTCCCCCTTTCCGAACTCGCAGGAATGGAATTGCCACCCCCCGTCATCAGGGATC